>CM054134.1:11672982-11695482 GCA_028751875.1 Rapana venosa | reverse complement strand
ACTTCTTTCTCTTTCTCCTGCGTATCTCCTGTCTAAAAATCACATTTTAGTGGATACATGCTACCGCCCCCCCCCCCCCCCCCCCCCCCCCCCTGAGAGAGAGCGAGAGCGAGAGAGAGAGAGAGAGAGAGAGAGAGAGAGAGAGAGAGAGAGAGAGAGAGAGAAGAGAGAGAGAGAGAGAGCACCTTACCAGGAAGTGTTGGAACATGACATCAACATTAACAACAAAGACAGAAATAGCCAGTTGAAAAGCACAAAATTTAATGGGGGCTGACGATAGATCAACTTCGTCAAGTTGTGTGTGTGTGTGTGTTGTTGTTTTTCTAAAAGGAAGGCTGTTTCATTTGTCTGAAGTCCTTTTGTTATCTTGTAGTAACTGATGGCTGTGTTGTGCCAATGGTCTGGGGGTTTCTCTTTCAGGGGGCAGGGGAGAGTTCTAGTCTAATGTCCCTAGTCCTCTGTGTTTATATTGATATTCGGATGGAACTATTTTTGTTTTTAAAACCATAGGCACTGACACAATGAAAGTCCTTAAAGTGCATCTCATTTTTAGATTTTTACGATCAAATCTTCGGTATTTATTGCAATCTTGTCTTAGCTATTTCTCTTTTTTAGCATCTAAACAACGACAGTCTAGAAACTATTCTAAGTACTTAAAATATTGTATGATTCTGCTTGGTGTAAAAGAAAATTTTTAATGTGTTTAGTTTTGCTTCGTGCGATACATGTTTTTAGTTTTGTCTCATGCAAGAAATGTGTTCAGGTTTGTCTCGTGTATATCATGTAGAGTGCAGAAAACAACTTCCTTAGCCGATTCTAGACCAATTCATTCCTGTTACCTTTACAATCATTTTCTAGACTCCAAGATTTCTTTGGGAATTTTAATATTTCACATTGTTGGTAGTGACTTTGAATTGTCAACGTTGATAACTACTTGTATAAAGTAATCTAACTATGTGATTACTCAACAACAGAACAATGGGCAAAATGGTTATAAATTATTTTTGTATAGAGTTTAACAGACCTGTCCAAGTTTAAGTACGGTCGTGCCGTAAATATTACGAAATTTTTAACAGAAATTGTCAACATTTTTCAACGTTATTCAATTTCAAATTCGGCTTCCTTCTGCTTACGGCCAATCTTGAGAAATGATCTTCAGAAACAGGAGATTTCTGAAAAATCGAATTTGGCCTGATGGTTTATTGTTATAGTAGCTTTGGAAGCCGTCAGACTCGGAAGACTATAGAGTTGCGCTCTACAAGTTAAGTGTGGTACACAGAGGCACTGAATGAAGCTCAGACATTTGCAAGGGACGAGAGGCTGGAAGACAAGGCAGGCCAGTGCAGAAACCTGCAGCACTCAAAGGCGGCGCCCAGAGCCAGCACTGCACAGCTTGCCGAGCACTGTCCAGCAGGATGCCGCCTGAGAGCATCAGACTTTGGCCTCAGGTCCCACATCAGAGTGCAGTTACATTTAAGGGTAGTTAGATACATGATAGTTAGGAAGCAGCCTCCACCACCTCTAAGTCATTGGTCATGTAACAGAAAAAGAATACACTGCCTTAGTGACTTTTCTCGATCATAATCTTCTTTTTTTTTTTTTAAAGAAATGTTCAATACGCTTTAATCATTGCATTGTATTCTATTCTATTCTATAGTATAGTATTGTATACCACTTAAAGTCACGGCAGATTTCTCTACGCAAAATTCGGCCTGCTGAATCTGGGAGAAGAGCGCGTCGCCGCAAGAACAGCGCCACCCATTTTTTTTCCATGTTTGCATGTATATTGCAGCGAAGGAGAGGAGATGGGCGCCGCCCTCGTTATGCTGGCCCCTGGAGAAGTGAGGTCTCCGATGCCTCGCTCGACTACAACCACATGATACATCCTACCAGTCACGTTTGACTTGCATCTATAGTTTCGTTTTGGTATCATCCACACATGCTTGCATTCCAAACTGAATGTGTCAGCTGAGGAAGCTACAATATTATATTATAGCTGCGCTGGATGATTTCTTTTGTTTTATTTAGCATTTTCTGGGATTCAGTCTTGACAAAACTCCTTGTATTTGCATGTCAAATTCTTTTTATATACCACTTTAAGTCACAGCAGATTTCTCAACATGAAATTTGGGCTGCTCTGCTCCGGGGAGAGCGCGTCGCCAAAAGAACAGCGCCACCCATTCCCCCCATTGTTTTCATGCGTATTTGTTTCCCTCTCAGGGAAGCTTTTTGAAGCAGAATTTTGCCAGGAACAACCCTCTTGTTGCCGTAGGTTCGTTTACGCGCGATAAATGCGTGTTGCACATAGGACATCGGTTTGTCATCCCATTCAAAAGACTAGCAGCACCCAGACCACCCCTCACGGTCTAGTGGATGGAGGAAAAGTTTCAGGCACCAACCGGGAATGGAACCCGGACGTTTCGCTTTCTAGGCAGGCGCGTTACCTCTAGACCACCGCTCCACATCTCTTTGTAGATGGAAGTGAAGAAAGAAGGAGGGCTGTGTGTCTGCCCCCTGGTCTTTGTTTCTGTGTGGGGAAGCCGTGGAGACAAAGCATCACCCATTTCACCACTTTCCACTCGGCCAAACACGGACAATGGGAAAGACACAGGCAAAGGGAGGGGAGGTAATGTGTTCTTGTATTCAGCCCCCCTCACAAGGGACACTACCAAAGCAGCTCTTGCTTTTAGTTGTGATGGCTATTGTCAGATTTCATGGAGTTCACTTCAGTGTGTGGTTTCTAACAGTGATATATATATATATATATATATATATATATATATATATATATATATATATATATATATATATATATACGATATATGATATATATAATATATATACATATATATATAATAGTGATATATATGTATATATGAGAGAGAGAGAACAGACACAGAAAAACAGAGAGAGATCGAGGGATTGAAAGTGGGAAAGATGCAATATTTTCAACTGCTGTGAAGTTGTGTTGTATTGGCTGCCAAAGACTGCATTGAGAGAGAGAGAGAGAGAGAGAGAGAGAGAGAGAGAGAGAGAGAGAGAGAGAGAAGAGAGAGAGAGAGAGAGAGAGAGAGAGCGAAACAAAGAGAGACAGACAGACACAGACAGACAAAGACAGACAGAGCAGGAGATAGAGAGAGACAGAGAGAAAGACACACACACACAGACAGACACTCAGGCACACAGTCACGCAGACAACAAGACACACACACAAAATAGACAGACAGAAAGAAAGCAGTTTGGTATGCGATTAAGAAAATTGCATATCGATCTTTAGGAGGCCAAAAACTGCAAAAGGCCTGTGATCTTTTCAAATCCCCGCCAGCAGCTATTTCACTTCCCCAGTCTTGGCCATTCCCCTGCTTCTTAAACCTCCAGAAGAACAAAAAATACGTCTTGCACTCAGCACTATCGCTCACAGTTTGCTCTGAGTTTGAAATCTTTGCCATCTGAACATCAGAGGAAATGTGCGTGCTCATGCTATGTTAATGAATTGCATAGGGAAAAAATCAACATACAATTCTACCTCCCAAAAAACAAACAAACAAACAAACTTCATATTGATAACGATGTTTTAACGATAACAAAATCACGATATCAAAATTGTATTCACAAAAACATAACAGACTAAGCAGGGTGGCTTTTTTATTTTATCCAGACGTCCCCCCCAAAAAAAAAATTAAAGAAAAGAAAGGGAGATAATGAACGCGTAAGCACACATACAATTTGTTCGAAACAAATTCAAAAAGAAAGAGAGAACACAAATAAAACACGAAGACCAAAAGAGGAGAAACAGAGAAGCAACAGAAAAAGAAACAAGAAACAGATGAAACAACATCAGCACATCACAGCACAAACAACAGACAGAAGACACAACATCAGCACATCACAGCACAAACAACAGACAGAAGACACAACATCAGCACATCACAGCACAAACAACAGACAGAAGACACAACATCAACACATCACAGCACAAACAACAGACAGAAGACACAACATCAACACATCACAGCACAAACAACAGACAGAAGACACAACATCAACACATCACAGCACAAACAACAGACAGAAGACACAACATCAACACATCACAGCACAAACAACAGACAGAAGACACAACATCAACACATCACAGCACAAACAACAGACAGAAGACACAACATCAACACATCACAGCACAAACAACAGACAGAAGACACAACATCAACACATCACAGCACAAACAACAGACAGAAGACACAACATCAACACATCACAGCACAAACAACAGACAGAAGACACAACATCAACACATCACAGCACAAACAACAGACAGAAGAAACAACATCAACACATCACAGCACAAACAACAGACAGAAGACACAACATCAACACATCACAGCACAAACAACAGACAGAAGAAACAACATCAGCACATCACAGCACAAACAACAGACAGAAGAAACAACATCAACACATCACAGCACAAACAACAGACAGAAGACACAACATCAACACATCACAGCACAAACGAAGAAATAAACTAAAGAGCAAGAAGGAAGTACAGTCTTCATTGTCGACGACGATGATAACGATTGCGATGAAGATGAAAATCAAAGATGGCTGTCACACGGGAGAAGTGTGCCTGATACCAGTATGAATTAATGCTGAGTACAAAACAGGAGCAAAATCAAAGCAATCGAGATCTGCGTTACAAAAACCAAAACGAAAAGGGAAAAAAACCATGAAGCTTGTTCTTTTAGCTGCTCAGTAAGCTTTTCTTTTCCAATTGCACTATATCTAGGAAGAGTGTTTGGCAACACTTATACAGATCAGTCAGGGGTCCGGATAGCACAGTGGTTAGAGCATTGCACTCGCAATTTGACGGCCTGTGTTCGAGCCACTATCGAGAAACCTGTTCATGGGGATTTTTTCCTCTAGGGTTAACATCAGCACCGACTCCACTCCCCTAAATGTTCTTTGGATGAAACTTTCAGCGAAGGTTCAATGTGCAAACACATGCAGAACGTCTTACACACACGTTAAAATCCGTTCTGCCTTTTGAAAGAGTAGGCCATTGCGTGCCAGTAAGAACGGATGGGAAAAAAAGAAAACGTATGCACCCTGTGTCGTGTTTTGTGATTATCATCATCATCATCATCATCATCATCATCATCATCATAACAACAACAATAAATAAATGGAATTTATATAGCGCTTTATCTTGCAATAACAGATCAAAGTCAAATGCGGCTTTCTCAATGGCGGATAAAAATGGTGGCATACGCAAAAATCTCACTATTGACGAACCTCAGAGCTGTAGCTGAGGAACAGATATATATATAATAAATGTATTTTTTTTTTTTTTTTTTTTATACCACTTTAAGTCACGAGATTTCTCTGCGTGAAATTCGGGCTGCTCTCCCCGGGGAGAGCGCGTCGCCACAAGAGCAGCGTCACCCTTTTTTTTTTCTTTTTTTTTCTTTTGGTCTGCAACTGTATTTGGTTCCCTATCAGAGTGGCTTTTTTCTAAGAATTTTGCCAGGGACAACTCCCTTGTTGCCGTGGGTTCTTTTACGTGCGCTGAAAATTTTGTGTAACACACGGGACCTCGGTTTATCGTCTCATCCGAAAGACTAGCACCCAGACCACCACTCATGGTCTAATGGATGGGGAAAAATTTCGGGCCCAAACGGGGTACGAACCGCGCACACACCCGACCCGGACTTTTCGCATTCTAGACAGGCGCGTTACCTCTAGACCACCGATCCATGTATGTATGTATGCATGTATGTATGTATAGAGAGAGATTGATAGATAGATAATTGCTGTAATACTCGCTGATAAATTATTTAAAAGTTGATGAATCTTGAAGTTGCAGAAGGAGAAACAGATTTGGGGGGGGGGGGGGGGGTAAGGAAGGACAGGAGAAAAATAAAACAAGGATGCTACCTTCGCTCAAAGAGAAAAAAATGTGCCACACCTTTGATGTGATCATGACTGTAAACTTGCAAATGTCATTACATTCCTGCAGTGGGGGAAAAAACCACCAACACACAACACATCTTTTCTGTCAATGCGCTTCTTGTGGGGATGAGGGAGGGGGGGGGGGGGAGGATGGCTGTGACGGGGGGGGGGAGTGAAGATTGGCTTTTGAGGGAGGGCGGGGGAGAGTGGGGGGAGGGGAGGGGAGGGGGTTGGTGTGTACGAGTGCGAAGATGCGGGTGATAGATTTCAACATGTTTCAATGTTGTTTTGTCTGTTTGCTCCGGTTGCTGTGCGAGTGAATGGGTGTTCTGGACACGTTTAGGGCTTTTGTGTATGTATGAGATTGATAGTCTTATTATTATCATCATCATCATCATCATCATCATCATCATCATCATCACCCTCATCATCATCATTATTATTATCGTTATTATTATTGTTGTTCTTATATTAGTAGTAGTAGTAGTAGTAGTAGTAGTAGTAGTAGTAGTAGTAGTAGTAGTAGTAGTAGTAGTAGTAGTAGTAGTAGTAGTATTGGAAGTGAGGATCTTTAAATTTATGTGTTCATGAATACCTGACCTGATTTTTTTGTTCTTAAAGGTCGCCCTTCGTTGTTGTTGTTATTGTCTGTTTTGCAGTGTGCCTTATTTAGTTCTCTATTTCTTATTTCAAATATAATGGAATACGCTTTCGTGCGCCTTTTTTATGTCTAGTCCCATGAGATTTTGGAAAATGTTTCATCTGTTCCCGGCTGTTAGGCAAGGTGAACCAGGTGGAGGTGAAGGCAGCGATTTTGTAAATATCAGCTGGGTTCTGAGTATGTTCATGTCACACATGCCATTGGCCATCACTGACAGACTTCTGTGCAGCAACAGGCTGAAGCACGTGCGTCAAGTGTTCTGAAAACAACTACAGCTTCTTTGTTCGTGGTTTTATTTGCAGCATCATGTATACCTTTTGAATTTTTATTCAAATAATTATATATTTATTAGACTTTGACATTATTATTTCTTCTTCACCTATCCCGTAGTTCCCTGGACCGAGGGGGTACTAATGAAGATCAGCTTCCTCCACTCCCTGCTGTCCTCTGCTTTCCGTAGCAATTCGTTCCACTCAAGGCCAGTCCACTCTCTGATGATGTCTTCCCATTGTGTTCTCTGTCTGCCTCTTCGTCTCCCTCCTTGTACTGTTCCCTGTAGGACAGTCTTGGCCAGTCCAGACATTCGTGTGACGTGCCCATACCACTTTAGTTAGCGTTTTTTTGCTGAAGTCAGGAGCTCTTCATATAGCCCGCTGGCTTTTTCAATTCTGGTTTTCACTTCCTGATTAGTGATGTGATCTCTGTACGAGATACCAAGGGGTTTGCGAAAGCACCTCATCTACACTGCCTGCATCCTTTCAATGTCTGCTGTTACGGTCCACGTTTCACATGCGTACAAAAATATGGACATGATCAGGGAACACATCAACCTGATTTTTCAAGCTGATGGCGCTTTTTCTTGTCGTTTCAGAGGACTTTCAGTTTGGTCATTGTCTAGTATTTAGATAGAAAAAAAACACAAATTGAAACTGAAACAAAGAACAGTCCTTTCCAGGAGAGTCTGCGGTCAGTCTCACAAGCGTTAGGCTTCATCAGAGCATTGTTTGCCAGGCAACATTCATAGAGTCAAAGCTGGAAATAAAGTTGATCACCGGTCAAAATGGTCATTTTTTTGTACGACTTTGTGTTCCTCTTTTGCAGTCGGTTCAATCACCACATTTTTTCCCTAGCCGGCAAAATCTGCTTTTTTTGTTCCTCAGCTAGTGCTCCGAGGTTCATCAATGGTGATAGTTTGGCGTATACGACCGTTTGGGGGTTGTTTGTCTTTTTTACGATAGGGGTAGCCGAATTCTGACTTTGGGATAAGTCACAGAATCAAAGCTAGAAAATAACCGAGAGTCGTGCACCTTACATTAAGAAAAAGAAATATTCAGTGTTGATTAGCTGAGAAGCTTTTACACCCTGATTATATCGCTGACACGGAAGATTCCATGAATGAGTGACAGAGACAACAACACAGAACTCAGATTGAGGATTGTAGTTTTATTGTGGAGGATACAGAATGATTGTAAAGTGTGTATTTTATGATTGATAAAAGACATTTTCCACAGACAGCTAGCTGCAAGTCTGGCATTTGCTTTAATGTTACTACATGTTAGCTATTCGAAACACATTCCCGAAGTCGGAATGCGGCTACCTTCATGGTGGGCAATAAAATGGTCGCACACGCCAATGTTCACTGCTGGTGAACCTCGGAGCTGTAGCGGAGGAGGACAGGTTTTGACAGGACAACACCACAGCCAGCAGAGGTGAGGTGGTCTGAAGCAACAACAAGCCAATGTCTCTGTACAGTATATTTATTGCTGTGTAGTCAGTTGCACAGACTGTCCATCACGTTTCCTCTCCCTTGTTTATTTATTTATTTATACCACATTAAGTCACGGCAGATTTCTCTGCGTCAAATTCGGGCTGCTCTCCCCGGGGAGAGCGCGTCGCCACAAGAGCAGCGCCACCCATTTTTTTCCCTGTCCGCTAGTGTATTTGTTTCCCTATCAGAGTAACTTTTTCTACATAATTTTGCCAGAGACAACTCTCGTATTGCCGTGGGCCCTTTTACGTGCGCTAAATAATTATGTGTAACACATGGGACCTCGGTTTATCGTCTCATCCGAAAGACTAGCGCCCAGACCACCACTCATAGTCTAATGGATGGGGGAAAAGGTTTGGGTCGAAACGGGATTCGAACCACCGCACACTTCCGACCCGGACTTTTCGCTTTGTAGGCCACAGATCTACACGTTGTTGTTTCTTTGTGAAAATGCAGATAGAAACTTATAGAGATTGAGATTAACCTCTTTCTGAGAGAAGGCGAAGAAACACTTCTGTAGCAGAGGGGTGGGGGTGGGGGTGGGGGAGCAACCTACACTGAAGCCGGTTACATCAAGAAATGATTCCATTTTAAAGTTTTTCTTCAAACGAAATCTCTGTTCAGATTATTAATTTTTGTTGTTGGTTCTGTAGAAAAGAAAAAAACCCTGGAGGTGTAGACTGGTTTTGCTCATGGTATTGACACGTAGCTATTCTGGGGAACGAAAGTATGCATACATTTACATTCCCCAAAAAAGACAGAAATGTGTTGAAGAGATGCTGTCACTCCGTGTCTCTACCTATCCTACCCCCCCCCCCCCCTCCCCCCCCCCCCCCCCCACACACACCACTCTTTGTCAGCTCAGCCCAGGGGTCAGACCCAGACCGTTACACACGCCTGTCTCTTAAAGAGACATACATACATCCACACAGCCTCACAGTAAGCACCCTTCCTCTGTTTCTGCTGCCTCCCACACATGACCATCCTCCCGGCTATTTCCAGCTGGCCATTAGTGTCTCTGATTGCTTCCGTTGTGTTCTCTTGCTGCCCACTGGAAAAGACCAGCACACCGTCACGTCCTCGCTCTCCAGTTTAGATGGGAGAAGGAGGCACAGATGCAACTGATTTGTGTAGGAGGGACAGATTGAAGGTAGAATTTTGGGGGGCAGTATGTAGACGTGAGTGTGGGCAGTGTGTTGATCAGATTTCGTACGTGCTCATTTTGAAGACGAAACCCCAGGAATAGTAGGTCTAGAGGCAGAAATGGCCACAACCTTGTACAAGATAATTTGTTGTTATTGTGTAGACTGTGTGTGCTGACTGGCCAGTATGAAGCAGATCCTGTGTTGCTTGTTTTATCAGAGATCAGCTGAGAATAGAGAATGAGATTGACTTCTTGTTGTTGTTGTTGTTGTGGAAAAGGCAAGCAAATCTGATGTTTGTTTCTGTTCATGATTTTAGTGAGAGAGTCTGGCACATCTGTGTTCACAGTATGCTGAGCGACTGACTTCTTCAGTGAAGAAAAACAAACATGTTGTTGATAATGTGTTGTGTTGTATTGTGCTGCATTGTGTTGCATTGTGTTGTATCGTGTTCTACTCTATTCTATTCTGGTTTATTCTACTGTATACTAATTTCAGTTACGACAGATGTCTCTGTGCACACAATAATAGATCAGGACAGACAACAGTTTTCCTAAGGTGTTTTATAAAAGGATGGCATTTAGTATTAGTCAGATGTTGGGGTGTGCCAGACACTGCTATAATGATGCACACAGTCTAGTTTTCGCTAATGGCCGAATTGTCTGGATCATAGTCTGTGAGTGATGCTGCTGTCTACAGTTATAGTCTGTGAGTGATGTTACTGTCTACAGTTATAGTCTGTGAGTGATGTTACTGTCTACAGTTATAGTCTGTGAGTGATGTTACTGTCTACAATTATAGTCTGTGAGTGATGTTACTGTCTACAGTTCTAGTCTGTGAGTGATGTTACTGTCTACAATTATAGTCTGTGTGTGAGTGATGTTACTGCCTACAATTATAGTCTGTGAGTGATGTTACTGTCTACAGTTCTAGTCTGTGAGTGATGTTACTGTCTACAATTATAGTCTGTGTGTGAGTGATGTTACTGTCTACAATTATAGTCTGTGAGTGATGTTGCTGTCTACAATCAGTTATCTTGACTCTGCAGATGATCTGCTCAGGCTGGCATATACATTCAGTTATTTGGGATTTACAGATAATCAATCCATACTGCATATACATTCAGTTATCTCAGCTTTACAGATGATCTGTTAATGTTGCATTTACAAAAGTTATCTCAGCTTTACAGATGATCTGCTCATATTGCCTGGACAGTCATTATGTCAGCTTTGCAGATGATCTGCTCACACTGGCATGTGCAATCATTGTCTCAGCTTTGCAGATGATATGTTTATGCTGCCTGTACCATTCATTATCTCGGCTACAGACGGTCTGTTCATGCTGCCATGCACAATCATTATCTCAGCTTTGCATATAATCAATCCATGTTGCCGTGTACATTCAGTTATCTCCGCTTTGTAGATGATATGTTCATGCTGTACAATTCGTTATCATGGTTCTGCAGATGATTTGTTCATGCTGCTGAAAACAACCCGTTATCTGGGCTTAGCAGATGTGTAAATTGGCAGATGTTTCGTGCAACAGCAAACAGTGTGAAGCAAGGTCAGAGCATCATCCAGAGGGAGTGATGTCCAGTCACTGTCTGACCTCAGGGCGAGGTGCTGTGTCAGTCTGCTGTCCTGTCTTCCTGTAGTGCTATCCCAGCCCCTCATAGCTGTCCGACCACTCAGGAGATACACCGTCTTCAATCAGACAGCTGTCGTTTCTTTCACACCATTTTGGGTCTGCCGATAGCAAGTGTTCTATATCCTCTTACATTTTTCTAGGTTTTGAAAATAATAAATCTGAATTCTTTTTCATATCACACGGCTAGGAAATGGCAACTGCGAAGTGAGAATGCTTCTGGTGTATCAGAGTTCTATTCATCCTATTGATTCACAAAAAACTCATACATATTTTAGCTTTAAATGAGTTGGTTCTGAGTTGATAAGGACTACCTATGAATACAGACATTGCCAGGCTAATGAGAATGGGTCATCTTTGGCAGCCTTCAGGCTCGGAAGACTATGGAGTGTCAAGAAAGTGCCAAGCTTATGAGAATAGGTATTGTCACAAATACTTTCACATTTTAGAAACATCTTGAACCACATTTCAGTGCAAGAGGCTAGCAACACAGAGCACATTGTATACAATGCAACACAATTCAATAAAACACAACACAACACAATACAATACAATACACTACATCACACTACACTACACTGCACTGCACTGCACTGCACTGCACTGCACTGCACTACACCACACTACAATTCAATATGACACAACACAACACAACACAATACAACGCAACGCGATTCAATAATACTAATAATAATGTATGGAATTTATATAGCGCTTAATCTTGTAAAGTAAACAAATCAAAGCGCTTGCATTCAACTCATTCACACGCATGCAACCATCCACAAATATCAAGATAAACAAATATCAAATTTATATACACAACACACTTAGGTGTGCTAATACAATACAATACAATACAATACAAACACAACACAATACAAAACAACACAACAGAACGCAAAAAACACAAAACAGACAACAACAACACAACGCAAAGCAACGCAATACAATACATTACAATACAACACAAGTGAACACAACACAATACAACACAACATGATACAATAATACAATATGATACAATGTAATGCAAAAGAATACAGTTACAATACAATGCAATGCAATGCAATACAATACAATACCGTACAACACAAACCAACGCACCACAACACAACACAATAACACACATTAGAATACAAACAACACAGTACTCCTCATCTTCTTCCAACTCATACAACTTTCTCTCCTCTTCCCCATATAGTTTAATCCCTTTCCACCCCTTTCTCATTCTTTCATCCACACACCATGAAATGTTCAGAAATATAAATCTATGTCAAAATAATATCTATTTACATCCGCCACCATTATAACATTTTTTCCCCCAAGATAACTTCATCCATCACTTGGAACTACTGATGGAGTTTCAAAACTTTTCTTTTTCTGCAGAAAAGCAAGGAAACGATCGCCTCCGTCCTCTCTCTCTCCTCCTCTCTCTCCCTCTCTCTCCTCTCTCTCTCTCTCTCTCATCTCTCCTCTCTCTCTCTCTCTCTCTCTCCTCCTCTCTCTCTCTCCCTCTCTCCCTCTCTCTCTCTCTCTCTCCCTCCCTCCTCTCTCTCTCTCTCTCTCTCCCTCCCTCTCCCTCTCTTCTCCCTCTCTCCTCTCTCTTCTCCTCTCTCTCTCTCCTCTCTCTCCTCCTCTCTTCTCTCTCTCTCTCTCCTCTCTCTCTCCTCCTCTCCTCTCTCTCCCCCTCTCTCTCTCTCTCTCTCTCTCCCTCCCTCTCTTTCTCCCTCTCTCTCCCTCTCTCTCCGTCTCTCTCCCTCTCTCTCCCTCTCTCTCTCTACCCCCCCTCTCTCTCCCCTCTCTCTCTCCCTCTCTCTCTCCCTCTCTCTCTCTCCCTCTCTCTCTCTCTCCCTCTCTCCACATCTCCCTCTCTCTCCCTCTCTCTCTCTCTCTCCCTTTCTCTCTCTCTCTCTCTCTCTCCCTTCTCTCTCTCTCTCTCTCTCTCTCTCTCTCTCTCTCTCCCCCCCCCTCTCTCTCTCTTCCTCTCTCCCTCTCTCTCTCTTCCCCCCTCTCTCCCTCTCTCCATTCTGGTTGCTATGTGACGAAGACAGTGTGCATCAGAGCTGTACAGGCCGGTAGGCCTTACTTTAACTTTATTTCAACATTCACCAGGAAAGTAGCTCTCTGTCACTTTACTACTTTTATTTGCTTTTCATCGCACGGAGATGTGTTTCTTACACAGATACACGCGCACGCGCGTGTACGCGCACACTCATGTACCCACGCACGCGCGCACACACAAATAAAAAATAAAATTTTGACTTAATAAAAAATTTTTGACACACATACACACAGATACATACACACACGCGCGCGCGCGTCAAGAAAAACAGTACACACACGTGCATGCGCAGGCACGCGCGCATTGACACACACACATGCGCGCGCGCGCGCGCGCACGCACGCGCACACACACACACACACACACACACACACACACACACACACACACGAGAAAACAAACACCAATATTTTTCTGTATAGAAAACACCCTGGTGGCGGGCCGAATGTTTTACATCTGACTTTTAAGACGGAAGATGGCAGGACGGTCAAGACATTCACCTGCCAACAAGCAAACCGTGAGGTTGTAGGTTCCATTCCCCGCCTCGCCCTTTCTTCCCAGTTTGACGGGAAAAAAATCCAAACTCAATATCAAAGTCCTTCAGATGAGACTATAAACCTAATCCCCGTGTGCGAACGCATGCAGAGCGTCATGCTCACACGTTAAAAACCCGTTCCACCTTTTGGAAGAGTATGCCATTTCGTGCCAATAGGAATGGATAACAACATTTTAAAAATGCAAGTACACAAGTGTCGTGTTTAAGACACCCATCCCCGAAGTCAAAATGCAGCTACGTAAATGATGGGGGAGGGTGGTGGTGGTGGTGGAACGGTTACATACTCAAAAATCTCACCATTGGTGAACCTAGGAGCTGTAGCCGCCTAGGATCGGGAAAAAGAAATCTCACTTTTCCAGCCATCAAGAAGCGCTTCTCGAATCTCAGCGGCTTTACGGACCAGTGGTCAGTGTCTGCCGGCTGACCGCCTCTCTGTCCTTCGGGATCCCCTCCACTGACCAGAAATGATCATTCAGTGTCCACCGCCAGTCCCCGACCTCCTCTGTCGTCTGATGTGTGGGCTAGGTGGTACAGAGAGAGAACACAGCGGTGCAGTGTTGTCTGATGTGTGAGCCAGGTGGTACAGAGAGAGAACACAGCGGTGCAGTGTTGTCTGATGTGTGAGCCAGGTGGTACAGAGAGAGAACACAGCGGTGCAGTGTTGTCTGATGTGTGGGCTAGGTGGTACAGAGAGAGAACACGGCGGTGCAGTGTTGTCTGATGTGTGGGCTAGGTGGTACAGAGAGAGAACACAGCGGTGCAGTGTTGTCTGATGTGTGAGCTAGGTGGTACAGAGAGAGAACACAGCGGTGCAGTGTTGTCTGATGTGTGGGCTAGGTGGTACAGAGAGAGAACACAGCGGTGCAGTGTTGTCTGATGTGTGGGCTAGATGATACACAGAACACAGCGGTGCAGTGTTGTCTGATGTGTGGGCTAGGTGGTACAGAGAGAGAACACGGCGGTGCAGTGTTGTCTGATGTGTGGGCTAGGTGGTACACAGAACACAGCGGTGCAGTGTTGTCTGATCTGTGAGCTAGGTGGTACAGAGAGAGAACACGGCGGTGCAGTGTTGTCTGATGTGTGGGCTAGGTGGTACAGAGAGAGAACTCAGCGGTGCAGTGTTGTCTGATGTGTGGGCTAGGTGGTACAGAGAGAGAACACAGCGGTGCAGTGTTGTCTGATGTGTGAGCCTGGTGGTACAGAGAGAAAACACAGCGGTGCAGTGTTGTCTGATGTGTGGGCTAGGTGGTACACAGAACACAGCGGTGCAGTGTTGTCTGATGTGTGAGCTAGGTGGTACAGAGAGAGAACACGGCGGTGCAGTGTTGTCTGATGTGTGGGCTAGGTGGTACAGAGAGAGAACTCAGCGGTGCAGTGTTGTCTGATGTGTGGGCTAGGTGGTACAGAGAGAGAACACAGCGGTGCAGTGTTGTCTGATGTGTGGGCTAGGTGGTACAGAGAGAGAACACGGCGGTGCAGTGTTGTCTGATGTGTGGGCTAGGTGGTACAGAGAGAGAACACAGCGGTGCAGTGTTGTCTGATGTGTGGGCTAGGTGGTACAGAGAGAGAACACAGCGGTGCAGTGTTGTCTGATGTGTGGGCTAGGTGGTACAGAGAGAGAACACGGCGGTGCAGTGTTGTCTGATGTGTGGGCTAGGTGGTACAGAGAGAGAACACGGCGGTGCAGTGTTGTCTGATGTGTGGGCTAGGTGGTACAGAGAGAGAACACGGCGGTGCAGTGTTGTCTGATGTGTGGGCTAGGTGGTACACAGAACACAGCGGTGCAGTGTTGTCTGATGTGTGGGCTAGGTGGTACAGAGAGAGAACACAGCGGTGCAGTGTTGTCTGATGTGTTGGCTAGGTGGTACAGAGAGAGAACACGGCGGTGCAGTGTTGTCTGATGTGTGGGCTAGGTGGTACAGAGAGAGAACACGGCGGTGCAGTGTTGTCTGATGTGTGAGCCTGGTGGTACAGAGAGAAAACACAGCGGTGCAGTGTTGTCTGATGTGTGGGCTAGGTGGTACACAGAACACAGCGGTGCAGTGTTGTCTGATGTGTGAGCTAGGTGGTACAGAGAGAGAACACGGCGGTGCAGTGTTGTCTGATGTGTGGGCTAGGTGGTACAGAGAGAGAACACGGCGGTGCAGTGTTGTCTGATGTGTGGGCTAGGTGGTACAGAGAGAGAACACAGCGGTGCAGTGTTGTCTGATGTGTGGGCTAGGTGGTACAGAGAGAGAACACGGCGGTGCAGTGTTGTCTGATGTGTGGGCTAGGTGGTACAGAGAGAGAACACAGCGGTGCAGTGTTGTCTGATGTGTGGGCTAGGTGTACAGAGAGAGAACACAGCGGTGCAGTGTTGTCTGATGTGTGGGCTAGGTGGTACAGAGAGAGAACACGGCGGTGCAGTGTTGTCTGATGTGTGGGCTAGGTGGTACAGAGAGAGAACACGGCGGTTTGCAGTGTTGTCTGATGTGTGGGCTGGGTGGTACAGAGAGAGAACACGGCGGTGCAGTGTTGTCTGATGTGGGGCTAGGTGGTACAGAGAGAGAACACGGCGGTGCAGTGTTGTCTGATGGGTGGGCTAGGTGGTACAGAGAGAGAACACAGCGGTGCAGTGTTGTCTGATGTGTGGGCTAGGTGGTACAGAGAGAAAAACACGGCGGTGCGTGTTGTCTGATGTGTGGGCTAGGTGGTACAGAGAGAGAACACGGCGGTGCAGTGTTGTCTGATGTGTGGGCTAGGTGGTACAGAGAGAGAACACAGCGGTGCAGTGTTGTCTGATGTGTGAGCTAGGTGGTACAGAGAGAGAACATAGCGGTGCAGTGTTGTCTGATGTGTGGGCTAGGTGGTACACAGAACACAGCGGTGCAGTGTTGTTTGATGTGTGGGCTAGGTGGTACAGAGAACACAGCGGTGCAGTGTTGTCTGATGTGTGGGCTAGGTGGTAGAGAGAGAGAACAAGGCGGTGCAGTGTTGTCTGATGTGTGGGCTAGGTGGTACACAGAACACAGCGGTGCAGTGTTGTTTGATGTGTGGGCTAGGTGGTACAGACAGAGAACACAGCGGTGCAGTGTCGTCTGATGTTGTTGTTGCTTCGATTTTACGTCATTTCACTCAAAGTGATATTAGACGATGGGAAGGGGAGGGGAGGGGACATTGATGTTGATGGTTGTGTGCTGTGAAATTGGTATCTGTTGCTAAAATGTCCTAGGCAGTATACAGAAAAAAGGCTAAGCAATGATAACAACAAATAAATACATAAGAAATGCTAATGCGACTTATAACTATAACAAATGTCCTATAGGACTGTTCATTAAAGATTTTGTTATACGAAATGCCAAATCAATATTTTTGAATATCTTATCCAAGGACTTTTCAGAAAAAGAAGGTATAATGGTTTTAGACTCTTACATTCAAGAATTATATGAATGCTAGTAATTTTCTCACCACACAAAACTTTTATATTTTTACTATATTTAGTGATAAAAGCATTCAGTTTTATTCTAAAGAATAAAGCGCTAACCCTTCTTGCCATGAAAAAACTTGTGTAGGTTTCAGAGTGATCAATATTCCTAAAAACAGGATAGTGATTAAAGATCTGTCTGAAAGGTGCTCATTTTTGATGATAAGCTTCTTTAGGGCCCTGCTCCACGATGCTCTTCTAGTAAATGATAGCCCTTCTTGTAAAGATAATGGAACATGTAGTTCTACAGAATCCTCTCCATGCCTTGCACCTCTCTTCGCAGCTCTGTCAGCCCACTCATTTGGCAAGAACCCCACATGCGAAGGTACCCAACAGAAGGTGACACAGATGCCCCTTAAAGCTAAAACATGTATGGCATGATTGATCTCTAGTACAACTGTAGACATTTTCTTAGAACTTGTGGATTTTAATGCATAGAGTACCGATTTCGAATCAACGCATAGTAAAAATTTGAAATACATTCACCGGAAGATCAAGAATATAATTAAGAGCCATTAAAATTGCTATTAGCTCAGCTGTGAATATCGAATGGTGTTTTACCAGCATAATAACATTTTTCTATTTTAAGCGATGGTATTACAAAAGCTGAACCTGTTTCTTGATCATCTAGATGTGAACCATCTGTAAATACCTTTAAATGATGAGAATATTTATGATGAATATGAGATCGAACTTTGGAGATCACAATATTTTGATTTTCACTCTTTGCCATATTAATGTACTCTATGTCAAAATTTGCTTTGTTCATTTCCCATGAAGGATAAGGTAGAACTTTAGTTTGTGTGTCCATGGTATGTTGATTGATTCCAGACTTTCAAAAAGGTCTGAAACATACGTACCAATTGGCTTTAAAGAAGATATTTGTTTTGCTCTTTTTGGAAAATTGATTTCTGATTTTATTTTAATTTTATTTTTATGTTATTGTCTGATGTGTGGGCTAGGTGGTACAGAGAGAGAACACAGCGGTGCAGTGTTGTCTGATGTGTGGGCTAGGTGGTACAGAGAACACAGCGGTGCAGTGTTGTCTGATGTGTGGGCTAGGTGGTACACAGAACATAGCGGTGCAGTGTTGTCTGATGTGTGGGCTAGGTGGTACACAGAACACAGCGGTGCAGTGTTGTCTGATGTGTGGGCTAGGTGGTACACAGAACATAGCGGTGCAGTGTTGTCTGATGTGTGGGCTAGGTGGTACACAGAACATAGCGGTGCAGTGTTGTCTGATGTGTGGGCTAGGTGGTACAGAGAACACAGCGGTGCAGTGTTGTCTGATGTGTGGGCTAGGTGGTACACAGAACATAGCGGTGCAGTGTTGTCTGATGTGTGGGCTAGGTGGTACAGAGAGAGAACACAGCGGTGCAGTGTTGTCTGATGTGTGGGCTAGGTGGTACAGAGAGAGAACACAGCGGTGCAGTGTTGTCTGATGTGTTGGCTAGGTGGTACAGAGAACATAGCGGTGCAGTGTTGTCTGATGTGTTGGCTAGGTGGTACAGAGAACACAGCGGTGCAGTGTCGTCTGTGGTGCTGCTTTTTCTTCCTGTCTCTTCTTAGGTGCTCTGATAGAAATGAACGCATCACGGTTGTATTGTGTTGTATTGTGTTGTGTTGTGTTGTTTTGTGTTGTATTGTGCTGTATTGTGTTGTTTTGTGTTGTATTGTATTGTGTTACATTCACTGTGTTGTGTTGTGTTGTGTTGTGGGGATGGCATAGCTCAGTGGTCAGAGCACTCCCTTTCCCCCAGCATCGAGCATGGTTACCAGTTGGATGGGCGACTGTTTGTCGTGCCTTGGCTTCAGTACAATCCCCCAGTTTACCCAGCTGTAAATGGGTACCTGCCCTTTTGAGGGTCAGGGAAGGTAAAGCAGCGAGGGAGAGGAGATGGGCGCCGCCCTCAATATGCTGGCCCCTGGAGAAGCTGAGGTCTCTGGCATCTCGCTCCCCTACGACCTTATAGGTTATGAGACACCTTTACCTTTTTCTTTGTGTCGAGTTGTATTGTGCTGTGTATCTCTCAAAGACACAACAGATTGCATAAAATGTGGGCTGCTCTTACTGGAGTGTTCACGTCACCACAAGAGCAGCGCCACCCACTTGTTTGTAATGTTCCTGTTTGTAACCATAGTTGATTCCCTGTGAAAGTGGTCTCTTAATACAGAAATGTATTAGGACATACTCTCGTGTCTTGTTGCTGCGGGTTCTTTTACGAGTTCTGAATGTGTTTTGCACACGGGACGTCAGTTTGTCATGTCAATCAAAATACTGGCACCCAGACCATCTCTTAAGGTCTAATGGGTTGAGGGAAATTTGGGGCTCAGATAGGAATTGAACTCGCGACTTCATGTTCTTTGTTGTTGTTTTTAGCATGGACGATACCTCTAGACCAGTAATCGTTCTGTTTGGATCTCTGTTATTTGTGATATGCTGAGAGAGATACCTTTCCTGTATTGTCAATGGTCCTTCTTTTTTCACATCCATAATTTGCGCTGTTCATTTTGGAATGAACTTGTGTTGTGAGTTGTTGATATTTCACACGCCCACATCCCCAGATTGGGGCCTTGTTAAATTTCGTGTACCCTTTGGGGGTTTTTTGCAATAAAATCTTGAATCTTGAAGCGGAGTAGACTGAAGGCAAGGTGCACAAGATGGGAAGGCGGTTGAAAAGGTTTATTTTTTGTTTTATTCTTTTATATCGAGGATAATGGAATAAGCACTTATGTGCTTTTTTTAATCTAGTCCCCGTGTGTATGCAGTTTTGTAAATTGTCATCTGTTTCCACCGGCACACCATGGCCTGCTCTTACGAAAAGCGGAACAGGATTTAACGTGTGCGCAAGATGTTCTGCGTGCGTTCGCACACGGGGCCTCGGTTTATAATCTCCTCCGAAAGACTTTTGGGGAGAGTGGAGTCTGCACTGATGTTAACTCTAGGAGAAAATATCCCCTTGAATGGGAATCGAACCCGGGTTGTCAGATTGTGAGCGCAATGTTCTAACCACTAGGCTATCCCGTCCCCATAGGTGTAGGAATGAGAAAGGTTTTAGTCTTATCGATTTTCTTTCACCACTAAAATGAGTTTCGTCTGGTATGAGGCCTTGTTGTTCAGTGTGTGTGTGTGTGTGTGTGTGTGTGTGTGTGTGTGTGTGTGTGTGTGTGTGTGCGTGCGTGCGTGTGTGTGTGTGTGTGTGTGTGTGTGTGTGTGTGTGTGTGTGTGTGTGTGTGTTGTAATGTGTTGTGCTGTGTTGTGTTGTGTGTCGTGTTGTGTGTGTGTGGCGTTGTGTGGTGTGGTGGTGGCGGTGGTGGTGTGTGTGTTGTGTTGTGTTGTGTTGAACTGTGAACTCTAACCAAAGTGGATACTCGCAAAAGAACTAATTCAATGACGAAGAAGACAAGACCACACAAACACAAAAACAGCAGTCAGAATTTTAAACCAGCGTGATGAAAGGAAGTGTTAAGAGGCTTTGCTGCCTGTTTGTTTGTTCCTTGTTGTTTTTTGCCATTATAGTACGTCTCTGACTTCTCGTCACAGAATCAATAAAGTACGGTTAGGGTAAGGTCACTATGACCCAGGCACAGAGAAGCGGCAAGACTAGCAGCAGACAAAATTAATCGTGACTATTAGGCAATGGGATTTCCTGTGTGTCGTCTGGAGGTCACACCACTGTCCTTGCCACATTGGGTTTGCAAGTGATCTTTCCGGAATCAACCCCCTCCCACTCTGTGTGAGCTGGGACCACAAGGAGAAAAATGGTCTGTGGGGGATTGTTTACATGAGAGAGAAGGAGAGCGAGAGAGAGAGAGAGAGAGAGAGAGAGAGAGATCCAAGAATAGCAGTAGGAAGTAATTGAAAAAGAAAAAAACCAGCCTAATAGAAAGATCCCCCATAAATGATTTTAGATCTGAATTCGCTGTATCCATGAATTGTCTGTGTGAGTGGAAGAGTCTATGTGGACTGGAGAAAGCCACGTCTCCTGGTGAAGTGTAGAGAGGAAGATTCAAGATTCAAGATTTTATTTCAAGAAAACCCCCAAGCGGTACACGAAATTTAACAAAGCCCCAACTCGGGGATGTGGGCGTGTGAAAAATACTCACACACAAATTCGTTCCTAAATTAAGAGCACAAATTATGGACATGGAAAATGAAAGACCATTTACAAGACAGGAAAGGCATGATAAATCAACATGATGTTTTAATACATTAACAATAAAGGGGGGTAATATTAATGGGGGAGGGGTGGTGGCGGGGGTGGCAAAGCGTCAGCTCTGTGGTTTGAATAAGTAATCTGAGGACTCCGGGTTTGAGTCCCTCGCAGTTGAGTTGTCCATTTTGAGGTGACTTTTCTGTTGAAGTTAACTTTGGTTGTGTCTTCTTCTGTGTTGGACGCTCAGATAACAACTGTTGTTGCCTGCCATAGGAGCGAAAACGCGTCGCACTGCCTTTAACTTTGACAAGTCAGGCCCTGCATGTTCAACATCAACATTGGTTGTTTTAATTTTAAGCTGTTTCATCTGAGTACTTCACAATCCAAGCAAAAGCGAATGCACGACAGGGTAGCAAAGCAATCTAAAACATTCATCTTGATTGAAACATTCGCAATGTATCCGACTTGTTTTCTTCAGTCTAGAACAAAACAAATCCTGTGTTATAAAGGCCATGTAGCAAAATCCAATGGCCTGGCTAAATCTCTTCTGCAGGAAATGTTGAGGTAGAATGACAAAACTGTAGACAAAGAACCCCGGAAAGAAATGCACAGACTGAAATGTCCTTGCTGTTGAGCCCATTATTAGCTTTTAGCTTCTTTCTGCTCTATCGCAAGGGTGTATATGTATAGTGTTTTGAATAAAATATTGTTCAAACCAAAGTAAACTATGTGCAGACGGAATTCCAGAAAGGAGAGGGAAAACCATTTACAAGACCCATAAAGAACAGAAATGGAGGAAACTAGTGAACAGCTCTACAGGGCAGTGTTTCAAGGATTCCCAACAAAGTTAGGGAATGAAAAGTGTAACTAAAAGTACCCAAGAAAACAAGCAAACACACAATGAGGAAGACAACAGACATAAGTTCAGAACAAAAAATCCCCTGTTTGGCTACGCGGGGATCCTCAAACTCCCTACCTGGGACTTTTTGTTGCTGCTCATGGCGATAGCTTCAAGATGGTGTCAGGAAGACTTGCTGTCACCAAAACGATCCCAACATCACAATTGAGTTTCCTTGTATGGCAAATCGGCTCGGCACA
>CM054134.1:11665482-11667982 GCA_028751875.1 Rapana venosa | reverse complement strand
ACAGTAGAGAGAAGGGGAGAGAGATGAGAGAGAAGAGGGGGGGACAGGGAGAGAGGAGCACAGATGGATGACAGAGAGACGGTAGTGATAGAGATGAGATAGGGGGGAGGGGGAGGGGGGGAGGGGGGGGGGGGGGGGGGGGGGGGGGGGGGGGGGGGGGGGGGAGGGGGGGGGGGGGGGGGGGGGTGGGGGGGGGGGGGGGGGGGGGGGGAGGCTGTGCACAAAACGCATAATATCAAATACCGAGAACATAACACATTTCAGCCCAAATAATAATAATAATAATAATAATAATAATAATAATAATAATAATAATAATAATAATAATAATAATGTATGGAATTTATATAGCGCTGAATCTTGTAAAGCAACAAATCAAAGCGCTCAGATTTTTTTTTGTAATTATATCGAGGATAATGGAATAAGCACTCATGTGCTTTTTTACATCCAGTCCCCGTGTGTATGCGGTTTTGTAAATTTTGTCATCTGTTCCCACCGGCACACAATGGCCTACTCTTTCGAGAAGCGGAACAGGATTTAACGTGTGCGCAAGATGTTCTGCATGCGTTCGCACACGAGGCCTCGGTTTATAGTCTCATCCGAAGGACTCCGAATAGTCATCATGTCATGGATTCCAGAACATGGTTACGGTAGATTCATATCTTTTCCATAAGCAACTGTCAAGGTGGAGGAGTTTCCACAAAACTGTACAAATTCAAAATCAACATCTTGCAACAAACTGGTCTGCGACAAGAAGACAAGGTCACAATGTCTCTTCTTCCTAGTTAGCTTTTTTCATGGTATGTGCAATTTTACACGGCTAACACGTGACAGACTCGTGACAATCTAGGTGGCTTGTAGCATAGAGCTATTCTCTCTCTTTCTCTCTCTCTCTCTCACACATACACGCGCGCGCGCGCGCACGCACACACGCACACACACGCGTACATAAACACGCACACACATACACACCGCACTCAAACTCACACACACACACACGTTCAGACAGACACACACACACATATACACACATACTTATACACACATGCATATCCACATATTGAAACATACACACACGTACGCGCGCACACACTCATACATACACACACGTACACGCTCGCACGCACGCACGCGCACGTACGCACAAAACACACACCACACACACACACACACACACACACACACACACACACACACACACACACACACACACGCGTACGTTATCCAAGCAAGAATCGAACAGCATCCACTATGACATGCATCACATCAAGTCCGGCACTGATTCGATCTTTCAGTTTCTCCCGGTCAGCAGGGCACCACAGCTTCAGCTTGTGATAGACAAAGCAAGCATTCCTCCTGGGTCATCAGCCTGGTGTTCCTGTTCACAAACCAAAACAAATGTTGAGGGGGGGAGGGGGGGGGGTGTGATCAGCAGTCCAGTGAAAACGAAAAACAAGATCGTCAGTTTCACAAACCAACATGTCTGGATGCCAGAGAGACAGAGAGGAAAAGGGAGGGGAGGGAGAGGAGGAGGAGGAGGAGGAGGAGAGGGAGGAGGAGGAGGAGGAGGAGAGGGGAGAGAGAAAGAGAGATGAGAGAGAGAGAAAAGAGAAGATGAGAGAGAGAGAGAGAGAGAGAAGAGAGAGATTGAGGGCAGACAGACAGACAGACAGACAGAGATAGTGACAGACATGCAGACACGGAAAAACATGAGACAGAGGGAAACAGACAGGGAAAGTAAAAAGGAGGGGGGAGGGGGGGGGGGAGAGAGGAAGGGGGGGTATGGTAGAGAGAGAGAGAGGGGGGAGGAGGGATTTAGCTTTGTGTGCCCAAAATCAGATAAATCTGTGAGATAAACACCAAGAAAAACGGCTCGTTATTCTTTGGCAAGCAAGCGCACGCACAACGCCCGGTGACCTCGCTATTGGCCGCTGAATGGCCGGAATCCCATGTCCTATGTCTCTGTTCAGAAACGGAGTTTCCCCTCATGCTTCTCTCCCCACCCCCTCCACCCCGCTCCTTCGCCCCCCTTCTCTCCCCCCCCCCCCCCCCCCCCCCCCCCCCCCCCCCCCGCCTTCTTCTGCCCCCCACCCCCCTTCTCCAGATATCTAGATCATCTTCCGTCTACAATTGTTATGGGCTCAAGGTACCAAGGCGGATAGCATATGTCCTGAAAACTTCATGCTCCACAATCTTTGCAATGTAACGCTTCTTCTTTCAAAAACTGGAAGCGTAGGGATTTTTGTTATAAAAAACACAAGTACCAGGAGAGCTCTGGTGAATTATATTTGGCACCAGTTCTGATAATGGCCTTTGTGGCCAGCGAAGTTATAAACTGTGAGTTTGGATGATTGATTTATTTGTTTGTTATTTAGTTATTTATTTATATCGAGGATAATAGAATTAAGCACTCATGCGCTTTTTGGCATCCAGTCCCCGTATGTATGCAGTTTTGTCAATTTTGTTATCCGCTCCTACAGCACACAATTACCTACTCTTT
>CM054134.1:11635482-11655482 GCA_028751875.1 Rapana venosa | reverse complement strand
TGAATCTTTCTTTTTTCTAGGGTAAACAGAATAGCACAGGCATACTGTTTCACCCGGCCATTGCCTGATTCAGGGACTATCAACAAGAGAGAGAGAGACAGGACAGGAGAGAGAGAGACAGACAGAGACACAAGAGAGAGACAGAGAGAGACAGAGAGAGACAGAGAGAGAGACAGAGACAGGAGAGAGAGAGAGACAGAGAGAAGATGACTGCTGAATAGCGTACAAAGACTGATGCTTCACAAATCCTCCGGGAATACTCCGGTGGTGGGACAAAGACCATTCAGTGGTGATGTCTCTTTTCTGTCCCTATGGGGCAGGCAGGGAACGGGCTCACATTCTTTTGTCACGGCCTTAACAGTCTGGTCTATGTGTCCTCCTAAGGGTCAGGAAGGGCTATATATATATATTTTTTTTTTTTACTTTGTATAGTAAAAGAATTGTATATTGTATAGTATATTGTATACCACTTTACCCCGTAAATGAGTACCTGCCCTCTTTAGGGTCAGGGAAAGTAAAGCGGCGAGGAAGAGGAGATGGGCGCCGCCCTCTATATGCTGGCGCCTAGAGAAGTGAGGTCTCTGACGCCTCGCTCCCCTACGACCTTATAGGTTATGGGACTCCTTTGCCTTTTACCTTATAGCACTTTAAGTCACGGCAGATTTCTCCGCAATTTTTCTTCTTCGCAATTGTTCTTCTTCTTCGCAATTCCCCTTCGCAATTCTTCTTTGCAATTCTTAATCTTTTTCGCCATTCTTCTTCGCAATTCTTCTTCTTCGCAATTCTCCTTCGCAATTCTTCTTTGCAATTCTTAATCTTCTTCTTCGCCATTCTTCTTCACATCTTTCTTCGCAATTTCCTTCGCAATTCTTCTTTCTTCTTCTTCTTCTTCTTTTCTTCTTCTTCTTCTTCTTCTTTTCTTCTTCTTCTTCGCAGTTCTTCGCAGTTCTTCGCAATTCTTCTTTTTCTTCTTCTTCATCTTCCAACCCTGCTTGCCTTCACCAAACCCAAACCGACAGGACTGTAAGTGAAGTGACAGTTGTGTGTGAACAAGAGAGGCAAAAACCAGAAGAAATATTCAGCGATGCTGCCAGGAATTGTTCCACAGTGCCTGGCATTGTCTCAGCAGCTTGGCATAGAGACAAGTGTGGGCCGTTAAGGTCTGTTGATGTCTGTCTGTCTGTCTGTCTCCCTCTGCTGCTGCTGATGAAGAGACTTGGCGCATGCGATGTTCTTATGTGTGTGTGTGTGCATGAGCAGAGGGAGCGACGAAAGTGTGCGATGGAGTGGAGCGTAGGACACAGTGGGTGGTGAGAGGAGAGGAGAATGGCAGAGGTTCAGTGTGTGCACGGGTCAGGAGCAGGGAAGGGTTTTGTGGGGTGTGGGGGTGGGGGGGTCGGGGGGGGGGGGGGGTTTGGTTCTGTGGTATGCTGTGGTGAAGTTGTGAGTGATTAGCGTCACCATGTGCATCTGTTGTGTGTGTGTTCTGGGGACAAGGATTTTTGGAGTAGGGGATGAGGGGTGGTGTTTGTGTGTGGGGGTGGGTGTGTGTGTGTGTGTGTGGGGGGGTGATGGGGGGGGTGGTGATGGGGGGGGGGGTCCTTTGGTATGCTGTGGTGAAGATGTGAGTGATAAGCGTCACCATGTGCATCTGTTGTGTGTGTGTTCTGGGGACAAGGATTTTTGGAGTAGGGGATGAGGGTGGTGGTGGTGGTGGTGTGTGTGGGTGTGGGTGTGTGTGTGTGTGTTGTGTGTGTGTGTGCGTGCGTGTGTGTGTGGAGGGGGGGGGTGTGTGTGTGTGTGTTTGTGTGGAGGGGAGGGAGTGTGTGATGTGTGTGGTGTGTGGGGGGGGGGGGGGGTAGGGGATGTGTGGGTGGGTGGGTGGGCTGTGTGTGAGGGGGGGGGGCGACGGGGGCGGGAGAAGTGTGTGTGTGTGCGCGTGTTTGTATGTTTGTGAATGTGTATGTATGTTCGTGCGTGTTTTTATTATAAAGTCCTGCGTTGTGTTGTATTGCACCGTAGTGTGTGTGTGTGTCTGTGTGTGTGCGTGCGTGTTTTATTATAAAGCGCTGTATTGTTTTGCATTGAAGTGTATGTGTGCGTGCATGCATGCATGCGAGCGAGCATGTTTGTATACGTCCGTATGTGCGCATGCGCGTAGGCGCGGCATGTGTGTATATGTGCATGCGTGCGTGCATATTTGTGTGTGCACGAGTACATATATGCATGCGTATGTGCGCACATGCATGCGTGCGTCTGTGCGTACGTGTGTGTGTGTCTGTGTGTACGTGTGTGTATGTTTTGTGTGTGTGTGTGTACGTGCGTGCGTGCATGCAACAGCTTTTCGCTAATAGTTTTGATACTTTATCGTACAGTTAGTTGAAGATTGAAGGAACTCCTCATGAAGTTATCTGATGACCTCAGGCTTTGCGTGTGTGTGTGTGTGTGTTTGTGTGTTGTGTGTGTGTGTGTGTGTTGTGTGTGTGTGTTGTGTGTGTGTGTGTGTGTGTACGTGTGTGTGTGTGTGTGTGTGTGTTGTGTGAGTGATGGCATGGTATAGGAATGACCTGCTGTGATGCGTGTGCTTTTGGTTGCAAGTGCGGGGGAAAGTTGTGGGCTTTTGTATTTATTCTTCGTCTTCTTCAGGTACAAAGCCTAAAGACAGCTTTTAGTTTGATTAAAAACAAAACGCATCCATAAAAACTGTCTTCAAGGCTGAGGTTTTTGGCTAAAAGGTTTTTGTTGTTGTTGTTTTCAATTTTTAAATTTTATGTGTTGTGTTTTCTTTGTTTCTTTCTTTCTTTCGTTCTTTATTTTCTTCTTTCTGTCTTTTTTTCTGTTGCAGTCTTTCTGTCTTTTTCCGTTCTTTCTTTTCTTTTTTCTTTGTTTTCTTTTTCTTTCTTTTTCTTTCTTTCTTTCTTTTCTATTTTCCTTTTAACAAATTCTTTTCTTTCCTTTTCTCTTTCCTTCCTTCTTCTTTAGTTCTTTCCTTCATTTTCTTTTTCCTTCTTTTTTTACCCTTTCCTTCTTTCTTTTTCTTCTCCATTCCATTCTTCTCTCTTCTCTCTCTCTCTTTCTCTCCATGTGTCTGTCTGCTGTTTCTCTCCGAATCTGTCTATGTCTGTTCTGTCTGTCATTGTCTGTCTCTGTCTTTTATCTCTCTCTCTTCTCTCTCTCTCTGTTTGTCTCCAACTCTGTCTCTGTCTGTCTGTCTTCTTTCTCTTTGTCCTGTCTGTCCCCGTCCGTCTGTCTCTGTTGTCTGTCTCTGTCTCTCTGTCACTGTCTGTCTGCCCCCCCCCCCCCCCCCCCCCCACCTCCGGGCCCCCCATCCCCTCCCTTTCTCTCTGTTTGCCTCCAACTCTGTCCTGCCTGAATGTCTTTCTCTCTGTCACTGTCTCTGTCCGCCTCTCCCCCCCCTCCCCGCTTCCTCCCCCCACCTCCTCCCCCCCCCCCCTCCCCCCCGATTCTCTCTCTCCCACTCTCTCTCTCTCTGTCATAAGCTAGTACAGTAGGTCATAAAAACAGAAGTCTAAAATAAATTATTACACCTTGATCAATCCTGACTTACGTTCATTTCCCATCGTCCAAACCGTGATGTAAGTGTTCATTAAGTTACACATGCTCCAGTTAAGGCATGAGAGGCGTATATAGTCTTCAATAATACAACTAAGGCCTTTACGGACAATGGAACCGCTCATCGTATATAAGACTTTGTGATCTAGAAGACTAATGGACATAGATGCCTGTCATCGGAGGCTGATGGTCCTCATTCAGCATCCTCCACTCAACAGCTGCCTGCCCTCCCAGGAGACAGCTGAACAAAAGGTTTCTGGAAGGTTGATAAAATGAGTACAGACGCTGAGAGTCTGAAAGCTTTCAGTTTTGGGAGGTGGACACAGACACAGCGAGTTAAGTCCGAACCTATCAGGTTTTAGGTGGGTACAAAAGCAGTATGTGCGAACCCTTCAAGTTTTAGGAAGAGGGATTAGATACAATATCATTATGTCCCAAGCCTTCAAGTTTCAAGTGGTTAGATTAAATACAGTGAGTCCGAAGCCTTCAAACTTCAAGAAGTGAGTACAGCTAAAGTTTCAGGAAGTCAGAGTATACACACTGTGTCCAAATCCTTAAAATTTCAAGAGGTGGGCGGAGAGAGATAAAGTAAGTCAAAAGCCTCAAGTTTCAAGAGGTGCTTTAGAATAGACGCAGTAAGTCCGAAGCCTTCAATTGTCAAGAGGTGCATTAGAATAGACGCAGTAAGTCCGAAGCCTTCAACTTTAATTCACCGAACTGTCAACAAGCAGCACCACTCTGTGCTAAGTAGACGAAAGGTTTCCGCAGTGGTTTGAACCACAGCCAGCCATTGAGGTTATCAACGAGGTACACTAAACGAGGGTATAGCAGCTGCTGCATCAGTTTGCCAAAGAAACACAAGAGGGAACAGTGACTTCATGGTAAATATCCTAATAAACAAACGACTGTAAACTTTATCACTTTCCTGATGTGCCACAGTTAAAAGCAATGACCTCAGCTATGCATCCTCTTTGTGCAGACAATGGCAAAGGCCTGGCAGATTTGAAATGAAGCAGTGGACATACTTATCAGTGGACGTATATCATTTTGTGATTTTCATGTGCACAAAATGTTCTGCATGCGTTCTCACACAGGACCTTGTGTTAATAATTACACGTTTAATCGTTACACACTTTGTGTTAATCGTTTTTTCTCTTCATAATTAAATAAGAAGACTCTGCTCGGTGTTGTTAAAATGATCAATACTATCAAAAATAACATGTAAACTTTTTTCAAAGAGTTTGAGGTATGTAAAAAAACTTGTGTTCTATTGTACTGTATTCAAATATCCAGTTGCGTGATGCATGTATGTTGTTCAGTTATGATTTTGTTCGTCGATATTATGCAAAATCCTCCATATCTCTTAACGGATGACAGGCAATTTGAATTTTGAAATTTGCTAGCTATCGTTTTAAACCATGTAAACGAAAACGAGTTGACTTGCGATTGAAGACCCGGGATTAAGCACGGGTTCTATCCACCATTTAGAAAGAGTTTTCTTCCCGGAGTTAACGTCACCACAGACTTCACTCTTCCGAAAGTCCTTCGGATGATTATGTAAACCATGGTTCCGTGTGCAAACGCGCACAGAACATCTTGTGCCCATTTTAAAATCCGTTTTGTGTTTTGAAAGAGAGGCCATTCGTGCCAGTAGGAACCGATCTAAAAAAACCAACCCAACCCATAATTCACAAACCCCATGCACACTGTTGTCCTGTTCAGCCATTTTCCCGAAGTCTGAAGCACACTTCCTTAGTGGTGGGCAAAAACCGCTTGACTATTAGTACACCTCACTTTGCGGATGACCTGGCGCTGCTGTCCCACACACACCAACATATCCAGGAGAAGACCAGCAGACTCCAAACATTCGGACAGCAAGTGGGGCTTCGTATTAGCACCAAGAAAACAGAGACAATGTCACTCAATGTGAACACACCAGCCCCTGTGAAAGTGAATGGAACTGACCTGCGCCAGACAGACAAGTTCACATACCTTGGCAGCATCATCAAACCAGAGGGCGGCACAAAAGAAGACATCCACAACAGACTGGGCAAGGCCAGGAATGTGTTTAGGGAGATGAACAATATCTGGAGATCAACTCAGTGCAGCACCAAAACCAAGCTGAAGCTATACCAGAGCTATGTTGTGTCTACGCTCCTGTACGGTTCTGAGTGCTGGAGGATGACGGAAGTGGATCTTACCAAACTTCGATCCTTCCACACCATATGCCTGCGAAGAATTCTCCGGATCTTTTGGCCAGAGAAGATCTACAATGAAGACCTACTACGGAGATGCAGGCAAGAAGACATGGGAACCATCATTACCTGACGACGGTGGAAATGGATTGGGCACATCCTCCGAAGAGACCCACAGTCAATCACAAGAACAGCATTGCACTGGACCCCAGAAGGAAGGAGAAAGAAAGGAAGACCAAAAGCAACGTGGAGGAGAACTGTAGAAAGTGAGATGAAGGCCATGCAGCACTCTTGGGGATCAGTGACTAGGTTGGCCCAGAATAGGCAGGAGTGGAAGCGCTTTGTTGCTGCCCTACACACCACAGGGTGTAATGGCTAATGATGATGATGATGATTAGTACACCTCGCAGTTCTAGCCGAGCAACGAACTATTTAAAAAGAAAAAGAACAAAAAGAAACTGTAATGGTTATCACTTCCCAATCATGGCTGTGATAGAAAATTGTTTCTTGAACGGAACAGTCTCTGTCAATTTTGCTACTGGCTGCATGTGAATGAGTAGGATGAATGAAAGCGCTTTTATTTGTTTTTCGCAAGATATAGCGCTATATTAAGTCCATTTATCATTATTGTTGTTGTTGTTATTATTACTATTATTATTATCATTATTATTATCATTAACAGTCTCTGTCAAACTTTTCCAGAAGCGAATACAGCCAACAAACCAGGAAGCACAGTTTTGGAGCCAGGCTGCATTCTGCACCATGTGTGTGAATACAACCCGCAGAGCGGCACATCACAACTCCTTTACTGTCACTAAGCAAGGCACTGGCTGTGATATATATACTGTCTGGTGGGAAAACAAATCCCCTGTGTTACTTCCTGATGCAAGGAAGGATGGTTCAATCCCGGATGAAGCTAGATTCTTGCTTGTCATGAACTCCTGGCGTGATATTCTACAATCATTAAATCTTTTACTGTTGAAGCATCCTGCTGCCTCTATTAACTGTCTGTCTGTATACACACACACACATACATACATACATACATACATACATACATAATAATAATAATAATAATAATAATGTATGGAATTTATATAGCGCTGAATCTTGTAAAGCAACAAATCAAAGCGCTCAGATTTGAATTCGGGCTGCTCTCCCCGGGGAGAGCGGGAGAACGCGTCGCCACTTAGCGCTGCGCCACCCTTTCACCCTTTCACCCTTTTTTTTTTTTTTTTTTTTTTTTTTGCAGCTGTATTTGTTTCCCTATCAGAGTGGCTTTTTTCTAAGAATTTTGCCAGGGACAACTCTCTTGTTGCCGTGGGTTTTTTTACGTGCGCTAAATAATTACGTGTAACACACGGGACCTCGGTTTATCGTCTCATCCGAAAGACTAGCGCCCAGACCACCACTCATGGTCTAATGGATGGAGGAAAAATTTCCGGTCCTAACGGGGTACGAACCGCCGCACACTTCAGACCCGGACTTTTCGCTTTCTAGACAGGCGCGTTACCTCTAGACCACCGATCCATCATACATACATACATACATGTATATATATATATATATATATATATATATATATATATATATATATATATATATATATATATATATATATATATATATATATATATATATATATATATAGATATACACCCACGCACGCACACGCGCACACACACACATTTATGCAGAAGCACACGTGTGCAACACCTGCTCCCCCCCCCCCCCCAACACACACACACATATATATTAATGTATGGTATTTAATTAACACTTAATCTTGTTAAGCAAACAAATCAAAGTGCTTATAGCATTATAGCGTGTGTGTGTATAAATATATATGTTCAAACACTTAATAATCACATTCATAAACAAGAATATTCTGACACAAACAGGAGCAAATGGATGGGAATAAACTCTTAACGGAGGCCTGGCAAGCCTCTCTACATTTCCTTTCCTCCCATACAACTAAAGAACTCAGCCACCCTCCTCTGTCTTACAGCGGCAACTTGCTCTTGATGATTGGAGAACAAACACCCTGTATTGGGTCAGCAGTGAGCGGTGGGAGGGACAGAAAGCTGATGGCTTTTCATCATGGACCGGAGATTGCCGTGGATGTTGACCATGATACATGAGACAGCTTTGTCAACAAGCTCCCAACTTATGTGTCCCGTTAACTTGTGGCTTATCTAGGACAACACGTAAATACTTTACGATAATGTTGTACATAGAAACATATCCTCCTACTCCTTTTTGTATGTCACTTTTTAAACATTAATTTTACCACTTCCCTTCAACTTCATTATGTGTGGGCTTTCTTGAGCTTTATATATCTTAGTTTATGTTCATCAAATTGCTTTTTTTTTCTTTATGTATTGATTTCATTTATGTATTTATTGGCAGTTCTTTCATGGATGTGACCATGATATATGAGACAGCTTTGTCAACAAGTTCCCAACTTATGTACCCCGCTAACTTGTGGCCTGTCTAGAATAACATGTAAAAATGTTAAGATAATGTAGTGTATGAGAAAGCACATGTCTCTACTCCTTTTCCTGTCAAGCTTTTTGAACATTTACCACTTCCCTCCAACCCCATCATCTGGTGGCTTTCCTCAAGGATTATATCAATTTATGTCCACAAAGTTGTATCTCTATGTTATTATTCTGTACATGTTCATTTTGTTGATGCGTTTATTGGCTGCTCATGCATATCGTCTCCTTTCTGCTTTGGATCAACTCACTTAGGTAAAGAAGACTACAGGTCAGACAGTAAATCTGTGGAAGCCTCTGACATTCTGTGTAATGGCAACCACATAGCAGCACATTAGCACTCCCTGCATGTCATTCAGTAAGGTATCAGTCGTGATATAATGTCTTGTGGGGAAACAAATTGCTCATAATGTTCTCAAGCAATGATCATTCCATCAGCGTTAAAGCTAGTGTCAGCTTGTGACAACTCACAGAGTAATGTTCCACAACCAGTTCTATAACAAAAATGGCTGATTCCTGCTTTTTCTGTTGCAGTATTGTGCTGCTTCATGTCTCTGTCTCCATCTCTGTCTGTCTGTCTGTTGATCTATCTATCTATCTATCTATCTATCGATCTATCTATCTATCTATCTATCTATCCATCTATCTATCTATCTATCTATCTACACATGTATGCATATGTGCATGTGTGTGTGTGCAATGTGTATGTATACATACGTGTATGTGTATATGTGTGTATGCATGCATGCATGTACATGTGTGTATGTTCATACATAACACATATATACAAGCCTGTATACTCATTTACACACCCACGTAGTTATTCACAAGCATGGATGACCATTCTCACACATGGACAAACGTACCAAAACTATTCAAAGAAGCACAGGGATGAGAACGCACTCTTAACAGAGGCCTGACAAGCCTCTCTACATTTCCTTTCCTCCCATACAACTAAAGAACTCAGCCACCCTCCTCTGTCTTACAGTGGCAACTTGCTCAAGATTGATGTATGCAGAACAAACAACCTGTATTGGGTCACCAGTGGGCAGGGGGAGGGGCAGAAAGCTGATGGCTTTTGATCATGGACCGGAGATTGCCGTGGATGTGACCATGATATATGAGACAGCTTTGTCAACAAGCTCCCAACTTATGTACCTGTTAACTTGTGGCTTGTCTAGGATAACAAGTAAATACTTTAAGATAATGCAGTGTATGAGAAAACACGTTCCTACTCCTTTTCCTATCAAACTTTTTGAAACATTTTCCACTTGCCTCAAATCTCCACATTCCCTTGGCATTCTTCCAAATTTATATCAATTTGTGTTCACAACAGTGCGTCACTGTGTTATTTAATTGTGTTCATGCCTTTATTGGCAGTTCATGCAGATTATCCTGTTTCTGCTTCAGCTCTGTTCAGTTAGGAGAAAGCGATATACCATGACACTGGTTTAATATGCTGAAGAATATAACACCTTTCCACCATGTGTTTCCACGCTGTGTTTCAACTCTGAGGAAGATCAAAGTAATCCTACGATGCTTGAACAACTTCTAGACAATGTCAGGAACACCAAATCTAAGCACATCTATGAAACTGTTCCTGGTGTTCTTGGTACATCACTTTATGGATTTGTATCTAGCTGTGTTCTCAAAGTACAGTCCTATTCACAATGTGTAAAGGGCAATGATTATGGTGTTTTCCATTCTTTCGGCTGCAACTAATAGACAAGGGGAAGAGGGCAAGGGAGTGAGACAAAGAGATAGAAACTTATCATTGTCAGATTCTGGCAAAGCTTCTAATGTGTGCTTTTATGCCATGAACTAAATCACTATCATCTAAAACAAACCCACTATCATCTCATTTTGCACTAGTTAGCCAGTTCAGATTGATATAACTATGAATAGCAGACAACTTGTTTTTGTTTAAAAAGACAGAAAAGTGGACTCATATGTCTCTTTTGCTCTCAAGATAGGGATTGCAGGGGATCATAAAGAACTACAGAAAACTGCTTTGGCTGTAAGAATCGCTACGTTAAGGCCATCATTAGTTGATGGCTGTTGATGAATAAAGACTTTGGCCATGCTGAAAGCTGCTTTCAGAATAATTCATCTTGACAGCCAGCTTATAGAGTTTCATAAGGATTCTTTAGGGCTCTCAACAGTTTTCTTTTCTCTCACGTTTTGTAGTTTGGTCAAAATTCGATCAGATAATTCTTTCCCTCTTTCTGTACTTTTCCAGCCAGCCTAAAAGCTTTAAACGAATTCTTTTGAGTTCTCGATATCTTTGGTTTAATCACGTTCTAGATTGTTTGAATTTGAGTTATAATTTGATGAAAGAATTATCTCCCTCTTTCTGTATCTTTGCAGCCAGCTTAAAGGCATTACAAAGATTCTCTTGAGCTTTCAATATCTTTACCTTTTTCACGTTCTAATTTGTTTATTTTGGGGATAAAAAATGATCATATATTTTTTCGCCCTTTCTTTCATGATCTTTCTCATGTGCATGGAGAGGACCGTTCAACACAGACAAGCTTTTCTTTCCGGTCCTCCGTTAGAGCTTTGAGGTTCGTCAATAGGGACATTTTGCATATGCCACCGTTTTAGCTCACCATGAAGGTAGCTGCATTCCGACTTCAGTGTTGTATGCTGGGTATGCTCGTGTTTTCATAACCTTTTGAACGCTAAAATTAATTACGGAAACTTTAAAGTACATTTTTATATTTTATCTTCTGCATGCGTGTATACATCGAAGGGAATTAATGCACTGGTAGGTCAGCACTTGGAGTTGAGATGGGAGACCGTAAAATCCCCACCCTTAATTCACCAGACGCCGTCGGGATTCGAACCTACGTTTCATGAATTGAAGTTGAACGGTCTTAACCACTCGTCTATAGCGACCGTTAGACCTCGTCAGTCCTTCAAGTCACACGCAAGAGCCGGCCCTTTTGCTGTCTGACACTACTCCCCAGTGACCACCACAGATCTCCAAACCCCTGACCCTTCCCAGCTGGCTGCTATGAGAACGCCAGGTTCATTCACTTCTTTAGTTTATTTTCTAGTATTGATTCTTTTAGTTAATTTAGGATTCATGGAATAAGTACTCAAGTGCTGGTTTTTTTAAAAATCTAGTACGCGATTGCATGCGGTTTTGTCAATTTTGTCATCCGTTCCCGCCGGTTTATCAGTTTCATAGTCACTTTGTTGTCGTGCTTCATTGTGCGTCCTGTTTAGAATAAGATTCTCTTTAAAACATCCCTCCAGTGAGAAACTCTTATCACGAAACAAGATTCTCTTTAAACCATCCCTCCAGTGAGAAACTCTTATCACGAAATAAGATTGTGTTTAAACCATCCCTCCAGTGAGAAATTCTTATCCCGAAATAAGATTGTTTAAACCAGCCACTGAGAAACTTTTATCATATTGTTCTTATCTCCAGACTTTGCACACACTATTTTGAAAGGCAGAATGATTTAGCAGCACTATCCCAGTTGTAGTCACACCAATATTACACCTTTCAATTCTTTTATATTTTATTTCATTCTTGTATTTCGAGGATAATGGAATAAACACTCATGTGTTTTTTCTTTACATACAATCCCCGTTTGTATGCAGTTTTGTAAATGTTGTCATCCGTTTCCACCGGAACACAATGGCCTATTCTAAAAGCGGAAAGTAACGGGTTTTAATGTGTGCAAGATGTTCTGCGTGCGTTCGCTCACGGGAGCTTGGTTAGTTTGCACAGTCTCATCCGAAGGACTTTTTGGGGGGAGTGGATTTGGCACTGATGTTAACTCCAGAGGAAAAATCCTCTTGAACGAGATTCGAGCTCGTGTCAGCAGATCACGAGCGCAGTGCGCATCACTCTAACCACCAGGCTGTCCCGTCCCATTTTGGACATCCTAGTGGCTAGAGCACTCAGCTCGCAATCTGACGGCACGGACTTGAGCCAGCCGCCAACGAGGCGCCTGTTTGAGGGGATCTTTCCCTTTGAATCAATATCAGTACTGACTCCACTCTCCCAAAAGTCCCTTAAATGTGACTACAAATCGACGTCCCATGTAAGAACTCTCACAGAACATCTTGCGCACGCGTTAAAAGTCATTTTGCTTTTCGAAAAAGTAAGGCATCGTGTACCAGTAATAATAATAATAATAATAATAATAATAATAATAATAATAATATATGGAATTCATATAGCGCCATATCTTGCAGAGACAAATCAAAGCGCTTGCACTCAACTCATTCTTACACAGTCATGCAACCAGTAACATTTAATAGTTCCAACAAGTCCAAATGTGCATACACGCACACATATACACACACACGCACGCACAGCACCACACACACACACACACACACACACACACACACACACACACACACACACACACAACAAACAACAGAAAGGTCACACACCCTGGCAGGGCGATAGAATCTTGGCCGTTGAAGGCAGGGGAAAGCTATGAGATGAAGCAGGAGAGGAAAATCTTAGGTTTGAAATAAATATGTCTTGAGACTGGATTTAAAAGTGTCAAAGAAAGTAAGAACGAACGCAACATTTAAACAATACATTGCACATTAGTGTTGTGTGTAGGAATCATACCCGAAGTAGGAATGTGGATACCTTAATGGCGGGAAACGGTCGCATACGCAAAATCTCACCATTAGTAAACCTTAGAGCTCTATCCAGGCAACAAAAAAGAAACATTGTGTAATCAGAGTTTTTTATAATCAAGATGAGATTTTCTTTATGTATGCATTCCATCACGTCAGCTACACTTCCACACTCTCTCAGATTATGTGTTTTCCTTCCAATCTTCGAAAAATGGCCAAACTTGACTTTTTGTGTTGTTCAGCTTGCTGTTTTTGGACAATGGATTTATTTGGGTGGGTTTTTTTTTATGAAACCATGCATTTTGATTTAAAATTGTTGTTGTGGGGTTTTTTTTCGAGTCTCTTTAAAACTTTTTTGTTCCTTCCAAACTTGCATCTTCATTCTGAACTGAACGTGTGTGGACTGTATAAGGGGTTGTGTGGGAGGTTTCTTGTGAAGATTTAAGTGGTCTGTTTTTCTCTTGGTTGGGCTCTGTCTGTTTTTCTGTCTGTCTGTCTTTGTTTCCGTCTGTCTGTCTGTCTGTCTGTCTGTCTGTCTCTCTCTCTCTTCTTCTCTCTCTTCTTCTCTCTCTCTCTCTCTCTCTCTCTCTCTCTCTCTCTCCTCTCTCTCTCTCTCCTCTCTCTCTCTCTCTCTTCTCTCTTGATGCACATATGGAGGCAGATTATAAGACTAAGCTTGACCGTAAAAATAATCTTCGTATTCATGTCAATTGTTCATTCATTTATTCATTCATTCGTTCGTTCGTTAGTTCGTTCATTCATTCATTCATTCATTCATTCATTCATTTATTCATTCATTCTGTGTGTTTGTTTGTCTGTGTGTCTGTGTCTGTGTGTGCCTGTATGTGTGCTTTTGTGTGTGAGCCTACTCATGATCACACACATACGATCTTTTTGTCATTTTATCAATTCTGCTAAACAATATTTTCTTCGTAATCAGAGTCCGTTTCTGTTCTAAAGGGATTTTCTTTTACTTTTTTGGTTAAGATTTCCAATTTACTTTACAAGAAGAAAGGTGGCAGTACGAGTAAGACGTTCACCTGCCTAACAAGTAAACCGTGAGGTTTGGGGTTCCATTCTCAGCCTTGCCCTTTCTTCCCAGTCTGATGGGAAAATCGTACTGAATGTCAAAGCCCTTCGGATGAGATTATAAACCGAAGCCCCGTATGCGACTTCATGCAGGACATCTTGCACACACGTTAAAAACCCGTTCCGTCTTTCGGAAGAGTAGCCTAACTCATTTCCTTCCGGTCGGAACAGATGATAAAATTTCAAAAACGCAGGCACACAGGTGTCGTTTTCAGACACCAATCCTCCAACTCGGAATCATCATCATCATCATCATCATCATCATCATCATCATCATCATCATCATCATCATCATCATCATCATCAACCATACACCCAGTGGTGTGTAGGGCAGCAACAAAGCGCTTCCACTCCTGCCTATCCTGGGCCAACCTAGTCACTGATCCCCAAGAGTGATGCATGGCCTTCATCTCACTTTCTACAGTCCTCCTCCCACGTTGCTTTTGGTCTTACTTTCTTTCTTCTTCCTTCTTCCTTATTCCAACTCGGAATACGGCTGCCTAAATTGTGCGGGACAACGGTCACATACGCAAGATTCTTACCATTGGTGAACCTCGGAACATCTGAAGTTACTCATGATGACATTCTGGGTGTATCACCATTTTTGTAGATCACTAAGGCAGCCGCTCTTCGAATTCGGGGATTGTGAATAATTATTCAATACGCAGTACTTGAACTCCCTGCTAGATGAGCATTAATATTGTTTGGTTGCTGATGGTTTATGGAAAGATTGGGCTTCTTGGTAGTCATCTGTGTTAATGATGCTTCATGTTTCAACCTGTTCCGCTTTTCGGAAGAGTAGGCCATTGTGTGCCGGTGGGAACGGATAATAATTTTTTTTTAAACTGCAAACACGCGAGGACTGGATGTAAAAATGCACATAGGTGCTCATTGCATTATTCTTTAACTAAATTAATAAACCAACTAATAAGATAAAAATGCTTCTTTGTACCATTCCTTCAACGTTTTAACTTTTTTCCCGCAAAGGTGTGTGTCATGCTACCAGTCATACGCATTTTTACACATATGCTCGCAGCAACCTCCAGCACACTCACGCTATCTCTCCACTCATTGATATTTGTTACAAAGATAAAAAGGCATAATTGTCTCTAGTTTTTAATAATCAGTGTATCTGTTTTACTACGCAGGTGTGTGTGTGTGTGTGTGTGTGTGTGTGTGTGTGTGTGTGTTGTGGTGTGTGTGTGTGTGTGTGTGTTGTGTGTGTGTGTGTTTGTGTGTGTGTGCATGCATGCGTGCGTACGTGCGTGCGTGCGTGCGTGTGTGCATATGCGCGCTTGTACTATCTTTTTTCTTAATATCTTCACATCAATTCTGATCAATTCCTCTTTTTCTTTCAAACCATTCTCTATTTCCGTTGTAGAAAAGTTTGGGTTTTTTCAACATTTCAAGTTAATATTTAAAAATCAAGTCGACTCCATGCACATCGGTATCGTCTGCATTTCCGAAGTGATCCATCAATGCCAGCACATGATGGATTCGTTTGATGACAGACTGTCTAACAAGCCCCAAAAGTAATGGCAAGAAACGCATACACAGAATCTGTGATTACTCAATAATTTGTGCTTTACCTCGCTGCTTTACTCGGATGGGCAGATTGTGTTAAGATGATGTTTTATGAATACAGGATTTTCTGACAACCGATCATGTATGTCAGTGATGTATGACGTTTCGTGTATTCTTTTGTCTTCAGCGGATTTTGTTTTATTTTCATTGTGCGGTTGTTTTTGTTTTTAGATCATCACCATCATCATCATCGTCATCATCAGCATAATCATCATCATCATCATCACCATTATCACCATAATCACTACCATCACCACATAACCATCATCATCCCCATCATCATCATCACCATCACCATCATCACCATCACCACCACCACCACACCACCACCACCACCATCATCACCATCACCACTACCACACCACCACCACCACCACCATCACCACTACCACCACCATCACCACCACCATCACCACCACCACCACCACCACCACCACCACCATCATCATCATCGTCGTCGTCGTCATCATCATCATCATCATCATCTATCAGGGTTAGTGAATGGCATTTGTAAGCCATTTCGTGCTATTGGGAACGGATGAAATAGTGAAGAAGCAAACAAACCCCGCATGTATACAGGTGTCGTGGTTAGACACCCTCCCTTAAGTCAGAACTGGGCTGCTTTGATGATGGGGAAACAAGGCTGCACAGGCAAAAACCTCGCCATCTGTCAACCTCGGAGCTCTAGCGAAGGAACGACAAAGACATGTACTGCATGACAGGTTTTTTATTTTCTCCAAGTTCTCTTCTGTATTGCCTTTTTACACCTCTACTATAAGAAAGCTGCTTAGGGTACACACCACAGTTAACTGTTGCCACTTTTTCTTTCTGTTTTCTTATAACTATTGCTCTTGTATTCATACCGCACGTACTAAGGCATCCACGGAAATTTTGTAAAAAAAAACAACTTTTTGTGAAAGACTAGCTTCTGACTCAAAACTTGTGAGACTTTGCACACATTTGGTAGCTTTATTTTTTTTCAAGAAAACACTGTACCTCCTCAGCCCTTTGTCGTCTGCTAGCTTCTTAACTGCAATATGCATGCGCAGGGGTCAATACTGTAGGAACACAAGCAATCTTCATTTGATGATCATTTCCAGCTTTCTCGTTAAAAAAGGTAAAGGTGTCCCAAAACCTGTGTTGTCGTAGGGGAGCGAGGCGTCAGAGACCCCTCTTCTCCAGGGGCCAGCATATTGAGGGCGGCGCCCATCTCCTCTCCCTCGCTGCTTTACCTTCCCTGACCCTAAATAGGCAGGTACTCATTTAACAGCTGGGTGAAGTGGGGGACTGTACTGAAGCCAAGTCGCACAAACGGTCACCCATCCAAGTGGTAACCACGCTCGACGCTGCTTAACATTGGCTTAGGGAAAGCGAGTGCTCCGACCACTGAGCTATCCCGTCCCCGTCTGAGCTTTCTCGTGACTACCTGGTATTACTCTATGTCTTCAATTCCCAAAACAGGTACACAGTGCATTTTTTTCATACTTTAAAAACCCTGTGAAAATCGCCAATTTTTTCCCGACTAGCATTTTATAGAAGATACTACATGACCTGTAAGCTAACACAAAAGTGTAACCTTCGGGTGAGACTATAAACCGAGGTCCCGTGTGCGAACGCACGCAGAACATCTTGCGCACACGTTAAAACCTGTTCCGCTTTTCGGAAAAGTAGGGCCATTGTGTGCCGGTGGGAACGGCTGATAATTACAAAACTGCATACAAACGGGGGCTGGATGTAGAAAAAACACGAGTGCTTATTCCATAATCCTTAAAATAAATAAATAGATAAATAAATAAATAACTAAATAAATACCCGAAGAGTAAAGTGCACGTGTGGGCATGTCCACATGAAGTCCATTAGCTGGCTGGATGCTGGGGTTGGATTACAGCTGTTCCTTGTTCGTTGCTTCTCCTCTTCACTCGCAGCTTTCTTCTGCAAAAGCATCGGGGAGGGGCGTTCATTCTCTCTCGCGCGCACAGCCACAAACCAGTTTGCACGCTCATTAGAGAAAGTAAGGGGGATGTTGTTCCTGTTATTTTTTTGTCTTCGTTCCTCAGCTAAAGCCTCGAAGTTCAACAACGGTGATCATTATTTTGCCTATGTGGCCGGTTTTCCCACCAAGTAAGGAGGAGGATGGGGAATGGTGGTGGTAGTGGGTGTAAAGTACTTTTGGTTACAAGCACATCAGACACCAGGGAAAATCCACACTTTTGACAGAAAGTCGCGTGAACATAGGGAAATGTCATGTGCATCAAATGGCGGTTGTGGTCATGTCAAATCTTGCACTGTGCGTTGCTGAAAGATAGTACTGCACTAAGTCAAGTTTGAGATCGCGTGTTTTGTCAGGAATATAAAATAACACCTTACAAACTGACAGGACAGAGTAGAGGAGAGATGAAGACACAGACAGAGGAAGTGAGTCACACACACACACACACACGCACACACAGGAGAGAGAGAGAGAAGAGAGAGAGAGAGAGAGAGAGAGAGAGAGAGAGAGAGAGAGAGAGAGAGAGAGAGAGAGAGAGAGAGAGAGAGAGAGAGAGAGAGAGAAGAAAGAAGAAGAAGAAGAAGAGGTAAAGGGCCAGAAATATTGTTTAGACGCCGATAAAATCTTTCCTTATGTCGTGTGGTGCAAGCTCATTTCATCTTGCTCAATCACCTCAGTTCTTAAAGCAAATAGCAGTCATTTTCTGCATCAATGTCTTCTTCTTCTTCTTGTTCTTTTGCTTGGAACACTCAGACAGCAGCTATCAGTGTCTGCCCTATGAGAGAAGATGCGGTGCGCCGCCGTTAAGCGCCTGACAAGTCAGACCCAGTGAATCCGACTTCGGCATGGAGAGAATCGTTATCTTTGAAATCTTTCTGAAAAAAGGCGGGATTATGGACAAAGAATGCAGAAAAATAGACACGAAAGAGGTGAAAAGAAGTCGGAAAAGAAGGCAAAAACAAAGAGAGGGATAGAAAAGAGGGAATTCCTAGCACATAATTTCCAGAAGGTGGAAATACTATTTATATTGACAGACCCCTGGCATCTCGAGTGGGTACATCAATGTCTAAGATATTTCTGACGTAATCTGGTTGGTTTATCTATTGTCGATAGTCACTCTTTGTTAATGATTGTTAACAACCATGGTATGTGAACTTATTCAGTCCAAAGAGAACTCGAGACTGGTTTTCTTCTTTCGTTCCCTCTGTCACACATTTCTTCACTACAATAACAAGAAGCTTGGTTCATTTTATAGATGTTATTTGATGATATCTAAACATATAGGCTTAACTGTTTATTTCAACGCTACATATATATCTCAACTTTTTCCCAACTACTTTTACTTCTTTTCTGTTGCAGAACAAAACCAAGATCATCCCCACAGAATCTCAATCTTCATCTTTAAAACTGTTAATCTAATCAGACTAAGGTTTGGGTATTACTGGACACCCGATTATATTTCTTTAGGTGGCGCTTCTCTTTGCACTGCTCACGAGAAGTCTTCAGTAATATCAGCAACACTTGCACACTATAAACCGAGGTCTCGTGTGCAAATGCACGCAGAACATCTTGCGCGAACGTTAAAAACCCGTTCCGCTTTTCATGAGAGTACGCCATTGTGTGCCGGTGGGAACGGATGACAAATTTCACAAAACTGCATATACACTAGATGTAGAAAAAGCACATGAGTGCTAACTCCATTATCCACGAAATAAAAGAATAAATACATTTCAGCTTAAAAATAGTTGCATTCTGATAATTATCTCATCTCCACACCCTTCCTTCCTCTTCTCTTATAGTCCCATCTCTTCTGCCAATCCTCCACCTTCCACACTCCTCCTCCCCCCCCCCCCCCTCCTTCCGCCATTTTTCCCACACCCACTTTCCAATCATCATCTGACAACACATACGTGAATGAACATCTGCCAGTTTCTAAAAGGGCACATCGTTTTGACCAATCAATAACTGACCAATCATACTGACAGCTTTTTACAGCTGTAGCTGTCAAAGATTACAGAGTATAGATCGCTGTCCTATTGAACATACGTCTTATTACTTTTTTCCTTGAAAAATTGGGTATTTTTCGTCTTCTTTTTTCAAGAATATATATTTGACATAATTATATTTTTGGGTTTTCTTTTTACTTTAGGTATTTTTTTTTCTCCTGGTGCTTTTGTTGTTCATGTTCATCGTTATGTTCTTTTTAGTCGCGGCGTTGAACTCTAGAATAGAGATTATTTTCTGCAGCTTCAGCGCACGCGTGAGCGCTTAAAGAGAGAGAGAGAGAGGGGGGGGGAGAGAGAGAGAGAGAGAGAGAGAGAGAGAGAGAGAGAGAGAGAGAGAGAGAGAGAGAGAGAGAGAGAGAGAGGAGAGAGACAGACAGACAGACAGACAGACAGATAGACAGACAGACAGACAGACAATGACAATGACAATGACAAATTCTTTTGTTTCGAG
>CM054134.1:11625482-11630482 GCA_028751875.1 Rapana venosa | reverse complement strand
TTCTTTGAGCAGGGTCTATTCCAGATCCATCAAGCAAGCTTCATTGTCTGTTTAGCAGCAAGAAGAAAGTGGGGGAGGAGGAGGAGGAGGAGGAGGAGGAGGAGGAGAAAGAAAGAAGAAGAAGAAAAGAAGAAGAAGAAGAAGAAGAAGAAGAAGAAGAAGAAGAAGAAAAAGAAGAAGAAGAAGAAGAAGAAGAATTGCGAAGAAGAAGAAGAAGAAGAATTGTGAAGAAGAAGACTTGCGAAGAAGAAGAAGAAAAAAAATTGCAAAGAAGAATAAGGAGAAGAATTGCGAAGAAGAATTGCGAAGAAAAATTGCGAAGAAGAATTGCAAAGAAGAAGAAGAAGAAGAATTGGGAAGAAGAAGAAGAAGAATTGCGAAGAAGAAGAATTGCGAAGAAGAAGAAGAAGAAGAATTGCGAAGAAGAAGAAGAATTGCGAAGAAGAAGAAGAAGAAGAAGAAGAAGAAGAAGAAGAGAAGAAGAAGAAGAAGAAGAAGAAGAAGAAGAAGAAGAAGAAGAAGAAGAAGAAACAAGAAGAAGAAGAACAAGAAGAAGAAGAAGAAGAAGAAGAAGAACAACAACAACAACAACAACAACAACAAGAAAAGACGTGACGATGATGGAGAATTGATCAACCTAACCACACGTTTTTCTCCAAATTTCCCATTACATTAAGGACAACTTTGACCCTCTTTGGTTGGATTTACGTCAGCAGAAACTCAATTAACCTCCACAACGACATCAAATGAAAACAGACACATGCTTGTTGGTTTTCTGTCTTTTTTGTTGTTGGTTTTACATCTTTCTTGGAGTGTGAGGGTGAAAGCTGCACTCGAGGGTGATTGTATAATGGAAATTGAATTGCTGAATTTCTTTTGGGAATGATTTCGTAAGGAAAGAAGCATGGCAAGTGTGATGCAGAAGTGTATTGACCTCATGGGGGAAAATATGTTGTATAATATATCGATATATATATATATATATATATATATATATATATATATATATATATATATATATATACACTACTCCCCCCCACGATTATATATACTAGATAGATAGATAGATAGATCGATAGATAGTGATAGATAGATAAATAGATAGATAGATAATAGATAGATAGATAGATAGATAGATAGATAGATAGATAGATAGATAGATAGATAGATAGATAGATAGATAGATAGATAGATAGATAGATAGATAGATAGATAGATTACACACGGTAGATTGTTTAGCGTTGCTGTAAAAACGAAAAGAAAACACCGCTATCAGGCAACCCTGAAAACATCTATCCCCCGTAATAATCTTGAGAAACACCTACAACGAAATATGTCAGACTTCACTCGTTTGGTCATGGAAAGAAACATTGCACAGCTTTCTGAATTCTACCTGTTTTGAGGGGACGGGATAACTCAGTGGTCAGAGCACTCGCTTTCCCCTAGCCAAGTTAAGCAGCATCGAGTGTGGTTACCACGTGGATGGGTGACCGTTTGCGCGCCTTGGCTTCAGTACAGTCCCCCAGTTCACCCAGCTGTAAATGGGTACCTGCTTCTTTAGGGTCAGGGAAGGTAAAGCAGCGAGAAACAGGAGATGGGCGCCGCCCTCAATATGCTGGCCCTAGAGAAGTGAGGTCTCTGACGCCTTGCTCCCCTACGACCTTATAAGTTATGGAACACCTTTACCTTTTTTTTTTTTACATCTGTGAAAATGAAGATTAACAGAGAAAAAAGATATCAAGAACACATATTTTTGTATCAGGGATGTTGACTGTAGCAACAATTTGTAAGGTATAATCATGTATAAACAAAGTTTATATGACATCTGTCTTCTCCGCCAACACTTGTTTCTACGTCTAATACTTTTATTTGAAATGCCTCTGTCTGTCTGTCCGTCTGTCTGTCTGTCTGTCTGTCTGTCTATCTGTCAGTCTGTCAGTCTGTCTGTCTGTCAGTATGTCTTTCTCTCTCACACACACTACACTACCTTATTCACCCCCCCCCCCCCCCATACACACACTACACTACCACCACCACCACCACCCACCACCCTACCACCCCACACACACTACATCTCACACACACACTACATCTCACAAACACACACACAAAACCAAACAACACTATATCACCCCCCCCCCCCACACACACACACACACACACACACATCCCACACACACTACCCCCACCCACCCACACACACGCGCGCGCTGTTTTCCCTACCACCATCACCACTACCACCAGCAGGCCTAGCAAGACATCGCCGTGTGACTGTGAGAGAGAGAGCAGACGACGAATTTGCTCGCTGCCCCTACTACTCCGCCATCAAAACACACGGGCAATAACTCTGCAGGCACCCGGGGCAGAGACAAGAGAGGGTGTGGGTGTGGGTGTGGAGATGGCGCGTTGAAAAAAGCAGCCCGGGAATAAATGCTCGTGGACGGTTTTGCCCAGTACAGCTTCATTCGTGATGCGGGTTCAAGTGAAGGAGCATTAAGTTTGTCAGTGCGGATAAATGAATGAATGACTCTTTGAGGTTGTTGTGTCGGGGTTTTTCTTCTTCTCCTTTTTCTTCTCCTGTGGATATGTCACCGTCGTAGACTTTGCATTAACTATCTGAGGACTTCTAGTGAAATCCGGAAGAGTGTACGTGGGGATTTTTGGTGTGAATTTTTAAAAAAGTGTTTTGTCAGTTTGGTCTGTGATTGATAGGGCTATTGTGGAGGGGGGGGGGGGGGGGGAGTTGAGAGAGAGATAGACAGACAGTAGTAGAGACAGACAGACAGAGACAGAGACATACAGAGACAGACACACAACGAGAGACAGAGAGATAAACAGACACAGAGACAGAACACAGAGAGAGACATACAAAGACAAAACAGAGTCAGAGACAGACAGACAGACAGACAGAGAGACAGACAAACAGAGACAGACAGACTGACTGACAGGGTCTAGGGATAGACTGACAAGCCAGAAAGACAGAGGCTAAGACAATTAATAGCCAGACACAGGAGGGGCAGATAGGAAATGAAATATAAAGTGGCGCTGACTGAAATGAATTTTAAAAAAATCAGTTTGAAAACGGATCGTGTAAGCAGTCGCTTTGAAGTTCTGACTAAATAAGAAATAATTAGTTATAACAATCTTGTAAGGAGTAGCTTTAAAAATTATTTTAAAACCATGCGAGATACATTTTTGTGGATTCTCAGATTTGCTACAGGTGCTAGTGCTGTACAATTGTTATGCCTTTGTGGTTGACTTGATTGTTGCGGTAGCTGATGGTTCTGTTGTGTGTGTGTGTGGCTGTTTGAATATGTATAATCATTATTATGACTGTTGCTTATGTATTTACTGTTACTCTTTGTATACATTTTATCATAACTTTATTATTATTATTATTATTATTATTATTATAACGTGAGTATTTTATACATTTTATCATAACGTGAGTATTTTATACATTTTATAATGACGTGAGTATTTTATACATTTTATCATAACGTGAGTATTTTATACATTTTATCAAAACGTGAGTATTTTATACATTTTATCATAGCGTGAGTATTTTCTATAAAAAAAAATTATCATTGCTCTTTTTTTTACATTTTATTTTAACGTGACTATTTACTTGAAAAAACCCAACAACCCAGTATTTTATCATCTTTTTCAGACTGCATTCTGGAACTGAAGAACGCTTCAGGTGAAAGTGGGAGTGTGTGCCGCTGGACAGCTTCAAAACCAGATAACTTCTGGTTCCAGTAGAGCAGACCACTGAATGGATTTATACTGTACTGCGAACGAAACAACATGTAATGTAGAACAACAGACAAGACCGTGCTTGTGAGACAATCCTGCTCAATATATGAGCAGTCAGAATTGTGAAACCATGGTGACTGTGTCTTACAGCCAAATGGTGCCATCTTTGTGACTAGGATGAAATCGCGCCGACCCATGATATTCAAGCAGTCTTCAATGACGTAAGCGGTTTGTGTGATGTGTCGTGTGAACATTCTGTATGGGGCAAGTTTTCATTTATGCGGCATTTGTTAGAATGACAGCTGTCTCACAAAATAATATGACAAATTGATTTATACCGAACAGGTTTAGGAATCAAATCACAATCAAACCAAATCACGTCTTTTTAGCCACAGTTTTTTTAACCTTTTAAAACAATCATCTGCCCGTCACCAAAACTAGCGGTGCGGATCTCTCTCATTAATTTTAAGGTTCTCTGCTTATTTTGACAGTGCACTGTGACAAACACTCAAAAGCTTATTTCCAACATTACTTTTTTAATTCTTTTCAACGGATACCCTGTGAATACCTGTGGTTTTTAAAAAAAAAAGTGTTTTCATCATTACAGCACTGCCGTCATTACATAAAGTGAATCTACAAAAGCAAGGTGTTGCGTATTTCAAAACTTAAACACTGTGATAATCACCTTCAATTTGTTGGCTATAAATACTGTACCACATCGTTTCTTCTTGCTACTACATAAGCTAAAACAAACCACAACACAAAACACAGCCCCACCAACAAAACCAAAACCCCTCACAAACCACCTCCACAGCCACCAAACCAGGCGAACGTTCAAAGCATCCCGTCCACCATGGTGACCACCGCCCCGCCCCAGCTGCCGTCCTCCTCCCCATGCTCAGACCTGGAGGGGGGTCTGCTGAACGTGACCCTGCCTGCAGGAGGCAGCAGCGGCAACGACACGGACGACGAGCGGAACGAGGGGCTGGCGCTGATCGAGGTGGCCATCTCGGGCACCATCATCTTCCTGGCGGTGGCGGGCAACAGCATCGTGGTGGTGTCGCTGATGGTCAAGCGGGGCAAGCTGTCCAGGATGCACCTGATGATGCTGCACCTGTCGCTGGCTGACCTCTCCGTGGCCTTCTTCCAGGTCCTGCCCCAGATGGTCTGGGACATCACCTTCCGCTTCCAAGGTCAGTGCTGGGCAGGACTTGCCCTTCTTTTTTTAAATCTGAATTAATAAA
>CM054134.1:11612982-11617982 GCA_028751875.1 Rapana venosa | reverse complement strand
TCTCCTTCCCTCTCTCCTTCCCTATGTTTCCCTCTCCCTCCCTCCATCTCTCTCTTTATCTATCTATCTATCTATCTATCTATCTATCTATCTATCTATCTATCTATCTATCTGTCTGTCTATCTATGTATCTATAGATCGATCGATCTATCTATATATCCATGTATCTCTATCTCTATCTATATATCTAGGTATCTATCTATCGATCGATCGATCTCTTTTCTCCTGCCTCTCTACATTCTGTCTGTGTCTCTGTCTGTACCTCTCTCTGTCTCAGTCTGTCTGTCTCTCTGTCTGTCTGTATCTCTGTCTCTGTCTGTCTGTCTGTCTGTCTGTCTGTCTCTCTCTCTCTCTCTCTCTCTCTCTCTCTCTCTCTCTCTCTCTCCTCTCTCTCTCTCTCTCTCTCTCTGTGGAAACACACGGACGAAAAAAACCTTAACAAAGTTAAGACACACATTGTGCAGGGTATAATCAGGTTACATCTATCTACCCCCGCATTGTTGGCATAGCTCTGACCTTTCCTACAGCTGAAACACAGTGAGGGGCACAGGACCCTAGTGGTTAGAGCGCTGTACATGTAATGCGGTGGTAACTGGGGCCGAAGGTTCCAGTCTCTACTAAGATGTCTATTTGAAGCGGTTTTTTTAGTGTGGGTTTTTTCTTAATTCTCGACGGCACACAATGACCTACTCTTCCAAAAAGCGGAACAGGTTTTTACCTGTATGCAAGATGTTCTGCGTGCGTCCGCACACGAGATCCTGATTTATAGTCTCATTCGAAATATTGTGTGTGTGTGTATGTATGTGTGTGTGTGTGTGTTGTGTGTGTGTGTGTGTGTGTGGTGTGTGTGTGTGTGTGTGTGTGTGTGTGTGTGTGTGTGTGTTGTGTGTGTTGTGTGTGGTGTGATGAGTTGTGTGTGGGGGATGTATGTGTGTGTTGTGTGTGTATGTGGTGAGTTTGTGTGTGGGGGGAGGGGGGGAGTGTAGTGTGTGGGGGGGAGTGTGTGTGTAGAGAAGTGTGTCTGAGTGTGTGTGGGGGGGGGGGGGGTGAAGAGAGAGTGTGTGTGTAGGGTGGAGGGAGAGAGTTGTGTGTGTGTTGGTGGGGGGGGGGGAGAGAGTGTGTGTGTATGTGTATGTTTTGTTGTATTGAGTGTGTCTGAGTGTGTGGTGAGAGTTGTGTTTGTGTGTGTGTGTTATCATTTTTTAATCGTTATTAGTATATATTCTTTTATATCGAGGATAATGGAATAAGCACATATGTGCTTTTTTACATCCAGTCTCCGTGTGTATGCAGTTTTGTAAATTCTGTCATCTGTCCCACCGGCACACAATGGCCTACTCTTACGAAAAGCGGAACAGGATTTAACGTGTACGCAAGATGTTCTGCGTGCGTTCTGTGTGTGTGTGTGTGTGTGTTGGGGGATGAGAGAGAGAGAGTGAGTGTGTGTGTGTGTGTGAGTATCATGTAAGTGCGTGCTTTTAAGAATATATATTATTGAGTAGAAGGTTTTTAGGTTTTGTAACTGTTAGTAAGTGTGCTTTTTTTTAGGAATAAATATTGCAGTATGGATTGGTTGCTTCATTCATACACATTTCTTATTGTTTTAGTTGTTCTTGTGTTGTTATTGTTATTTTTTCATCCCATGTACTTTTTTGGTTATTGTTTTGATGCATTGCATGTATAGCTACAAGGATAGATGATAAGACTAGGTTTGACCTACAATCTTTATGGATTGAGCATAATTCATTTATTTAGTCATTTATTTTCTGTCCATTTCCATCTCTGTCTGTCTGTATGTCCGTCTGTCTTTCTGTCTGTCTGCCCGTCTGTCTGTCTCAGACTAGGTTTGGCCTACACTCTTAGTGTGTCATAGATCATTCATTCATTCATTCATTCATTCACTCGTTCGTTCGTTTGTTTGTTCTTTCGTTTATTGATTCTCTCTCTCTCTCTCTCTCTCTCTCTCTCTCCTCTCTCTCTTCTCTCTCTCTCTCTCTCTCTCTCTCTCCTCTCTCTCTCTGTCTATCTATCTATCTATCTATCTATCTCTCTTCTCCTCTCTTTCTCTCTCTCTCTCTCTCTCTCTCTCTCTCTCCTCTCTCTCTCTCTCTCTCTCTCCTCTCATTCTCTTCTCTCCTCTCTCTCTCTCTCTGTCTCTCTCTTTCTCTCTCCTTTCCAAGATGTGCATATTCATGATCCTTATGAAAGTTCTCCTTCATCGTCAATATCACTTCTTATGAGACCATGCCCATCCTGTTATCGTTAAAGCAGAAAGGACATTATGTATCGCTTTTCCCATTAAGGTGTCATTGTTGTCCTCCATTGAAGATTTTCTAGGCTGTGAGTCTGCTAATCCGGGTGGAGTCCATCGCTCTTCACGTCGTAGGATGCATGCTGGGTGTGTTTAAGTCTTCAATAGCGTGGGCTATAACTGATCTACTCTAAAAATAATAATAATTTAAGTGGATAGACTCTTAAGGTATGTGTGTATACCACTTTAAGTCACGGCAGATTTCTCAGCGTGAATTTCGGGTTTCTCTCCCCTGGGAGAGCGCGTCGCCATAAGAGTAGCGCCACCCTTTTTTTCCTGTCTGCGTGTGTATTTGTTTCACTATCAGATTTGCTCTTTTCTACAGAGTTTAGCTAGGGACAGCTCTCTTGTTGCCGTGGGTTCTTTTACGTGCGCTAAATGTGTACTGCTCACGGAATTTCCGTTTATCGCCTCATTCAAAATACTATAACCCAGACAACCACTCACGGTGTAGTGGATGAGAGGAAAGTTTCAAGCACAAACCGGGGTGTGCAAGATGTTCTTAAACGTTTGCATTCAGGATTTTGGTTTATAGTCTCATTTAAAAATACGTCAGGAAATGAAACCAGTAACAATGTTAACTCTTAGAACAGGATCCCCATTGAATTCCTCTGGAGTTAACATCAGTGCCGGCTCCACTCCTCTCAAAAGTCCTTCGGATGAGACCATAAACCGAGGTCCCGTGTGCGAACGCGCCGCACGCAGAACATCTTACGCACACGTTAAAACCCGTACCGCTTTTCAGAAAAATATGCCATTGTGAGCCGGTGGGAACGGATGACAAAATTGCATAGACGCGGAGACTGGAGGTAAAAAAGCAGACGAGTGCTTATTCTGGTATCCTCGAAAGAAAAGAAGACGACCAAACAAAACCACAATAACCACACAAGCCTCAGCGGAAACACAAGCCCGCGCCTGCAGTTACCGCTACAGGGCAAGCTTTATGCTCTACCCACTGGGCTACCTGTCCCTCTGCCTTCTTCTCGCCCCTCTGTTTCTGTTCTGCAAAACCCAAATCACCGCGCCCATTGTGGGCTATTTCCCTAAAAGCATCACACTTAGCTTGCAGGGGCTAGCTCACAATTATGTCTTGCTTTTTACTGCAATAATTGGAGGGTTGGTTGTTTTTTTTTACCCTTCAACTGAGCGTCTTGTGTGTGTATGGAAATGCACATTTCTCTTGAGATTTCAAATGTCAATCAGATTGAAGGTGGCTGTTGTTCTTTCACGTGCGGCTCTAGGATATAAGAGCTTTAAAGGTCTCACTGTAATTGTCATGCTTTTAAAAAGATTATGTTTGTTTGTTGTCGATGAAGTTATGGTCATTTTTTGTGATTTTGGGTCTCATTATTTCTGATCATATTATTGTAATTTTCACAAATTCAGTATTATCTTGGTTGTGATGATGATGGTGATGGTGAGGATGAGGATGATGAAGAAGAAGAAGAAAAAGAAGATACCCATTTATAGCTGGGTGAACTGGGGGACTGTACTGAAGCCAAGGCGCGCAACTAATCACCCATCCACTTGATAACCACGCTGAATGCTGCTTAACCTTAGCTTGGGGAAAGCGAGTGGCTCGGGCAATGAAAGTATCCAGTCTCTGTTGTTATACAACTTAACAACATTTTAATGAAGGCTTTGGCGATGACCTTCACATCAGCACCTGACAAAGCTTTTTGTCTTGTCCAGGTGGGGGAAAGAGGGGGAGGGGGGGTGTGACTGTTTTCTTTTTGTTTCGTTCCTCGGTTACAGTCTCAAGGTTCACCCATGGTGACATGTTCCTTGTTCGACCGTTCTGTGCCCTCCACGAAGGTATCCGCATTCCGACTTTGGGAATTTATGCTGGAGATCTTCGTGTTTCCGTAACCTACCGAACGCTAACGTGAATTACGGGATCTTTAACGTGCATATTTGATCTTCTGCAATGTGTATGTACACGAACGGAATTTAGGCACTAGAGCAGATCTGCACTTAAATTTGACCTGGGAAATCGTAACAACCCCCAACCCCCAACCCCCACCCCACCCCCAACCCCCCCCCACACACCCTTTTAATTCACCAGACGCCGAGATTCGAACCCACGACTTCAAAGACCCATGGAATTGAAGTCGAACGGTCTTAACCACTCGGCTATGTAGTCTGTCGACTGCGCCTGATAACACTTGGTGCATGGAGGATACATGTGTTTGATAAGGGAGCATGGTGGTGAAGAAACATGGCAGAAACATGGCAGACACTGTCAGCAACATCTGTCTACTCCATTAAACTGTCCTCCACTGTCACCGCAAACAAATTGCTTACAGCCAGTTTTTTGTTATTGGCTTTCTGTGTCCATTTGTTTTCACTTGTTCATTTTTTTTTGGGTGGGGGAGTTTGGAGGGGAAGGAGTGTGTTTTAAAAGGGGTGGGTGGGTGAAGAGAGTTCTCGGTGTGGTAAGTTTGCTAGTTGAATTTCGAGGAAGGGGGAGGGAGGGAGAGGGCGGAGTGTTGTCTTTTTGGGTGTAGGGGTAAAGTATTGTTGTTCTTTTCAGTTTGTGTTGTTGGTTTTGTATGTTTTCTTTTGTTCAATTCTTATTGCAGAGCTTTTGTTTCGACTTGTCCGTTTTCGTTAACTTTTTGATTATATTATTTGGAGTTTCTCTTTGTGTCTGTGTCTGTCTCTGTCTGTTTATCTGCCTCCATGTCTA
>CM054134.1:11602982-11610482 GCA_028751875.1 Rapana venosa | reverse complement strand
ATTATTATTATTATTATCATTATTTTTATTATTAGTGTCCATTTTTGTGATCCGTTCCCGTGTGTGTGTGTGTGTGCACGTGTGCGTGCCTGTGTATGCGCGCGCGCGCGTGCGTGCGCACGAGTGTATGCGTGCGTGTTTCGTGTGTGTGTGCATGCGTGCATGTTTCGTGCGTGTTTCGTGCATGCGTGCGTGCGTGCGTGCGTGTTTCGTGTGTATGCATGTGTGTGTGCAGGGGGTGCCTTCCTGTGCGGGGCCGTCAAGTACCTGCAGCTGGTGACGATGTACGGGTCCTCCTACGTGCTGCTGTCCACTGCCGTTGACCGCTACGTGGCCATCTGCCGGCCCTTCCTCAGCCACAAGTGGACCTCCACCCACGCCCACCTGCTGGTGCTGGCCGCCTGGCTGGCCGCCCTCCTCTTCAGCCTACCCCAGGTCAGGGTGCTAGTCTTTGGCCAGCTGACGCTTGCTTTGCCTTGCCTTGCGCTGTACTGTACTGTACTGCACCGTGATGCGCTATTTATGTATTTATGTATTTATCTTTTATTTATTGTAGCTATTTATCTATTTATCTTTTGTTTATTATAGTTATTTATCTATTTGTCTTTTATTTATTATGGTTATTTATCCTTCGAGTCCTCAGAAACATATATTGGGAACAGGAGGCAGCCATTAGAGTCGACAATAACATCAGTCAATATAGACCAATCTGCAGGGGTGTGAGGCAGGGCTGCGTGTTCTCGCCTGATTTATTTAATGTATATAGTGAAATAATTCTACGAAATATTGAGAATCATGAGGGAATTAGTGTAGGTGGCCACAACATCAACAACCTGAGATATGCAGATGACACAGTCCTTATCGCCGACTCTGAAGAAAAACTGCAAAAGATTTTAACAACAGTAACAGACGAAAGCGAAAAGAAAGGATTACAGCTCAATGCAAAGAAGACAGAATGCATGGTGATCTCGAAAAAAGCTGTTATACCACAATGCAACATAGCCTGTAAAGGAGAGAGAATCAGACAAGTAAACACCTTTAAATACCTTGGTTGTACTATCACCCCGGACGGCAAGTGTGACACAGAAATCAAGAAGAGAATCGGTCAATCTAAGGCAACTTTTAACAACATGAAATGCATTTTTACCAACAGTAAGATAAGCCTCAAGACAAAGATCCATGTTTTGAGAGCCTACGTATGGTCCATTCTTCTGTACGGATGTGAGTGCTGGACCCTAGCCAAAGACACAGAACAGCGACTAGAAGCAGTGGAAATGTGGTTCATCCGGAGAATCATGAAAATCTCATGGACAAAAAGAAAAACTAATGCAGAAGTAATGGAAATGGCTGGGTACAAGAGATCCCTTCTCAACACCATCAGAGAAAGACAGCTCAAATTTTTCGGCCATATAATCAGGGCTGACGGACTAGAGAAACTGTTATTGAATGGCAAAATCTGTGGAAACAAGAGCAGAGGAAGACAACGCACAAAATTCACAGACAGCTTAAACAAATTCGCAACGAATAAAGAGGGCACTAACAATGAGCTCATGAGAGGGACCGAGAACAGGGAAGAATGGAGAGCCATGATCGTCGATGTCTGCAGGACCAGACCGGACACTTGAAGAAGAAGAAGAAGAAGGTTATTTATCTATTTATTTTTTTTTTATTATAGCTATTTATTTATTTCTTCTTTTATTTATTTATTTTTTATTTTACTTCGAGGATAATGGACTAAGCACTCACGCGCTTTGTTTTACATCCAGTCCCCGTGTGTTTGCAGTTTTGTCAATTTTGTCATCCGTCCCCACCGGCACACAATGGCTTACTCCTTCGAAAAGCGGAACGGGTTTAACGTGTGCGCAAGATGTTCTGCGTGCGTTCGCACACGGGACCTCGGTTTATAGTCTCATCCGAAGCAATTTTGGGGAGGGTGGAGTCGGCACTGATGTTAACTCCAGAGGAACAATCCTCTTGAACGAGATTCGAACCCGGGTCAGCAGATCACGAACGCATTACTCTAACCACCAGGTGATCCCGTCCCGTGCATTACACTACTACAGTGCATTACACTATTTACATCTTTGTTACACTGTAGGGGACGGGATAGCTTCCCCCAAGCTAAGGTTAAGCAGCATCGAGCGTGGTTACCAATTGGTTGGGTGACCGTTTGCGCGCCTTGGCTTCAGTACAGTCTCCCAGTTCACCCAGCTGTAAATGGATACCTGACCTCTTTAGGGTCAGGGAAGGCAAACCAGCGAGGGAGAGGAGATGGGCGCCGCCCTCAATATGCTGGCCCCTTGAGAAGCTAAGGTCGCTGACGCCTCAAAGAATATGCACTTCCACAGCAGCAGCATTACGTCATCCTCATTGTCAATGATCATCATGCAATTAGAAAAAAATGCCTCTGATTCGGTGGTCCCGGTTGCTCTGGTCTCATGGTGACCTCAGATTCGGTTTGCCAATACACTTCTGTGCCTGTGGTGAGGGTGTGTCAAAGCCTTTGGGGTTGGAGGTTCGCGGGGGACGGTCGTTGGAGGGACGTTGTGGTGGTTGCCACCTCGGGTGGGCAACTCACTCAGTCTGGCTTCGCGACTGAGCTAATACTGTCGTTGGTAGGGAGCATAGTAGGTGGTGTCCTGCGTATGTGAGCTCAGAACAGGCACCACTGAACACCACCAAAGTGACCCAGCAGCAGTGCAGGGCCCCTCTGGCTGGTGGCCCCACAGCAGCCTGATAGTGATGGGCTCCCTGTGGACTTCCGACCCTGGGGATGAGACATAACAAATCTGGGTATGGCTGTGGCGGGGAGAATGGGATGAGCATGGTGGGAACAGCAGGACGTCACGGAAGAAGAGGCAGGAAAAAAAAATGATGAACTCTCTTCTGTTCATGGGTCAGAAGCCTCGGAACCCCACCGACTTAGATTTTTCTCTCTTTATTGTTAACACAATGACAAGCGCTGTCGTGTGAGACAACTACTTCATGGGCTGTGAATCTAGTGGTCAGTCATCGGTCTGCGGTTGGTCAGAGGATGGACCTGTATCAGAAACGTGGGCTGGTATCTCTGCTGCTGATAGGTCATCTCTTTCAGAGCGGCACAGACTCCTGAGTGTTACGTCAATCTGAAAAAAAAACGTCACGCGTAGAATCAGAATCAGAATTTTAACAAACTTTAGTACGACTACGTGTAGATGTGCGTCACATCTGGTTTCTGTAGCTTCATGTCTCTCGTTGTTTGATAATTATACCAAGTACAATACTCGCTCTTTTTTATTTCTGGTCCATCGATCTGGAGTGACCTCCCTCTCTCCCTTCGTCAAAACCTACTTACGTTACCTTACGTTACTTCTAAATCCGGCCTCAAGACATAACTTCTTTTTCTGTCGAATGCTCAGACAGCAGCTACTGGTGTGTGTCATGTGAACGAAGATGCGTCACGCTGCCGTCAAGCGCCTGACAAGTCAGACCCAGCACATCCGACTTTGGCGTGGGAGAGAACTGTTATCTTTTAAGTCTTTCTGGAAAAAGGCAGGAGAATGGACCAAGAAGGCAGAAAACAGACAAGAAGGAGGTGACGGGAAGAAAAGAACAAAGCAGAAACAAAGAGGGAGATAGGAAAGAGGGAAATCCTAGCAGAGAATTTCCAGAAGGTGGGGATGCTGTTTATACTGACAGGCCCCCGGCATCCCCACGGGGGATCTTGCTGTTTGATACTTATGCCAAGTGAGGACGTACCATTTAAGAACTTGAAAAGATGAGCTATCAGGCATAGAGTTCTAAAAACAACAACAACAACAACAACAACAACCCACAGGCTGCGTATATATGCAAACGCGCATGCGTGCCGTGCCCAAAGAGAAATCGATGCCTTTTGTTTTCCGTTCAAGTCCCATGAGGAAAATATTGAGGGAATAAACGAGTGAAAACAATCTTGCATGAAAACAGTTTGCTGGCATGAACGTGAGGAAAACATACATCGACAGAGGCTGAAGAAAAGATGGAGACAGGGGTAACGTTGATATGATCGTCTGCCATTTGTATGAATGAATCAAGCATGAGAGAGCAAGAACTGTAACTGTTAGTGAAGTATCGTATCGCTGGCTACACACGACAGCAGATTGGACGCATAATTATAGGAGAGAAAGAGAGAGAGAGAGAGAGAGAGAGAGAGAGAGAGAGAGAGAGAGAGAGAGAGAGAGAGAGAGAGAGAGAGAGAGAGAGAGAGAGTTTGAAACAGTAGTCTTGGATGGGAATAGTCTGTTTAAATGCCACAACACGAATATTGCCTCGAGAAATAAACCAGTGATAGGATTAATTAATATCACATGTTTACGTGCTCTCTGTCTGTCTGTCTGTCTCTGTCTCTGCCTGTCTGTCTGTCTGTCTGTCTGTCTCTCTCTCTCTCTCTCTCTCTCTCTCGCTCTCTCTCTCTCTCTCTCTCCTCTCTCTCTCTCTCTCTCTCTCTCTCTCTCTCTCTCTCTCTCTCGTGTGTGTGTGTATGTGTGTGAGTGGAGAGAGAGAGAGCAATTGTTTCTTTTGTGAGAGGGAGGGAGAGAGGAGACTACAGAGCCAGAGATATTATTTCAGTTCAAAAACAGAGAGGGGTGTGGACATTTCCGATTAAAACGATGTCTCTTTTGCTGTCGTGAGTTGTCTCCCATCTCTCTACGAGATTTGTTTGGTTTGTGATTTTTTTTATTTTTAGAAAGTGATGGTCGTGGTTTTTGACAAGCCGACCTGCCCCTTAATTGAAATAATGTCACATACTGTCACAGAGCTCGAATGTTTTGTTGATAAATATAAAATTATTTGGGGTTGGGATATTTTTGTATTTCGCTACTGTGAGAAAGGGAGACAACAGTCGACTTTTGTTTTTACTCTTTGACCTCAATATGTGCCCTTGCAAATGAATGAATTGATAGTTAAACAAATAATGAAACTGTATGTTTTTATATCATGTCTTATATTGAATACGTTATGTTGTCATATCTGCTAAGGAAAAAGAGGGCAGTTGTTGATTCAGTTAAAAATTGCTATTACATTTTTTGGTGCTGTTTTTTCGTATTTCAAGACTTTTCTGACAAATTGTATTTTCAGTTGTTGTTGTTGCTGTTATTGCTGCTACTACTGCTTATGTTGTTGTTACTGTTGTTGTTATTGCTGTTGTTGTTGTTGCTGCTGTTATTGTTGTTGTTGCCTCGTCATCCGTGATGTTCTTCTCCTGTTGTGTCTACGCTGCTTCTTCCAGTATCCTCTCCTCAGCCACTCTTAGATTCACCACGTTTTGTCGTCAGCTTCAGCAGTCCACAGGGAGTTTATCAACGTTTGGGCTGTGTTGTGTGTGTGTGTGTGTTGTGTGGTGTGTGTGTTGTGTGTGTGTGTGTGTGTGTGTGTGTGTGTGCGTGTGTGTTGTGTGTGGCGTGTGGTGTTGTTGTGTGTGTGTATGTTGCGGTGTGTGTGTGTTGTGTGTGTGTGTGTGTCGTGTGGTGTGGGGGACTGCGTGTGTGTGGGTGGTGGTGTGTTGTGTGTCGTGTGTGTTTTGTGTGGTGGTCTTGTGTGTGTCGTGGTTTGTTGTTTTTTATTCTTTTATATCGAGGATAATGGAATAAGCACTTATGTGCTTTTTTACATCCAATCCCCATGTGTATGTGGTTTTGTAAATTGTTCTGTACCCACCGCACACAATGGCCTACTCTTACGAAAAGCGGAACAGGATTTAACGTGTGCACAAGATGTTCTGCGTGCGTTCGCACACGGGACCTCGGTTTATAGTCTCATCCGAAGAACTTTTGGGGAGAGTGGAGTCTGCACTGATGATAAATCCAGGGGAATATATCCCCCTTGAACGGGAATCGAACCCGGGACGTCAGACTGCGAGCGCAATGCTCTAACCACTAGGCTATCCCGTCCCCGTGCGTACGTGTGTGTGAGAGAGAGAGAGAGCGTTTTCAAGTCAAAATGAGACAGACAGACAGACAGATAGACAGTCAAAATAAGACAGACAGACAGTCAAAATAAGAAAGAGACAGGCAAGCAGACAGATCGAGACATACCCACATGACAAAAAGGTCATTTGAGAGAGAGAGAGAGAGAGAGAGAGAGAGAGAGAGAGAGAGAGAGAGAGAGAGAGAGAGAGAGAGGGGGGGACAGGCAGACAGACAGACATACAGATGGACATATGGACAGATGGACAGAGAGAGCGACAGACAGACAGAGAGACAGAGACAGAGATAGAAGAATTGACACTTTTAATTAAAACGTTTTAACTCTGGTTTTTCTTGACGATTTTAAAGATATTTGCTTTCCAAGAGCTTGCTGCATTTGCTTGTGACAAGGAGACCCCAGTCCTTAATGAAATAGAGCCACACGTCGCCCTGTTTATAAAGATCCTGCTCTCTCTCTCTCTCCTCTCTCTCTCTCCTCTCCTCTCTCTCTCTCTCTCCTCTCTCTCTCTCCTCTCTTCTCTCTCTCTCTCTCCTCCTTCTCTCCCTCTCTCTCTCTCTCTCTCTCTCTCCATCTTCTTTCCAGAGGGACAGATGGAGGTAACACACGGACATTTTGTCTCGTGTGGCCCACCTACACACCCCTTTCCAATTGACAGTAAATGAGCATGGATTGGGGAAAAAAAGATTAGGTTAAAAAAAAGTATGTGGTTTTCTAATCAAGGAGGGGAAGGTTGCTGAGTCCGTTTAAAAGTGCCATTGGAAATTTTGTTGGTTAGGATTATATTGGTCTTAAAAAAAAGATGTTTTTCACCTCTCCAATTTTATATGAATGCTTTCGCACAGACTAGCTATTGGCAGTTTGCTCTCTCTCTCTCTCTCTCTCTCTCTCTCTCTCTCTCTCTCTCCTCTCTCTCTCTCTCTCTCTCTCTCTCTCTCTCTCTCTCTCTCTCTCTCTCTCATGTGCACACAATTCCAGTAACACATAGTCCAGCATACATGCCATACACAGTATATCTTCAAAGTACCACTGACAACAACAAAAAACCCGACAGATTTATATGCACTTGTACCTCAAAGTACCATATCTCCTTCCCCCCCCTCTCCTCCCCCCCCCCCACCCCCAACCCCCTCCTCCTCCCCCCCCCACCCCCACCCCCCCCCCCCCCAACAACAACAGCTTGCAAAAAAGGAAGCAAAGCCAGACAAACTGACACACAAAACAAAACATTGAGAATGTCAAGAGGCACGATCCCAGATGACCGTCTGTTCTTTCGCTGCTTGGTCTTGGCGCGCGCGCGCGCGCGCGTGTGTGTGTGTGTGTGTGTGTGTGTGTGTGCGCGCGCGCGCGCGCAAAAAGGTGAGAGCCATTTTTTCCAACCTCAGATGCTGCACTGTACCGTGGCCAGTGAACCCCATAGAAAACAGCAGCGTTTTGGTTTGTTTTGTTCTTTTATATCGAGGATAATGGGATAAGCACTTATGTGCTTTTTTACATCCAGTCCCCGTGTGTGTGCGGTTTTGTAAATTCTGCCATCTGTTCACACCGGCACAC
>CM054134.1:11532982-11587982 GCA_028751875.1 Rapana venosa | reverse complement strand
TCCGACTGCAGACACTGTCGTTGCGAAGGAACAACACCGCGTTGTTTCATGTCCGCTACTACTACTACTACTGCGAACTCCCAGAGTGTGTTCTCTAAAGGAAGGTCGGAGGATAGCACGACTTCGTCGACACACAGGACTAGGAGCTCACCAGACGCTTCAAGCAACACGGACAGCCACAACGACGGACTGTGCAGAAACTCGCATCACAGCGGGCAGAGCTTGAGGACTGGCACTGGCAGGACGGTGCAGGGGTGCGGGGAAGTCTCCGGCAGGGGAGGGCAGGGGCAGCAGGGCAGTAGGCCGGGGCACCAGGCTGCAGCCTGCCACCCCAGGCGTGGCGGCCCCGCCGTGGCCGTGGTGGGCATCTCGCGGGCCAAGATGAAGACCATCAAGCTGACCCTGACCGTGGTCATCTGCTACCTGGTGTGCTGGACGCCCTTCTACGTGGCGCAGCTGTGGGCAGCCTACGATGACAACGTCCCTTACGACAGTGAGTGGGGTGGTGTGGTGTGGTGTGGGGTGGTGTGGTGTGGTGTGGGGTGATGTGGTGTGGTGTGGGGTTTTGTGGTGTGGTATGGTGTGGTGTGGGGTTTTGTGGGGTGGTGTGTTGTGGTGTGGTGTGGTGTGGTGTGGGGTTTTGTGGGGTGGTGTGTGGGTGGTGTGGGGTTTTGTGGTGTGGTGTAGTGTGGTGTGGTGTGAGGTGGGGTTTTGTGGTGTGGTGTGGGGTTTTGTGTTGGGGTGTTGAGTGGTGTGGTGTGGGGTGGTGTGGGGTTTTTGTTGTTGTGTGGTTGTGGTGTGGTTGTGGTGTGGGTTTTGTGGTGTGGTGTGGGTTGTGGGATTTTTGTGTGTGTGGTGTGGGGTTTTGTGGTGTGTGTTTGGGTTTTGTGGTGTGGTGTGGTGTGGGTTTTGTGGTGTGTGTGGGGTTTTTGTTGGTGTGGTGTGGGGTTTTGTGTGGTGTGGTGTTGGGTTTTGTGGTGTGGTGTGGTGTGGGGTTTTGTGGTGTGGTGTGGGTTTTGTGGTGGGGTGTGGTGTGGTTGTGTGTGGTGGGGTTTTGTGGTGTGGTGTGTGTGGGTTTTGTGGTGTTGGGTTTTGGGTGTGTGGGTGTTGGGTTGTGTGGTGTGGTGGGTTTTGTGGTGTGGTGTGGGGTTTTGTGGTGTAGTGTGGGGTTTTGTGGTGTGGTGGTGGTGGGGTTGTGTGGTGTGGTGTGGGGTGTGGTTGGTGTGGTGTGTGTGGGTTTGTGGTGTGGTTGTGGGTTTGTGGTGTGGTGTGGGTTTTGTGTGTGTGGTGTGGTGTTGTGGTTGTGTGGGGTTTGTGGTGTGGTGTGGGTTGTTGTGGGTGTGGTTGTGTTGGGGTGTGGTGTGGGTTTGGTGTGGGTGTGTTGGGTTTTGTGGTGTGGTGTGGTGTGGTGGTGGGGTTTTGTGGTGTGGTGAGTTTGTGTTGTGGTGTGGTGTGGTGGTGTGTTTGGTGTGGTGTGGTGTGTGTGGTTTTGTGGTGTGTGGTTGTTGTGTGTGTTGGGGGTGTTTGTGGTGGTGTGTGTGTGTGGTGTGGTTTTGTGTGTGTGTGGTGTGGTGTGGTGTGTGTGGTGTTGTGTTGTGGTGTGGTGTGGGGTTTTGTGTTTTGGTTGTGGTGTTGTGTGATGTTGAGGTGGGGTGGTGTGGTTTGGTGTGGTGTGGTGCGGTGTGGGGTTTTGTGTTGTGGTGTGTTGTTTTGTGGTGTGGTGTGTTGTGGTTTGGTGTGGTGTAGTGTGTGTATGAGAGAGGTGTGTGTGTATACACTTTCCTGGCAATGCTACCCTTCTTTAATCTTTAGACTACATTCCGAACAAAATATGCTAATTTTCACTTGCAACCATCAAAAACACAAATCCCTACTCCATGATTCATTGGCGAGTTTTTAAACGCAGCTTTATCAAAGGCTGAATGCACCCCCATGGTGGTTTATACTTACCGTGTGCCGGCATTGGTTCATGCACAAGACAATAGCTGAAGCCGCTGTGCTTGCCGACACTGTCTGCTCTCCTTGTTCCCCAGAGCTGAAACCAAGGAGGTCCCTCCAGAGGAACACAGCACTTGAGAAAATGAGGTGGCTAATTTGTGAAGTAAAGATGACAGAGAGCCCATAACTAATGAGGTTGGGGATAGAATTCAACCCTGAGAAAGGAACACAGTCTGTTTTGGCACGTGGGAGAAATTGCCTTGGGTTGTTTAACAGATATTTCAGGTTCGAATGCACTTTTAAACTTCATTTTTTCCTTAATGTGCTGTCTGTATTTCCTTAAAGGAGGGAGATATGTGAGGTGAAAGAAAAGCCATGAACAGGAGAAGAGGAAGAAAGGATGCTCATTGTTCTCTCTGAGGTGTCAGATGACTGAGCTACGCACATTGTATTTTATGACTGGTGGATTAAGAAAACTTTTTGTGTCTGGATTTGTAGAAAGCAAGGTTAATGAATGAATGATTGTAATTTGTTAGGTAAAAAATGTAAAGGTGTCCCATAACTTACGTGGTCACAGTAAAGCCAGGCATCAGAGACCTCAGCTTCTCCAGGGGCCAACATATTAAATTAAGGGGTCGCCCATCTCTTCTCCCTCGCTGGTTTACCTTCCCTGACCCTAAAGAGGGCAGGTGTTCATTTACAGCTGGGTAAACTGGGGGACTGTACTAAAGCCAACGCGCGCAAACGGTCACCCATCCACTTAGTAACCATGCTCAATACTGCTTAACCTTAGCTTGTGGAAAGCGAGTGCTCTGACCACTGAGCTATCCCGTCCCTCATCAAAGTTTGAGAGCATATAAAAACCTCTAGGTTGTCATGCTCCTCTTTCTGTCCTCAAGTCTGCCTATGTAATCTGAAAAATGAAGTGTAGTGATACTGACTGAGCCCAAGTAGCCTTCACCTGCATCACTCCTTATGTGCTCCAGAAAGATGTTGAACAGGGATGGGGACTGGAAGGCTTCCTTGGGGTACACTGACTGAAGTGTGGAACCACCCTCACACAGACACTTGCACAAGAAAAGAAAAAACAACCTTCACTGCCGGGATGCCAGGGACCAGTTCAAATAAACAGCATCCCCACTTTCCGCAAATTCTGTGCTAGGAATTCCCCCTTTTCTATCCCTCTCTTTGTTTCTGCCTAGTTTCTTTTCATCCTGTCACCTCCTTCTTGTTTCTTGTCTGCCTCTTTGGTCCATTCTCTTGCCTTTTTTTCCAGAGAGACTCAAAAGGAAAAACAGACACGGTCACTATACATTTCGCGGGTTGTCACTTCATACCATTCACTTTATTCATCATTGATTTATATACAGACAGAGACAGGAGTAGAATAGAACAGAGAGAGAGAGAAAGAAAGAAAGAGAAACAGAAAGGCAGACAGATAGAAAACGAACAACTGAATCTGATTTTCTGATGCTAAAAGATCAAACGTACACTTTTGTGCACCCCGCCAGGAAAAAATTGACAAAAATGAAAGATATGGGAAAGAAACACGTGCCATAAGAAATAAAACTGAAGGGAAGAAAAGGAAAATAATAGACCGAAAAACAAGAACACAAGAAGGAAGAGAAGAGAGAGTGAGAGCGAGCGAGTAGAGAGAGAGAAAGAGAGAGAGAGAGAGAAGAGAAGGAGAGAGAGAGAGAGAGAGAGAGAGAGATAGAAGAGATGAATGAGAGATGAAGAGAGAGAGATGAAGAGAGAGAGAGAGAGAAGAGAGAAACAAAAGGAAAGCAAATAAGGGAGACAAGAAAAACACATTTGCAGCCAAGAAAGATACCCATCACCGCTTGTCATTCCAAAATATATGAATACAGAACGACCTGGAGACGGTCAACAGTGTTATCAATTATTGAAATAAGCAACGTGTCAAAGCCTTCATTTAACTGTTATTGTGTTTTGAAATGGTGTGTTGACATAATCTTCACTGACGACAAGTTCCTAGCTAAACAATTGCTATTCTCTGTTTAGAACAAAAAGCCACCCTGTATGGTACAATGTCTGCAGAACACCGTTTTTCAGCATTTCCAGCACTATGCAAGCATGACTTAAAAACCACTGACATAGACTCCGACTGCTGGGTACCGCTTGCAAAAATTCGCAGAGGGTGGAGGAGAGCGTTACGTGAGGAAACCTGTAGGAGAGAAGCAAACAAATCCGAAAAAATGAAAGCCAGAAGAAGCAGCAGGAAAGAGATGGAGACAGGCCATCAACCCGCTGTCCAATGTTGCCTGCCTCAGCTGTGGCGGAGACTGCCATGCACGGATGGTCCGCTTAACCATTCTATACGTTGCTCCGAACAAGACTGCTCTGGTCAAAGACATGCAGCCATGGTCTCTCCAACTACCTGATGGCAGGATACAACAGTCCTCAAGAGACAGAGGAAGCCGACATGATGGAAGGTCAAAAAATGTCCTTTAAAGTCGGAGTATGGATGTTGATATATTTGAACACGCTAAACACGGACATTTTTCATCCAGCCTATACTCACAGTCTGACAGTGCTTCCCAGATGTGTGAGGGAGACTGAGTTCATATCTGGGTAACCTCCAGGGTATTGAGCGCAGGAACGCACAACTTAAGTAAAAGCGATAAATAAAATCAGAAGTGAACCAGACGACAAAATGTGCTTAAAATCGTCTGACATACGGCAAGATGAACACATTTAAACTCTTAGTTTGGTGGGGTACCCTTTTTCTTACAATAGATATGTATCAATAATTAAATGCTTATAAAATGAACTCGTGGGCGAGAGATTATGCAAAGCGTTGTTGATTTTTTTTAAGAACGAGTATTACAAAAACGCGTGTGAGATCATCTGTGATCTGTCTTCATCGCCGCGGTCGTTAGTAGGAGCAGCCCTTTAACGCAACAGAATTCGCTATCTTGAGCTCTGCTGTCTCCCTTAGCCCCCTCCTCGACCCCAAACCTCAGTGATGCTGGCAATGTAGGATGTTGGGGTCTGCCTCCTTTCCTTCCGCCCTCATCCTTACCTTGGAGAAATGTCGTTAACAGATTTCTGGAGAAATGTCATTAAGAGACTTGTCTGCGAGCTACAATTTGCATGACCTACATCACTCAGTCCACTCTTAACAGTTTTTGATGGTATTTTGTCTTCGCACTGGGAGGTCGTCAAGAGTGCTTCGACTTGTTCCTCTGTCTGAAACAGTTTCCGAAAGTACTTGCTGATGGAAAGTCTGGAGAAAGAAATGTTGAGAGAGACAGAGACGAACGAAAGAGTGAAAGCAGAGTCAAAGAAAGATAAGAATGAGGACAAAAGGGGGAGAAAAAAACTTTTGCAGTCGCCAAACACACACAAAAAGACTACCTGTTTTTGTGGAGAAAAAGTTTACTTGGTTTTTTCAGAGGGAAAAATCTGTAACTGAAGTCAAACAAGAAGATGTGGTACAGTTTTGATTGTGTGGTATGAAGACTTAGTAAAATTGTGGTACAGTTAAGAGAGAGAGAGTGAGAGAGAGAGAGAGAGAGAGAGAGAGAGAAGGAGAGAGAGAGAGAGAGAGAGAGAGAGAGGAGAGAGAGAGAGAGAGAGAGAGAGAGAGAGAGGGGGGGGGAGAAATAGAGGAGGGGGAAGGGCAATCAAACGCAAGAAAAGAAAAAGAAGCTCAGTGAGTTTAAAAGATGGCGAGAGACAGATAGAAAATGGGGATAATAATGAGTAGGAACAATATCTGCACCCGCTTAAAAGAGAGAAGGAATTTTAAATTAGTGCTATTTTTCAGAAAGTAATAGACAAAGCATTATATGCTTTTTTTTCTTACATCCAGTTCCGAAGAGAGAGAGAGAGAGAGAGAGAGAGAGAGAGAGAGAGAGAGAGGAGAGAGAGACAGACAGACAGACAGACAGACAGACAGACGACAGACAGACAGAACACAGACACAGAGACAGACACAGAGAGAGAGACAGACAGACGACAGATACAGAAACACACAGACTTAACTTTTGTTTGAATAGTTCAGGCGACAGAATGACCTAACTGATAGAACGTAGAACTGGTGATGGTGAAGAGAAAGAGAAAAACGGAGGTGAAGCAGAGGGCAACAGAAGATGGAAAAAAACCCGACTGACAGCTAGCACAATGCAGACACTTAAGAATAAGGTGAAGAAAAGAAGAAGTCAGACAAGCCGAAGTCTGGGAAAGAGATGAGAGCACATGTGAATGATGAGGAAAAATGAAAAGAAGCATGATGAAGAGGCAAAAAAACTGAAATATCGCGCACATGAGAGAGAGAGGGGAGGGAGAGAGAGAGAGAGAGAGAGAGAGGGGGGGAGGGAAGAGAGAGAGACAGAGAGACAGAAGGAGAGACAAAGAGGGAGAGAGAGAGACACACACACACACAGGGAGACACAGAGAGAGAGAGAGAGAGAGAGAGAGAGATAGAGAGGAGAGAGAGGAGGAGAGATGAGGAGAGAGAGAGAGAGAGAGAGAGAGAGAGAGAGAGGATGAGAGAGAGAGAGAGAAATATCACGCAGTTGAATGCCAGTTCTGGTGTGTGTTCTTTCTTGCTGTGCGGTCTTTGATTTCCTTCCCGTCTTGAACATTGCTGGGGTTTTTGTTCTTAGAGAGTGATCAACGTTACATGTGTTACATCCGTGTTTTTAAAAGCTACAAAAAGATGCGATCAAGCACATAATCAAGTTTGCTTTTCCAATGGAAAAAACTGTCAACTTTCTTTTTGTGTATGTGGAAAACTGTCAAATTTGTATTTCGTATAGGGAAACAGTCAACTTCACTTTTCGTGTGGGGGAAAACAGTCAACTTTACTTTTCGTGTGGGGAAAACAGTCAACTTTACTTTTCGTGTGGGGGAAAACAGTCAACTTTACTTTTCGTGTGGGGGAAAACAGTCAACTTTACTTTTCGTGTGGGGGAAAACAGTCAATTTCACTTTTCGTGTGGGGGAAAACAGTCAACTTTACTTTTCGTGTGGGGGAAAACAGTCAACTTTACTTTTCGTGTGGGGGAAAACAGTCAACTTTACTTTTCGTGTGGGGAAAACAGTCAACTTTACTTTTCGTGTGGGGAAAACAGTCAACTTTACTTTTCGTGTGGGCAAAACAGTCAACTTTACTTTTCGTGTGGGCAAAACAGTCAACTTTACTTTTCGTGAGGGGAAAACAGTCAACTTTACTTTTCGTGTGGGGAAAACAGTCAACGTTACTTTTCGTATGGGGAAGCAGCAACAATTACTTTTTGTATTAGAAAAAGTCTACTGTTTGGATAGGAAAACACTTTTCATTTTCGTCTGGAAAAAACTCAACACTACTTTTCATTTTGAGGAAAGCAGCTTTTCTTTGTGTCTGGACAAACAAACTTAATTTTTCGTCTGTTGAAAACAATTTATTTTCCGCATGGGGAAAACAGTCACTTCATTTTTCGCATGGAAAAAACACGATGCCCTAGAGCAACAACGGTCTATCGACAGAACCTCCATTTTAGAAAGTTGTGAGATACACTCATTTGAAAAGTTTGGAAGGTCAGAACAAATTGAGGATTGAACGGAAGTATTCAGGTTTTGGAGAGATGCGATTGATGTATTGATGCGATCTTTATCATAGCATCTTTATGTTGTAATACATGTAGAAGAAAGCGCATAAATGCATGTTTACAACTGGTGGCCTGTTTTTGCCCGGAATTTTCTCGCAGTCTGCATGCGAAACTTTGATGTCCACTAATTCTGGTCCTCTCAAAGCGATGCTAGGCTAGGCTAGTGTAGAAAGTGAAATTTCCTGTAAAGGCCAGGATAGCAAAAACACTGGCAGTGAAGGAAGACCACCTCGCTTGCAGAGAAAATACAAAAAGCACAAAGCTTGACCCTCTTTCCCAGATAAGATCACATTCCAGCCATCAGTTTTCAGCAGGAACAACCACACAACCTCCAGGCCCACCAGTTTTACATAAACCCTGCCCAGCAGTTCAAGTGTATCCACTCCTAGGCAAGAAGGGTTTGCACAGCAGGATATCCGCTGTTGCAGACCCCTGTCCCAGATAATTGGGATTAAAGGCTTTAGAGGAAAAGCAGGATGCTGTGTGGTAGACCAGTGTACCCTGTGAAATTTGCTAGGATAATTTTGTGCAACAAAGGTTTCTTCAAATATCTTTGAAATCAATAAAACTTTTATTTTATACTTTTGTCATCTTAAAGTTTACAGTAAGTTCTACAAAATACGAAAACATCAAAAATGGCTTATTTTTTTCAGATAAACCGTTGTTGCTCTAGGCCATCGAATAGTCAATTTATTTTTTGCATTGAGAAAACAGCCAACTTTACTTTGTGTATGGGAAAAGAGTCAACTTTACTTTGTGTATGGGAAAGAGTCAACTTTACTTTGTGTATGAGGAAAGAGTCAACTTTACTTTGTGTATGAGAAAGAGTCAACTTTACTTTGTGTATGGGAAAAGAGTCAACTTTACTTTGTGTATGGGAAAAGAGTCAACTTTACTTTGTGTATGGGAAAAGAGTCAACTTTACTTTGTGTATGAGGAAATGTCAACTTTACTTTGTGTATAGGGAAATGTCAACTTTACTTTGTGTATGGGAAAAGAGTCAACTTTACTTTGTGTATAGGGAAATGTCAACTTTACTTTGTGTATGGGAAAAGAGTCAACTTTACTTTGTGTATGAGAAAAGAGTCAACTTTACTTTGTGAATGGGAAAATGTCAACTTTGCTTTGTGTATGGGAAAAGAGTCAACTTTACTATGTGTATGAGAAAAAGTCAACTTTACTTTGTGTATGAGAAAAGAGTCAACTTTACTTTCTGTATGAGAAAAGAGTCAACTTTACTTTGTGTATAGGAAAAGAGTCAAATGGACTTTGTGTATGAGAAAAATGTCAACTTTACTTTGTGAATGGAAAAAGAGTCAACTTTGCTTTGTTTTTGAGAAAAGAGTCAACTTTACTTTGTGTATGGGGAAAAGTCAATTTTACTTTGTGTATGGGAAAAGAGTCAACTTTACTTTGTGTATAGGAAAAGAGTCAACTTTACTTTGTGTATGAGAAAAGAGTCAACTTTACTTTGTGTATGGGAAAAAGAGTCAACTTTATTTTTCGTTTTTTTGAAAACAGTTAGCTTTGCTTTGTGTATAGGGAACACACTTATCTTTCGTCTGGGGAAAATAGCCAACTTTGAGCATGGAAAATCAGTCAACTCTACTGTGTGTATGGCGTATGAATGTGGGAAGGGCAAAGTGTGTGTGGGTGTGGCGGGAAACAGGGGTAGGGTGCGGGGGTTAGAAGGAGGGGCATTTTTGTCTGAGCTGCTATTGGCTTCTGTACTCGTTGTGAGCGCTGAAACTGTCATTGGCTGTAACAAAACTTTTCATTAAGGAGGACAGCTGCATCGCCACATCCCCAGGGAAGATTTGGTGCTTTGCGAGGGATGCACTCACCTAGAAAGCGACAGATCTGTAGTTCGAATTCCGTTGGAAGCCAGACACACCCGGTACCCATTCATCCTATTCATTATACCGTGAGTGGCAATTCGGGGGCTGGTGATTTGGATGAAGCCATGGATCAATATCTCAAGTGCAAAATGCACTTAGTACACTGAAAGGAGAGAGAGAGGAGGAGAGAGAGAGAGAGAGAGAGAGAGGAGAGAGAGAGAGAGAGAGAGAGAGAGAAATAAATGAACAAACCCACTAAGGCAACAAAACAGCTGTGTGAAATGTAGTGGTATGTGGAAACATGCACACCGAGACAGAAATAGATAAGAGTGGTGTTATATTATGGTGAAGTACTCTCCCTACAGAATGTGACACAAGTCTCACATACTCAAATCTGCTGTGACCATGAATACAATGCCAAAAACAAGTCAGGTCAAGATACCTCAGGTCAAGTCAAATCGGGTCAGGTCAAATCAGGTCAAGTCAAATCAGGTCAAGTCAGGTCAAGTAAGCCGAATTCAAACCAAGTCAAGTCAGGTCAGGTCAAGTCAAGTCAATTCAAGTCAAAACCGTTGTCATGAATATTCTTTTCCCAGGCGGAAAGTGATGTCGCTTAAATATATGCTAACTGACCAGTGTGGTGAAGCATATAATTATAGGATCAACAGAAACACTGTTGCCTCTCAGGGGGAGAAATCGAAAACTGATCTTGCAGCAGTGTTACTTACTACTGCCTCCGTCTGTGCCACGGCTTACAAGAGTCTGGTGCTGTGTGGCAAAGCCTCTCTGCCTGCCCACACACAGCTGTGTTGGTGTTGTCTTTCCATTTCTGGGTCCACGACAGTGATGGACAAGCATCTCGTGCTACAATGCCAGCTGACCAGCCCTCAACTGTCCTCTGCAGAGCCCACAGAGCGTCAATGGACAGGAAATGAAGGGAAGCTAGGTGCGGTCCTGTAAATCAGTTCTTTGTGGACACACCGTCTTTTTTTTCTGTGATGGGTGGCATTGTGCTTGCGCTGTGTTGTGTTGTGTTGTACTGGGTTGCACTGTGATGCGTTGATTGTGGTGTGGTGTGGTGTGGTGTGGTGTGGTGTGTGGTGTGGTGTAGTGTGCCGTCGTGTAGTGTAATGTAGTGTAGTGTAGTGTGTGTGGTGTGTGTGTGTAGTGAGTGTGTGTGTGTGTGTGTGTAGTGTTGTGTGTGAGTGTGTGTGTATGTGTAGTGCGTGTAGTGTAGTGTAGTGTGGGTGTGTAGTGTAGTGTAGTGTAGTCACTTCACTTCTCCCTAAAGGTAAAAAAAAGTAAGGTGTCCATAATTATTAGGTCGTGGGGTGCGAGGCGTCAGAGACCTCACTTCTCTAGAGGCCAGCGTTTGAGGGGGGGTCCATTCCTTCCTCGCTGTTTACTTACCCTGACGCTAAGAGGGCTCTCCTAACTCTTAAAAATTCGTTAGAAAGCCCTTTTTCTTTTCAGGCAGTGTGTCTCGTGCGAGATAAATATGGACAAGTTCATTCTCTTCAAGTATCAAGATGCATGCTGGGTTTGTTTGTGTGAGACAATCGTCACTCAGGTCAAAACGTACACAAGACACAGGCTAGAGCTGGCCTACTAGGGTACAAAAGGCAGATGGTATGTTGTCACACAGCAGCTTCGTTTCTGTCCTTAACAAAAGGACTTCCAGGAGAGTTGAGGAAGGACCAATGTTAACTTTACAGGAGGGGGGGGGAGGTAGTTTTCCTTGGGACAGGGTGGTTTGTCCTCACCCAGACTTTGGGGAATAAGTCGAGACCTTCTCCACTCCAAGTTGCTGTCAAAGCAGTAAACGAATTCCATATTCACAATCCCACATCGACTATTTGATATAATATAATGTAGCAGCATAATTTTCAAACTTCCGGAAGATGTTTATCTTATTTATCTATCCTTTTATTTCGAGGATAATGGGATAAGCACTCGTATGCTTTTTTCACATCCAGTCCCCGTGTGTATACAGTTTTGTAAATATTGTAATCCGTTCCCACCTGCACAGAATGGCCTACTCTTTGGAAAAGAGGAACGGGTGTTAACGTATGCGCAAGATGTTCTGCGTGCGTTCGCACATGGGATCTCGGTTATTAGTCTCACCCGAAGGACTTTTGGGGGGAAGTGGAGTCGGTACTGATGTTAACTCTAGAGGAAACTATGCCTTTTACTGCGAGTCAGTTACAAATCATTATCAGCCCTGTATTTCGAGATGCTCAGACTATCTGGCCACCTCTACAGCTTGTGTAAGCTACAAGATTATCAGCCCTGTATCAGCCCGGTTAGCCCTACACGTCACACTGCATGTTTTTGGTTATATTACCAGTCTGCTTTTACCAAAAAAAAATTCAGCAGTACGTTCCGATTTTACTTTTTCAACTCTATAAACTAGTCTTAATGATTTTTCTAATTAGAAAAAAATCCGAAGACGAAATCTATTCTGCGCAAAGAAAAACGCAGTCTTTGACGTGATGGCAATAAGCATTGCCTGACTCTTTCTTACATTTCCTTTTCCCACCCCTTCGTCATTACAGACTTCCTGTTAGCACACTGGTCTGAAGGCAAAAACTCGTGGAACTTCTCACGGGAGAAAGGTTTTATTAAGGTCAGACAGTCATTTCGTTTTCGTTTTTGGGGAGTGAAATGGGGAAGGGGGTGACGGTTCAAGCACAATTTAATTCTGTTAAGTATTAGGAATGGGTTGCTGTGCGAGATTAGTGTGCATAGACTGGCTTTCTTCTGTAAGTGTAAACTGCTGAAAGACAGCAATTTTGGGCTATTTTGGGGATGGAGGCCAGTAATGGAATACATGTTTTATGCAAGTATAGCCATTTGTAGAAATATGCCTAATTTTTTTAATGTTTATTTGTGTGAGTGTGTTTCTCTCTCTCTCTCTCTCTCTCTCTCTCTCTCTCTCTCTCTCTCTCTCTCTCTCTCTCTCTCTCTTTCTCTATCTCTATCTCTATCTCTATCTATCTATCTATCTATCTATCTCTCCTAGCTCATCATTGTCCTCTTTCGGTTTTTTCTTTTCTATTCATTCTTTTTGTCTGTCTCTTTCTCTTCTTTACACACACACACACACACACACACATATTGTATAGATGTAGATATATATTTATATATTATATTATATTATTATATATATATTTTTTATATATATATATATATATATATTATATATATATATATATATATATATATATATATATATATATATATATATATAATATATGTCTATCTCCTGTCTGTCGATGTCTGTGTCTCTTTCTGTCTCTCTGTCTGTCCCTCTCCCTCCCTCCCCCTCTCTCTCTCTCTCTCTCTCTCTCTCTCTCTCTCTCTCTCTCTCTCTCTCTCTTTTACAGTAACACCACAATACTGTTTAGAACGATCTGTCAAAGCCATGTGCTCATCATTTTGTTTGGGTTTCTCTTCTTCTTTTATTTTACCCATCCATTTCCAGTGTAGCCAAACAGATGGTTTGCTTTTCAAATCAAGCGGGATCAATGCCAGTCATCAACAGAACTTCCTTGATGGGAAGATGGGGGAGGGGAAAGAGGGGACAGGAGAAGGAGATGGACAAGGGAAGGGAAGAGGATTCCATCAGCTCACACTAGAGCCAAGTCTTCTCTTTCCTCCAATTCACACACACACGCGCACACGCGCGCACACACACACACACACACACACACACACACACACGCACACACCACACGCACGCACACAACACACACACACACACACACACACACACACACACACACACCACACGCACGCACGCACACACACACCACACACACAACGCACACACACACACCACCACACACACACACACACAACACACACGCACGCACACACATGAGGGAAATAAGTGAAGGTAAACAGGGTATTTTCAACAGCTGCCTCTTGCAGCAGTTATACAAAAACGTTTCAATCTTGACGAAACTAGGTCACATTACCCTCATTCTTATTGCAAACCTCTTTCCTCTAAAAGCCATTATTTGACTTTCCAAAACCTCCCTTTCTCTTTAAAATGTTAAAGAACTCTTCAAAATAATGTGTAGAATCTGTCTTTTATTTGTTGCTGCTAAATATATGATTAAGTGGAGTATTGTGTCATGTCGAAGTCTACTGTGACTCTTGTTTGACGATGGAGGATTTCAACATTCAATAGAAGTATATGAATGTCCCCATTCTGAAAAGAGAAGGCATTGGGAAGCAAGTGTTGGAGGAACGTGTTTACCTCAGCAATGTGGTGTTTGGGCTACAAGTGGTGTCTGTTTTCTTTTTGAAACTTGTTGTTGCCGTTACTTGCGATATAATTCCTTCATTAAGGATGGGAACTGGATCAACGTGTCCTTAGTGAGGCTTTGGAAGTTTATAGCTAATGCAGCCATCTAGAACTTGAAAGGTCTTTGTTTTCAGGTTGTTTCAATCTGACGATATTTTTTCAGTTTCTTTTACTCTGACGTTTTTGTAATAATTTTGCTTTACACTGAGGTTTTTTTCTCTGACGTATTTGTTATCAGTTTTGTTTACTCTGAGGGATTTTTTAAAGTTTGTATTCACTCTGAGGTATTTGCTTCCAGTTTTTTTGACTGGGAAGCAGTTGATTTCAGTTTTGCTTTCAGTGTGATGTAATTGGTTTCATTTGCTTTCACTCTGAGGTATTTGTTTTCAGTTTCTTTGACTGTAAAGCAGTTGATTTCAGTTTTGCTTTCAGTGTGATGTAATTGGTTTCGTTTGCTTTCACTCTGAGGTATTTGATTTCAGTTGCTTTCAATGTAATGTGGATGATGTGGTAATCTAGGTGCTGGAATGTTGAAAGAGAGAGTGGGCTGATATTTCATGTTCAATATACATTTAGCACATCTAAAGAAGCCCTGCAACATGCAAGCTGTTCTTGGCTTTTAACCACCACCACCCCCCCACTCCCCACCCCCCAAAAAAATTCTTCTGACTAGCAATCTTATGCACACAAGAACAAAGAAATGATGTTGATGCTGTACAGTAAAGAACTATTTGTGGCTTGAGCAGCCCGCATTCCACATACCAAAAATCTGCCATGACCATGAATACAATACAAGACACATTATAACACAATACAATACAGAATCATGCAATACAACTCGATGTCATACAATACAATACAATATAATGGAATGCAAATCAAACACAGGATTATTTATGAAGTAAAATATGATACAATTTATTACAGTATAGTTAGGTCCAATACAATTCAGACGAAATGGTGACATCTTCGAAGATGATTCAATGGAGTACATTTAGATGTAACTCATTTTCGTTTGGTTCGTGCCAGACGATTCAGAAAATGACCAGAAGGTATTGTCAGACAGAAGTTTGGTCCTGCTCTTTTGTAGAGAAAGAAGTAGACAGACAGCATGCACTGCAGAGTGGACAGGGTAGAGAAGCTTTGCCCAAACCCAGGCCCTTGTTTAATATCAGCAGAGGTAGAGATGTCAAGGCAAGCAGAATGTTCCATATATTCTGCGATTCTGCGCCACGTTAGCTATGACTAAAAATACGTTATACTTACGTTCTCTGTGTTCATTAAAGTTCCTTATATTTTATTAATCTTGCTTATAATAGCTAGTCATTAGTATATACTTGATTGGTTTGTTTGTCATAAAAAGTCACATAATGTACATGGACATTAGTTCAAAGACTACTACGTCAGCATTTGGCAGATGCTTCAGCAACATGAGTTTCTGTTTTGTAGTGTTTTATTGCAAGTGTCTGTAAGACAAAGAGTACGTAAAAGAAGAGCAGACTATGATCAGCTCGATCTCTTCAAGTGTTTATGATATCTGGCCATGTTAGAGAAGGTTAGGTAGAGGACTGTCTATCAGAAAGACAGTGTCATCATGTATTTAGTTTCTTATTACAAAGTTTTTGTCACATTTAATTTCACATTTATTTACATCCAGACATTAATTCTCATGACATTTTGTTTTTTACTTCCAACACCGAAACCAATCTGGCAACAGAAAAACAATCTCTAAAAGGACATCAATAGACATCCCCCCCTCTTCTCAACCCACCCCCTCCCATTTCTCATTAGAGACTGTCTGTCAGTACTATGGTGTGGAGTTGACAACTTGTGAAACTTTTCAGGGGTGAAGTGTTTACCAAGGCCGGAGGGTCCTGTTCTTAGGTGGGAGTGCAGTGAAGCTGGAAGTACTTCCCTGACCTGTGCGGAGTGAGTTGCTTGAGATATTAGTGTGCACAGTCTGACTTTGCATCTGTGGGAGTCAACTGTCGGAAGACAGCAGTGTTGATTGCTTGTGTTTTGTTTCACTGCATGACTGGTGACACAGTCATATCTAAGCAAGTAACGATTAGGTTCCTGTCTCTAAGCTAAACAGTGATCTTAACAAACTTTTTTTTATTGAAAATCCCTGGATAATTTCTTTCAGTAAAAGAAAAAATGTGTCTCTAAGACAAACAGTGATCATAACAAGATGAGATAACGAGGGAGACGGGATAGCCTAGTGGTTAGAACATTGCGCTTGCAATCTGACGACCCGGGTACGATTCCCGTTCAAGGGGATATTTTCCCCTGGAGTTAACATCAGTGCAGACTCCACTCTCCCCAAAAGTCCTTCGGATGAGACTATAAACCGAGGCCCCCGTGTGCGAACGAACGCAGAACGTCTTGTGCGTACGTTAAATCCTGTTCCGCTTTTCGTAAGAGTAGGCCATTGTGTGCCGGTGGGAACAGATGACAGAATTTACAAAACCGCGTACACACGAGGACTGAATGTCAAAAATGCACATACAGTGCTTATTCCATTATCCTCGTTACAGAATAATAATAAATAATAATAATAATATAATAATAATAATAATAAAACAAATAATCAAATAAACAACAACACAACAACAAACTTTTTTAAAAATTGAAAACCCCTGATAAATTTCTTTCGGTAAAAGAAAAAATGTTTCTCTAAGCCAAACAGTGATTTTAACAAGCTTTTTTTTTAAATTGAAAATCCTGGACGTGTCTTTCAGTCAAAAGAAAAAAAAGTGTGGTCTTTGACATGACGTCAGTGAGCATCGCCTCACTCTGTGCTTCCCCCTCCCCCCTCTCTCTCTCTCTCTCCTTCTTTTGTCACTAAAGACTTCCGGTTAGCACTCTGGCCTGAAGTTTTAAAAAACTTCTGAAACTTTTCAGGGGAGAAATCCTTATAAAAGTCAGACAGTCGGGTTGTTTTTTGTTTGCTTGCTTGCTTGCTTGTTCGTTTGTTTGTTTGTTTTTTGAAAGGGTAGTGTCAAGCTCGAACTATTTCGCTTTTAAAAGAAAAAAAGGTTGTTCCACAAGATGAGTGTGCGCAGACTGATTCTTCCTTGTTTCTGGGGAAAGTCTGATGGAAGAGAGCAGTGTTAATAAATACTTTGGATGGAAATATGTAATTGAACAAGATGCGCTCTCTCTCTCTCTCTCTCTCTCTCTCTCTCTCTCTCTCTCTCTCTCTCTCTCTCTCTCTTTTCTCTCTCTCTCTCTCTTATTTCTTTATCTCTCTCTCTCTATCTCTATGAGCAGTGGAATTGAAAAATGAAAATAAATAGTTTTAAAGTGAGTATTTGATATATGCGTCATTGGAGTAAGTTTAGTCAAGTGGATGTTAGTCTCACTCCAATGAGTGGGGGGTTTTTTTGGATTGGGTTTATATTTTTTTAAATAAGTCTCGCTTTTCTGCGTGAAATTGGGCAGGTGCAATTTTTTCACCACAAAACGCCAACCTTTTTTTTCTTTTAAAAGAGCACATGGCCACAATTTTGAGGACTGACTGTCTTGTGCGGGGAAGGCGAAAAATAATGTATTTGAACTAATTATCGTCACATCCTAAAGATAGTCCCAGAGTCACCATCAATCTAATGTGGGATGTTTTTCAAAGAACCAACCAAAACCGCCAACTTCAGGTTTTGCTTTCTTCGCGCTGCTTCTGTTTATTTTGATTTCTTGAGGGTGTTTGTTGTTTGTTGTTTGTTTGTTTGTTTGAGCTTCTTGAAGTAACACAAATGGTGTAGAATATAGCTGTTAATATTATGAGGTCATTTGAGTTGGGGGGGGTTTCATTACAGGGATCATAATAGCTTAATTGTTGTTGTTGCAGAACCCAATAATCATATCCTTTTTGCTTGATGTTGCTTTGCTTTTTCGCTCTGTTTCTCACGCATGTCATTAATTTTGTGAATGAATAAAACAGGCTTAAAGAACAAACGAGATTGAAGAAATGGACAGTTTTTTTTAAGAACCTGGCCATATCAACGGCTCCGTCATCAAAAGATCTGCCGCTGAATAAGGGATGGGGAGGAGGAGGAGGAGGACAAAAGATGAAGATATGGAGGAGGATTGGTAGCCTTCTCCCCCCTCCCCAGCCTACACTAAAACTGCCCCCTACCATCTTCCCCGGCCTTCATGTCTGTACTCAGCACACGCAGGGTGTAGGGAAAATCCTGAGGTAAACAGCACAGCAACCAGACACGCTGGTGACAGGAAGGACTCCCCAGCCTACTCCCTTCTCCATCCCATGCAATTCCTCATCGTTGACTTTCTTCTCACTCATTCTTCTCACCACACACACACACACACACACACACACACACACACACACACACACACACAACACACACACACAAATCACACACACACACACACACACACACACACACACACAACACACACACACACAAACACACACACACACACAGATGGGAAGAAAGAAAAGTAGGTAAATATTAAAGTTTTAACAGCTGCTGCTGCTGCTGCTGCTGCTGCTGCTGCTGCTGCTGCTGCTGCTGCTGCTGCTGCTGCTGCTGCTGCTGCTGCTGCTGCTGCTGCTGCTGAAGTGATCGAAGAGAACGCTGACATCTGATGGACACAGTGTCCCCCTAAGCATCACGATCACTTTGATCTTCTCCCTCCTTTTTGACCAGTGTCCATCCCATTTCCATAAACTCACATTCCTCTCCTAGGACATAAAAAGTTCCTCGAAATTGTGTGTACAACCGCAGCCATTTTTCGCTATGTTTAACGCATCAACATGTAGACTATAGTTTCAAGCTCAAATACCCATCAATTCTTTTTCAGGCATGGAAGATTTTAAAACTAACATCCCCACATGCAAATTTATACAATAATATGAAGATGGAGTGTGCAAAGTTGGAAAATGATGGCTAAGTGATATTTCGCAACACGCTTTTGAATCAACCTTAGAACCAACATTAGATTATGATTAAAATTCATAATGGGCACATACACTCCTGGTTTTGAGTCTTCTACTCTGACACATTCCAGTTCTATAAAGGGTGTTATGTGGATGAACATGGACAATATGCAAAGGTGATACCAACACTAGCAGTTGAACAAACCACGTTACTATTGTATATGACTGAACAGAGACAGACACTGCCATTCATGAAATGAGAATGTACTAAATTGTTCCATTACCACAGTTTTCTTAATAGGACTCAAATTTCAAAATTGCTGCAAACATGTAACCTATTCTAAAGCGTTGAAGGAGTCCTCCATTTCTATCTGCTCACATCAGCAACAATACGGCAATTTCATCATCATACTCATCATCATTTTAGACTGTATAAGCTCTATAGCTCTATGGCTGACTCTAAGTGCCTCATAACATTGTGAAATAAGAACAGATATGACTACACAGGATATCCATGTTACTGTTTGATATAATTTAACTCAAGTCACACTGACTGATTGTTGCCAGTGGTCAGAGCACTCGCTTCCCCCCAGCCAAGTTAAGCAGCACCGAGCGTGGTTACCACTTGGATGGGTGACCATTTGCGCACTTTGGCTTCAGAACAGTCCTCCAGTTCACCCAGCTGTAAATGGGTACCTGCCTCTTTAGGGTCAGGGAAGGTAAAGCAGCGAGGGAGAGGAGATGGGTGCCGCCCTCAATATGCTGGCCCCTAGAGAAGTGAGGTCTCTGACGCCTCGCTTCCCTACGACTTTATAGGTTATGGGACACCTTTAGATATAGATATAGATATAGATATATATGTGTGTGTGTGTCTTTACATTATGTTTACTTTCCTTGAATCAGATGTCAGAGTTCGTGTGCTTTTTCTTCCTCTTTTAATCGGAAACAGCAAACTTCCAAGGAGGGGATAACTGAAAACAAGGTTGAGAGCATAGTGATAGCTGGTGTTGAGTTTCTCTCTATATCTTCTGTTTGTATTCATTCAATCATTCATTCATTCAATCACTCTCTCTCTCTGTCTCTCTCTGTCTCTCTCTGTCTCTGACTGTCTCTCTCGGTATCTGTCTCTGTTTCTTTCTGTGTCTGTCTGTCTCTGTCTCTCTCTGTCTGTCTGTCTGTCTTCTGTCTCTCTCTCTCTCTCTCTCTCTCTCTCTCTCTCTCTCTCTCTCTCTCTCTCTCTCTCCAGCCCTCCAGTGTTCTGTATAGTGATAGTGGCCCAAGGCCGAAGTACAGTAATGCTGTTCAGTGTTCAGTGTTCTTTCTCTCTCTCAGAAACAGGGACATAGAGAGAGACAGAGACAGACACAGATATAAACAGACAAGAGACAGAGCCAGAGAGGGCGACAGACAGTAGAGAGATAGACAGTCAAGAAAGAGAGACAGAGGCAGAGACAGAGGCAGAGACAGACAGATAGACAGACAGGAGACAGACAGCGACAGAGATAGCGACAGAAACATAGAGAGAGAAAGAGAGAAAGACAGACACAGAGCATGCACACACACACACACACACACACACACCACACACACACGCGCGCGCGCACACACACACACACACACACACACACACACACACACACATACACACAAGTGATGCAATAAAACTAGCTTGGTTTCTTTGCAGTTTGTTGTTGTGTTGTTGATACAAAGAAATTACCATCTTCTTTTACTTTTTCTATCTTGGAACCAAACCAAACTTCAAAGAAAACACAGAAACGCCCACCCGGACCCTGTGGCTGCAGGGATGGGAGGTAACTCTTCCAGACACTTGTCCGGTTGCCGACAAGACCGCCATTGATCTTCCAAGTGCTAGAAAAAGAAGGAGGAAGAGGACAAGGGAGAGGAGGAACTGAGGAGAAGGAGGAGGGAGATGGGGAGGAAGAGGAAGAAGAGGAACTGAGGAGGAGGAGGAGGAAGGAAGAGAAGATGAGGAGAAGAGGAGGAGGAGTGGGAGGAAGAGGAGGAGGAGCAAGAGGAGGAGGAGGAGGCAAGAGGAGTTGGAAAGAGGAGGAGTTGGGAGGAGGAGGGAGAGGAGGAGGAGAAAGAGGAGGAGGAGAGGAGAGGAGGAGGAGGTGGGAGAGGAGAGAGAAAGAGGAGGAGGAGGAGGAAGAGGAGGAGGTGGAGGAGTATGGAGAGGAGGAGGAGAAAGAGAAAGAAGGGGAGGAGGAGGAGGCGATGAGGAAGAGGAGGAGGAGGGAGAGGAAGAGGTGGAAGAGGAGGAGGAGGAAGAGGAGGGGGTAGAGGAAGAAGGTAGAAGACATAAACGGAAGAAAAGAGGTTTGGAAACGTCAGCTCAGAACAGCAACTCAACCCACTCTTTACTCAGCACACATGCCTTGGGCGAAAAGGCTTGACCTTGAGAAGAAAGAGAGAGAAGAGAGAGGAGAGAAGAGAGAGAGACAGACAGACAACAGACAGATCAAGAACAGAACCAGAGGGAAAAGACAGACGGAGACAGACAGGAGAGACAGGACAGCACAGACAGAGACAAGATAGAAGACGACAGAAGAGACAGAGACAGAGAGAGTCAAGAAGATAGAGAGAAGACAGGGGAGAGACAGAAACAGAGAGACAGAAGAAAACAGAAAGGAACAGAGGACAGGACAGAGCAGAGAAGGAGGAAGAGAGAGGCAGAAGAATAGAGAAGAGACAGACAGAGAGGGAGAGAGAGAGAAAAAGAGACAGAGAGACAGAGAGCAGACAAACAAAAAGCGAGAGAAAAAGAGGATACGAGAAGATACAGAGACAAAAGAGAAAAGAGAGTGAGACAGACACATACTAGACAGAAGACAGAAAGAAATGACGAGCAGGGAAAGATGAGAGAAAGACAGACAGACAGAGACTGACAGACAGAGACATGACAACAACAGAAGAGAAGCAGAAGAGACAGAGACAAAGAGACAGAGACAGAGAGACAGGGAGGAAGACAGACTGAGACACAAAAAGAGAAACAAAGAGACGACAGACCACAGACAGACAACAGACAGTAAGAAAAGCATGAAACAAGTCAGGCAGACACAGATAGTGAGAAACAGACAGAGCAGACAGACAGACAGATACAGACATTACAAACAAACAAAAAGTTAAAAAAACAGACAGAGAAGATAGACAGAGAGACAGACAGAGACAGAGCAAGAGAGAGAGGGAGGGGGGGAGGGGGGGGGTCTGGCTGATGATAGGACAGATTCTTATCCTGGCAGTACAATTTCAGAACAATCTATCTCGCTACTCACTCATCACACAAAACTGGTGCATGTAAGAAAAAGCAGTTGAAACTATCATAGTTCGAAGACAGTGACAGACAGACAGACAGACAGACAGGCAACAACAGAGACAGATGGGAGGTGGCTGATGATAGGACAGATTCTTATCCTGGCAGTGCAATTTCAGAACAATCTATCTCGCTACTCACTCTTCACAAACAAACTGGTGCATGTAAGAAAAAGCGGTTGAAAGTATCATAGTTCGAAGACAGTGACAGACAGACAGAAACAGAGACAGAGGGTGAGGGGGTTGGTTGATGATAGGACAGATTGTTATCCTGGCAGTGCAAATTCAGAACAATCTACCTCGCTACTCACTCTTCACACAAACAAACTGTGTTGTGTGTGTGTGTGTGTGTGTGTGTGTGTGTGTGTGTGTGTGTGTGTGTGTTATGTGTGTGTGTGTGTGTGTGTGTGTGTGTGTGTGTGTGTGTGTGTGTGTGTGTGTGTGGTGTGGTGTGGTGTGTGAGAAAGCGAATGTGTGTATGATAGTTCGAATCGAACCGTAACTACCCTAGTAGAAATGGGAACGGACAAAAAGTTCTAACGAGTTTCATGCAGTATTACATGAAAAGAGTCGTAGTTTTCTCTCATGCGCCTTTTCCTTTTCTTTGGATTTTTTGTGTTTACCTTGAAAAATGAAACGGTGTTTGTGGGTGGGGACGTCATTGTTTGCGTTCTGATTGGTGAAACATTCTTTCATAGCAGAGTCTCACGCGCACAAACACACACACGAACGCACGCATGAACACGCACGCACACACGTACACGCACGCACACATGTACACACATACGCATGCACGCATACACGCATGCAAGCGCGCGCGCACACATACACACCTCTCTCTCTCTCTCTCTCTCTCTCTCTCTCTCTCTCTCCTCTCTCTCTCTCTCTCTCTCTCTCTCTCTCTCTCTTCTTACATAGATAGATAGATAGATAGATAATAGATAGATAGATAGATAGATAAGTAGGTAGGTAGGTAGACAGACAGACAGACAGACAGATAGATAGATAGATAGATAGATAGATAGATAGATAGATAGATAGATAGATAGATAGATAGATAGATAGATAGATAGATAGATAGATAGATAGATAGATAGATAGACGGATGGATGGATGGATGGATGGATGGAAGGATGGATGGATGGATGGATGGATGGATGGATACATACATACATACATACATACATACATACATACATACATACATACATACATACATACATACGTACGTACGTACGTACGTATGTACGTACATACATACATACATGATTGCATACAGAGGGGAGAGACAGACAGACAGAGACACGGGGAGAGAGAGAGATGTTGATGATAAGACACTTTTTTTTTGGTTTGCTCCCATTTTACCCACTTTTTTAAATCTAAATCCTACCAAGCACATGTAGGAGGGAAAAAACAACCAAAAATGATTTTTTTACCCTTTATTGGAAAATCACACCAGAAAAAGATCACAGACATTATTCCAATTAGAGCCCTTTCTTTATTCCATGACTAGGAAGACCAGAGTATCGCACTGATAGTTGTAATTGCCCTTCATGGAATGATTCCAGTTTTTTTCACTTGACTTGATAGGAACACTGTCAGTTCAAGACCTTAAACTATGCCACACATCCAGAAAGCGTTCATCGGCATTCCCCTTGATATTCCAACACTCCCCAGCCACATTTGCCGTGTATTGAATACCACTTCCAGTCACGGCAAATTTCTCTGCAGGGTTTCCAGACTGTTCTTTCCGGGGAATTGCATTTTGCTACAAGAACGGTGCTGCTGCCTGCGTATTCATTTCCATACGAGAGTAGCTGTTTCTATGCAGTTTTGCCACAAACAATGTTCTTCTTTCCGTGTTTTTTTTTTTTAAAACGTGCGGTTAATGCATGCTATCTACATGATGAATCGTATCGCATCAAAACGCCTGGCGCTTAGACCACTATCTATGATCTAGGAGATGGGAGCAGAGTGCTGGTTTAGAGAGGAATTGATTGAATGACCTCTCGCTTCTAACAAAAAGGTAATCCAGCATGTGTGCACACATCCATTGACAGAGACCCTAAAGCAAAACCGTGAGGGTTCAACTCCCATTATGTTCAGTAGTATCGAGCGTGGTCACCAAGTGGATGGGTGACCGTTTATACGCCTTGGTTTCAGTAGAGTCCCTTAATTCACCCAGCTGCAAATGGGTACCTACCCTCTTTAGGGTCTTCTTCTTCATCTTCAAGTGTCCGGTCTGGTCCTGCAGACATCGACGATTATGGCTCTCCATTCTTCCCTGTTCTCGGTCCCTCTCATGAGCTCATTGTTGTGCCACTCTTATCGGAGATTTGTTTAAGCTGCGTAATTTGTCGTTGTTTTCCTCGCTCTTTTTCCACAGTTTTGCACTCAAACATTTCTCTAGTCCGTCAGCCCATATAGGCCGAAAATTTGAGCTCTTTCCTGATTTGTGAGAAGATCTCTTGACCCAGCCATTTCAACTTCGCATTAGTTTTTCTTTTGTCCATAGATTTTCTTTGATTCTCCGATGACCCATTTCCATGTTCAGTCGCTGTTGCTGTCCGGCGGTCCAGCACTCAATCCGAAACAGAAAAATGGACCATACAGGCTCTCAAAACATGGATTTTTGTCTTGAGGTTATTTACGGTTGAAAAATGCATTCATGTTGTTAAAAGTTGCTTGATTACCAATTTGTTTTCTGATTTCTGTGTCACACGCCCCGGGGTGTATACAACCAAGTATTTAAAGTGTTTACTTGTCCTGATTCTCTCTCCTTTACAGGCATGTGCATTGTGGTATAATAGCTTTTTCGAGATCACCAGCATTCTGTCTCTTTGCATTGAGCTGAACCCTTTTCTTTCGGCTTCGTCTGTTACTGTTTTTTAAAATCTTTTGCAGTTTTTCTTCAAGTGGGCGATAAGGACGTGTTCATCTGCATATCTCAGTTGTTGATTTTGGGGCCCAAACCTACACTAAATCCCTCATGATTCTCAAATTCGTAAATTATTTCACTATAACATTAAATAAACAGGCGAGAACACGCAGCCCTGCCTCACCCCCTGCAGTTTGCTATATTGACTGATGTCATTGTCGACTCTAATGGCTACCTCCTGTTCCCAATATAGTTTCTGGGGACTCGAAGGATCTTTCCCGTCGATGTATAGCCCTGCCAGAATATCAAAAAAGTCGGAGTGTCGTACTTTGTCGAACGTTTTTGAGTAGTCAATGAAGCAGAGGTACAGGCCCTTTCTGGACCTCGATGGATCTTTCCATGAGAGTTTTCAATGCGAAGATGCATTTCTGGTGCCTTGTCTCCATGAATCCAAATTGCGTTTCTGATATTTCGGAGTATTTTATTCCCATTCTCTTCATGAGTATTCGTAAAAGAATTTTGGTGAGGTGACTCATCAGCTGATTGTACGTGTTGGTCACATTCAGCTGTACCCAGTTTCTTAGGGATCGCAATGTAATGGACTTCTTCATATCTGTGGGAATCTCTCCTGTGTCATATGTATTGTTAGTAGTTTTGTGACGCCTTAATTCCCACTTCATCCAGGTGTTATCAATTCAGAGGGGATATCATCGGGTCCTGCGCCTTACCACTTTTCATCTGCTGATGCATGTCTCACTTCGTCTTCCATGATTATGTGGCCATCTTCGTTGCTAATAGGGGAGGTGGGCCTCTGTCGTCGTGGTATAACTCTTCGATGTATTCTGACCACCTGTTAAGAATATCTTCTTTTCCATGATATATTCTCCATCTCTCGACTTTATACAACCTTTTTTTTGCAGATGATTTCTTCCCTGTCACATCTTTATTTTTTCATGCATAAGTTTGCTATCAAAATTTGCATTCATTTCAATTTCTTGCACTGCATATTGATCCATTCTTCCTTGGCTTCATTACATTTTTTCTTAACCAGTTTGTCGAGTTCTTTATACTTCTTTTCATCTACTTTTGCCTTCCTCCTGTTTTCCATTAGGTTTAAAATCTCGGAGCTCATCCACTTCTTATGTTCCTTTCTATTTATGACTGGTATATATTCTTTTGCTGCCTCGCTGATGATATCGCTGATGATATAACTCTGCTCAAGTTCTTGATGCCACGTCCATGAAATCTCTTTTTTCCCTCACCTCAACTCTTCTTGGATCTGCAAAGACAAGTCCTCTGCCTACTATCCACAGTCACTCTGAACTTCCTGATATATTTTCCTCGTTCTTCTCTGACAAAGTCCGTAACATTCGCTCCAGACTGGATCAGGCTCCTTTCCAACCTGTACCTCCTGATCCCCAATCACTGGCACTCCTCTCCTTTCCTTTCAGCCAACAAGCGACGAAGAAATCCAAACTTTTTAATGAAATGACCATAAAATCATGCGATCTCGATCCTGTACCTGCTCTCTTTTCAAACAGTCCCTTCCGCAGCTGATACCAACTATCACAAAAAATAAACTCATCTCTTCTTTCAGGAACGTTTCCATCAGCTCTTAAAACTGCAATTATTACACCTCTATCAAAAGCACGACCTCGACCCTAACATTTTGAAGAATTACAGCCTGTTTCAACCTACCTTTCATCTCCAAGGTCCTTGAAAAGTCGTTCTGAAACAACTCAATAGCCATCTTCATTCAAATAGTCTCCTTCCCGCATTTCAGTCTGCCTATCGCGTCAACCACAGCACTGAAACCACCCTAGTCCACACGTTTAAACATGCTTCTAAACGCTTCTGACCTCAGGGAAAATCTCTTTCTCACTCTTCTCGACTTATCTGCAGCATTTGACACTATAGATCACTCTATTCTTCTCGCCCGTTCTCCAAAAACGTTCGGTATTAAAGGGTCAGCCATCACCTGGTTTCGCTCATACCTCACAGACCGATTCAGACAGTTGCAATAAACAAGATTCAATCAATACCTGCCAAAACTGGAATGCGAGTCCGCAGGGATCCGTTCGGGGCCCTGTTCTTTTACTCTACTAACACTGTCCACTGTCACATATATAAACCGTCACCAGATCAACCATCATTTCTACGCTGATGACTCTCAGATTCAAAGCGTGATACTCCGAAAATCTGCCTTCTCTCTTGACAAATATGTCACACTGCCTCCAAGATATTCAAAACTGGATGATACAAAACAAATTACGCTAAACGCAGATAAAACGGAAGCCATGATTGAGGAACCAAACCAAACTCTCGTCCATGACAACAGCTTCAATAGAGTTTGGCCAATAAACAGTTCCTCTATCCACCTACAAGTCAGTAATCTTGGCGTGTATCGACAACACGCTTTTCTTATGCAAAAATTCATCACCACAGACCTGTCAGTCATGCTACTATCAATTACGGCGTATTAGTGCAATCGAAAGTACCTGCCACTGATGCAACATCCAAACTTGTCACATCTCTCATTCTTTCACGTCTGGACTATTGCAATTCTCTTTGGCTGGTCTGCCAGCATCATCTATCTACTCCCTTCAACGAATTCAAACTCTGCTGCTCGACTTGTTTCTCAAAAAGAAAAATCTGAGCATTACTACTCCTCATCTTGCGATCTCTCCACTGGTTGCCTGTGCCACAGAGAGTCAAGTACAAGATCTGTACCCCTGTTACAAATGTCTCCATAAAACAGCACCTTCCTACCTCTGTGAATGTCTTCACCTGTACACTCCTTCTCGTTCCCTCCGCTCTGCTGCAGATACCCTGTGCTTACAAATACCTAGATTCAACCAGTCCCGTTGGCCGTCGCTCTTTCTCTGTTTCTGGTCCAGCGATCTGGAATGACTCCTCCTCTCTCCTTCGCGAAAAGCCTACTTACAACATTTTAAATCCAGCCTCAAGACATACCTATTTCAAACCTAAGACCACCCCTCAGTTTCATCTCATATATTATCTGTCCTATGCCTTCAGTGGCCTAAATTCTCATCACCCTGCTAAGCATATAACCTGTGTGTGTGTTTGTGTGTGTTGTGCGTCGTGCGCGCGTGTGCGCGCGTGTGTTCTGTGTATTTGAACTTTTTAAAACTATTAATCATTGTTGGTTGCATGTGTAGGAGTGGAATGGATGCAAGCGCTTTGGTTTGTTGTTTTTTTACAAGATATAGCGCTATATAAATTCCATTTATTATTATTATTATTATCTGCCATTTTTCCTCTGTAGTGGTGAGTTGATCTAGGCCATCGAATTTGTTTCCAACTTTGATCTTGTATTTTTCTTTGATTTCTTCGTCAGTTTGTAGCATGTTCATTTGCAGTTTTGGTGTTCTTTTTGCTTTTGACAACTTTTTCAATTTTAGTCGCATTGTCCCGATAACTGGGACATGATCATTTCCACAGTCTGCACCTGGCATGGACTTACAAGATGTTATAGAGTTACGGAAGCGTTCTTTTGAGTCAGGATGTAATCTATTTGATTCCTGGTTCTGTCGCCAGGGTTTTTCCATGTCCAGCATCTTCTTGGATGGTTTTCAAACCATGTGTTCATGACAGCCAGCTTTTGTTCCTTGCACCATTCCGTGAGCCGCTCTCCTTTCATTTCTCACTCCTATTCCAAATGGGCCAACTGTGGTTTCATCTTTCCCTTTTCCTACCTTTGAATTGAGGTCACCCATTATTATTCTGATATCTTGAGACTTCAGTTGCTTCATTGCCTTTTCGATATTTTCATAAAACTATCCCAATTTCTGCGTCATCTTTATCAGCTGTTGGTGCATATACTTGTACTATTCCAATGTCGAAAGGTGTGCCCTTAAGTTTTACTATCAGGACTCTGTCATTTACAGTCCAGAAACCTTTGATGATCTTTGAGGCTTCTTGATCTAGAATCATGCCAACTCCTTTCTGGTGTTGATCTCCTCCTGAGTAAAGAATGGTGTAGCTGTCGGATGTTATGCAGCCTGCTCCTTTCCATCTCACTTCTGAAAGTCCTAGTATATTGAGGTTCATTCTTTCCATTTCTTGTTTGAGATTTTCCAATTTTCCTTTTTGTAGCATAGTCCGTACGTTCCATGTACCCATTCTGAGAGGTTTTCTGATGCGGACAGTCGCTGGATGACGATCGAGGGTTACCTGTCGCACATAATCCACCCTACCGAGCGAGGAACTTCCAGATAAACTGGAAGCCCCCTTCACGCTGTTATCTGTATTCTGTTTCTTTCTGATTACCATGACATTCTTTGCAGAAGTATACCTATAGTAGGCTGCAATTACTTTCTATAGGAGCAGTGCTCGTACTGAGCGGATTGTCTTAGCCATTGTACTCATATAGTATCTGCCTAACACATTGAAGTGCTGACCAGTTCCCAAAAGCTATTCGGCTGCTTAACACATCATCCGTCACCTGCCTTCCATGACTTCACGTAACCCTGATCGGGAGGCTAAGTGGGTACCCGATCTTGCCCAAGGATCTCCCACAGGCTAGCGGAGGGAAGGAGGCACCTTACTTCTCCTGTTGGTGAAATAATTTCACCCCGCCACCCAATCTTTAGGGTCAGGGAAGGTAAAGTAGCGAGGGAGAGGAGATGGCTGCCACCCTCAATATGCTGGCTCCTGGAGAAGCTGAGTTCTCTGACGCCTCGCTCCCCTATGATCACATAGGTTATGGGACACCTTTACCTTTTTACCTTATGGTGTGAATCAGAATCAGAACCAGAACACTTTATTTCCTTTATTTCAGAACGAGATTTTTTTGACGCAAAAACAGAAACGCATTCAACATTTCTAAAAAGATGCAGATTCTTAGATTAATGTAATTTGTCTGTTTTGTCGCTCTTCTGGAAAAAGAACCATGCACATAATTATCTGGCCATGTCTAACAGATAGCTCCCCTTGTTGAAAAACTTATTCACATTCTCGTTCTTATTCATGTTATTCATTTGCATATTTTTAACCTTAGATAGAAAGTTCTTTTTTTTCTTTTTTTTATTCTTTTATTTTGAGGATAATGAAATAAGCACTCGGGTATTTTTTTACATCCAGTCCCTGTGTGAATGTGGTTTCTGTAAATTTTGTCATCCGTTCCAACCGGCACACAATGGCCTACTCTTCCGAATAGGGGAACGGGTTTTAACGTGTGGACAAGATGTTCTTTTGAAATCATCATATAGTATACACTATGGTGTGTGTGTGTGGTGTGTGTGTGTGTGTGTGTGTGTGTGTGTGTGTGTGTGTTGTGTGTGTGTGTGTGTGTATGTGTGGTGTGTGTGTTTTGTGTGTGTGTGTGTGTGTGTGTGTGTGTGTGTGGTGTGTGTGTGTGTGGTGTGTGTGTGATGAGACTATAAACCGAGGCCCCGTGTTCGAACGCAAGCAGAACATCTTGCGCACACGTTAAATCCCGTTTCGTTTTTCGAAAGAGTAGGCCATTGTGTGCCGGTGGAAACAGATGACAAAATTGACAAAACCGCATACACACGAGGACTGGATGTAAATAAAAAAGCACCTAAGTGCTTATTCCCTTATCCTCGATATAAAAGAATAAATAACTAAAATAAATAAATGTGTGTGTGCCTGCAGGCATCTTCTTCACGCTGGTGCTGCTGCTAGCCAGTGTCAACAGCTGCACCAACCCCTGGATCTACATGGTCTTCAGCGACACCATCTGCAACACCCTCAGAGCTATCGCGGACTCCCTGGCCTGCTTCCGCTCACCCGGATGTGGCAACAGCAGCAGGGGGAGGGGGCCGCACCGCCCTCACCACCCTCACCACCCTCACCGCAGCGTCACTTACCAGGCCAGTCTTGTGTCCTCAGAGCAGACGTCTTCCTCCGCTCGTGCAAACAGTGTGCATGTGAACGGAGTGTCCAGGATATAGCTGCAACAGAAGATGGTGGTGAAGCCTTGAGGTTGGGGAGTTGAGGTGCTGTGACGTGTGGATTGTCTGAATGGTATGTTGTTTCAGTGACTGTCAGGTTGGACCAGCACAGTGCTGCTCAAGTCTGTTCATATCAGGTTTTCTCTGCTGTGTGTTGGCTGGCCTGTGTGGTGGCTCAGTGAGTGATGCAGCTGGCAAAGCCAGTGAAAGTCTCCTCTTTAGTGGGTGGTTCATGTCCTGCATGTGGTGATGAAGAACAGGCAGCACCAATGGCTGCCGAAGTGTGCAACAGAAGTGGAGTGTGCAGATTTTGTTGATTGATGTTCTTGATGGCCCCGCGTTTAACACCTTTCTATGAAATTCTGACTCTCAGCGAGTGGGGCTGAACTCTATCCACTCAAATCAGCCAAACATCCATCCAACTCCTCCAAACAACTTTGCCAACTATCAGAAGCAATTCTATAAACTGCAATAAAAGAACTCTGCCAACTACATTGAACAAACTCTCCATGATGGTTTAAAGCACATGCCAGCTGCAGTAAGACTATTCAAGACAAAGTCATCATAATTTCTGAGGTTGACACAGTGAACTGCCAAATGAGAGGTCTGTATTCAATTTCCATCAAAGATACTGTGGGATTTTCAGTGTCTATGTTGTCCATACTCAGACCAAGACAGTCTCCATTTAAATTGAAGATCATAACTCCTGACCAGCCATGCAACTGTTTGCATTTGGAGGGGGAGGCAGAGTTGGCCCTAGAATGTCTATTCTTTAAATACAATAGAATGTGGCCTTGTCTAGTCTTTCAATTTCAGCATCAGTAACAATAATGTTCAGTTTGATTTTCGTCATTTTTAATGGAGGGAAGGGCAACTTGACCAAGCCAGACACACTGCTTCCTTTTCATGTGATATAGGCACATTCTTCACAGCGATAAAGTCATCGTGTTATTACCCTTGAGCGTGATTGACGTTGCTGAAGTCTTGACAAAACACAAAAAATAGAACTACTGCTGTTAAACACTGTCAGACTTTTTGTCGTATAGTTACAAGACTGCAGCCTAAATATGTGAAAGAATATTCGTAAAATCGTATGTAAAATACCTTGTTTGTTCTCACAGTAAAAAATCACACAGTCTCTTCACCTGGCCATGGCTGGACGTACTGCCCCTAGTGTGCTGCTGCTCAGTGTTTTGTTTTGCTTGCCCTTTTTTTCCAACAAAGCCGTCTAATTCCAGACTGCTGCATACACACACACAATCACTAAGAGTACATTAATTTTGGGCTCATCCCCGGTTACTCTTTTAATATCTGATTTTGGACAGAGAGTATTTTCGGCCCTTCCTTACTTATCCTTGTAATAGGTGATCTTGGACAGAGACAGAGTTACGATTTGCTTATCAAAACTCAACACTGGACAGTGTAAACAGAACCCAAAGTGGAAGAGTGTTTGTCTAGAGGAGGTGGACCGATGGTCTGACAGAAAAGCGCTAATCTAGAAAATGTCAGATCCCAGGAGAGAATATCATCCAAAGCAGAACTTGTCTTCCATCCCGCACATCGTGAATAGTGGCAGGAGTGATGGTCTGCTTGTCTGCATGATGACATGAGGCCCCTTGTGTAAGGGGAGATAGTGTGTAGTGTACAGTTGTCCCTAATGCACCTCCAAACTCCCTCTCTCTTAAGGAAGCAGTATACATACTGTGTGCTTGCCAGTGTTAAATTAACTCTTTAATTGCCATTCATGATATTACAAAAGTGTTTTTGACTTGGTGTTACTTGAAATGCACACACAGGGACTTGTTAGACTGGGCAACATGACACCATGGTTTCTGGACTCGTGCTGTTCCTGAGGAGGGCCCTCCATCCCCAGTGTCAGGCAGGGTGTCCCTGACTGTGGGCCCTGCCCTCCTGCCTTCCTTCTCTTGCCCAGAAAGGCAGACCACCTCACATCACTCTGTTTTCCTTCCTCGGCTAGAGCTCCGAGGTTCACCCCAATGGTGAGGTTTTATCCTATGCAGCCATTTTTATTTCTTTCCCCACCATTTAGATTGCCGCACTCTGACTGTGAGGATGGTATCTGTATGCTCTTCGGAAAGGCGGAACAGGTTTTAACATCTGCACTAGGTTTTCTTCGGGCATTCGCACACGGGGCTTTGGTTTATAGTCTCATGCGAAGGACTTCGACATTCAGTTCAGCTGTCTGGTCAAACTGGGAGTAAAGTGCAAAGCTGGGAATCAAACCCAGAACATTAGTGTATACTTGTTAGGCAGGTGAACGTCTCAACCGTCCTGCCACCTTCCTTCTTCCATCACTCATTTGAGTCTTTCAGTGTTGTGGTCTTTTCTTCCCAAGTCCAGCAGATGTTCATCTGTAGTTGAACATAACGAATCTGTGTGCAGACTGCATTTGTCGTAATGATGATAAAAATCCTGCCGGTGACCAAAGACACCTATGGTCTACCAGCTCCTCTGTCCTCAGGGGTCAACTCGTGGTCTGCTCAGGACGGAGAGGTCACGCTGAGGCGGCGACAATGGCTGCAGCAGCACTTTGGGGAATGGACATCGGTGACCAGAGGACCCTCAGCCTTACCAAGAAGTCTGACATGTCACAGTCCTTGATCTGGAAAGCTGTATACTCGAATCCACACACAAACGCAAACGCAAACGCAATTTTATTTCACGAGGGTAATAGATTAAGTAACAAGACTTTTTTTCATCCAGCCCTCAAATATATAATATAAAGACAATAGATAGAGCTTGTTATAGTGTAGGTATGTTTCTTATCTATCTCACTCCTCTTTGATTTAAACAGATATTTATTCAGTAAGGAACAGATCATAAGCAAATTCATTTGGAGCAACCACGAGGTACTAGCTTAATTATAGGTATTCCAACACCAAACAAAACGATCTCTAACTCGGCAGCTGAAAAACATGTCATCATCACAATAAAGCAGTCATATCATTCATGAATTAAATGTGTTACTTTTTGTCTCACCACCTTTGCATATGTGAAAACGTTTTATAAACAGCATGTCCCTGCATATTGATATCATATATAATTTCAAAGTCAGAGAAAAAGGAGAAAAACTAGACAAATGAGAAAAACGAGAACAGAAAGATAGATACGAAAAAAGCATCAGCTTGTCACAGATGATTATATATATATATATATATATATATATATATATATATATATATATATATATATATATATATATATATATATATATATATATATATTATAATTATATATGCTAGACATGTTCTTAAGTAACTAAATGAAGTCACACTTCTTATAGGTCTTAGTTTGTAAAGAGTAGCAAACGTTCTGAAAAAAATCTTAACATCTACGTGAAAAAGGAATGTATCTACGAACAGTTTGGAATATCAGGAATTGTGTGTGCCTGTGGAAGCCCCATCACCTTTACAAGAGAAGCTGCACTCCTCTTCTTGTATACGTTTTATAAATGCACCAGCCACTTTGGCGGAGTGGACTTCTATCTGAGTGATCCAAGGTTCAGATCCCTCCAAACACTGTAGGGATTTTATAGACTCTGATCTGTTGCTATCTACAGCTGACCTTCTTCAAAGATGACTAGGAATACTGGCATATTGGTGTGCTTACCGTCAACTTAATGGCTGTCATTCCAGGAGTGTGATTCCCTTCACTTGACCAGCTCTGTTGGTGGATGTATTTCTCAGGGCTGACTGACGCCTGGATCCAATAGGAAAGAGGCTGGTAGGGCACAAGTTTGTTGTGTATACTCAAACTTAACCAGGCCTCCATAGCGTGATCAGTATCGTCCTCATTATTGTTGATCTTCATGCAATACAAAGACATTTTCTGAGTGTGTATCTGATGCCTGTTCTGATTGAAATACGTTATGTTGTTTTGTATTGTATTGTGTTGCATTATATTGTTTGCATTGTATAGTGTTGTATTGTATTATATTCTAGCTTATTCTATTTTAATTGTGACTGCATACCACTTCCAGGTGGAAGTATCTGTTTTACCGTAGTGATGGCATTTTTAAACAGAATTTTTGCCACGGACAACTCTTTAATTCTGTGAGATCTTTTACGAGCGCTAAATGCAAACACCTGTTTTTCGTCTCATCCAAAAGATTCCCACACAGACCACCACTCAAAGGCTAACGAATTAGGAGTGGGAGGGGGATCCCGCTTAAGACGGGAGTGGAGCTGGCTGCTTTTGGCTTTCCAGGCAGGTGTATCACCACCAGTTATCAATCCACCCTTTCCTACTTGTCCTCCACCTCTATCCCTACGGTGGGTATGTGTGTCAGTGCCTTTTGGGGCTTGGAGATTCGTGGAGGATTATAGCTCCCCCAAAAAAGGTAAAGGTGTCCCATAACCTATGTGGTCGTAGTGGAGCGAGGTGTCAGAGACCTCAGCTTCTCCAGGGGCCAGCATATTGAGGGCGGCGCCCATCTCCTCTCCCTCGCTGCTTTACCTTCCCTGATTCTAAAGAGGGCAAGTACCCATTTACAGCTGGGTGAACTGGGGGGACTGTACTGAAGCCAAGGCGCCCAAATGATCACCCATGTGTTTGGTAACCACGCTTTGATGCTCATTCGCTTGGGGAAAGCGAGTGCTCTGACCCCTGAGCTATCCCGTGCCCAGCTACAAGGACCCAATGACTGTCTCCTCCGGTGTGTCCTCACTGGACATGGGTGTGTGCCTGAGCTGTTGTTGTCTTTGCAGAGTTCTGACCAGCTGATGCCCCGTGTCTGTAGGATCCCTCTGAACAGATGCCTCAGTGCTGGCTTCAACCCAGGCCGTCAGACCACGAGTGCTACGCTTTAACCAATAGGCCACCTCCCCCATCCCCCCCCCCCTCCCCCCAAGTGGTTAAAGCATCGAACACGTGGTCTGACAGTTGTTAAACCTGTGGGTTCCAGTCCCACTGATGTGTCCTTTAAGAGACCGGTGATTTTTTTTATGGAGATAACTTTTGATACCGGCTCCACTCCCCAGAAAGTCCTTCGGATGAGATTATAAGCCGAGTTTCTATGTGCGACAGATGCAGACTACCTTGCACACACGTTAAAAACCCATCTTCCCTTTCTTGGATCGTAGGCCAGCTATGGCCTGTGGTATAGATGACACCAGCATACCCAGCATGCGCCCTGTACCTCTGGGCTCTTCCAGGTTCTTGTTGCCTCCGCCGCCCTGCCTGAAAAATCCTGTGTGGGGCCACTGCTTTCAAACAGTTAAGGTTGACGGACGCAATAGCCGAGTGGTAAAGACTTTGACTTCAATCCCATGGGCCCATGAAGTCGCGGGTTCGAATCTCGGCGGTGTCTGGTGAATTAAGTGGGTTGGGTGATGTATTTTTACGATCTCCCAGGTCAACTTTAAGTGCAGACCTGCAGGTACCTTAATTCCCTTCGTGTATAATTACACACATGCAGGATCTCAAATATGCACGTTAAAGATCCCGTAAGTCACGTCAGCGTTCGGTGGGTTACGGAAACACAAACATACTCAGCATACATCCCCGAAGTCGGAATGCGGCTACCTTCACGGTGGATGGAGGGAGTGGGGATGGGAGGGGAGTCCCATACGTAAAATCTCACCATTGGTGAACCTTGGAGCTCTAGCCAAAGAACAAAAAAAACCCAAAAAACAAAACCAAAAAAGCTAAAGTAAAAAGGACGGACGAAGGCAGACACTGCTGGGTGTAGTAGACCTCTCAGTGGGGAGTTCCTGTGCTTTCATTGTGAACCTGAGGTCCACGGTGTGAGAGCTAGCTGTGTGTCTGATGTCCGTGATGATGATGATGATGATGATGATGGTGATGGTGATGATGATGATGATGATGATGATGGTGATGACCATGAATAAAGCACGTTATAAGAGAGCCATTTATATTTGCTGGCGCTTGAGGTGCGTGTGTTTATGTGTAAACTCTGTCGTGTGTGTGCGTGCGTGCGTGCGTGTGTGCATATGTGTTTGTGTGTGTGAGTGTGTGTGGGTTTTTTTGTTTGCCCTTTGATTTAATGTACGCGCGCGCACGTACTAGCATACTAGCGCACGCACACATACTAACATATTATCGCGCGCGCACGCGCGCGCGCACGCGCGCGTGTGTGTGTGTTTGCTCTTTAATTTAACGAGTGTGTGTGTGTGTGTGTTCATTTGTGTGTGTGTGTGCGCGCGCGCGCGCGTGCATGCGTGCTTGCGTGCGTGTGTGTAGGAGTGGGGGTACGTAGTTTTACCAGATGTATTTTGCTACTGCTTGTGGGAGGCTGCAATCCAATCCAATCCTATTTTATAGCCCTGCCGACCATAGAGACCATACATTATAGGGCTGCGTCCTCTTTAAGGTGAAGTCTCAAATCAAAACTGCAAATCTACCCACATCCCAGCCCAATCCACTCAGGCTGGGTATCGCACCGCCGACCCCACAGGCCATTAGTGGGGCTTATCACCCCCGTCAACTTCTAAACCTCAGATTAAAACTCCCCCGTGCGGATGCGGGCCTGTCAGTATAAATAACACCCTCCCCACCCCTCCCACCCCCAGCCCTCCGCAAATTCTGTTCTAGAACTCCCCTCTTCTCCACCCCTCTCTTTATTTCTGCCTTGTTCCTTTCCTTCCAGTCACCTCCTGTGTGTCTGTTTTCTTCTGTCTTGATCCATTCTCCTGCCCTTTTTTTTTCAGAAATACCTCAACGATCGCAATTCTCTCCCACGCCGAAAATGGATGCACTGGGCCTGACAATGCTTTTTTGCTCATATGACAGACAACACTAGTTGCTGTCTGAGCGTCCAACGAATTTAGCCTCGCCGAACACAGAGGCCAAATTAGAGCTGTAACCTTGTTAATGTTGAAATTTCAAATTAAAACTGTACGAAAATATACAAATTAAAACCTGTTTTACAACCAACTCTTCTGTCGTTCCTTGTATCAACGCCCTGGCCATTCTTAAGGGTCAGTCAACCTAGGACGGTCACTGCGTTGTGGGACAACCACATAAGTGACACATAAGATGATTTAATCAGGAAAGATTGGAGCCAACTTGTGTCATTCCTTGTCTAGCCAACCATAAGGGTCAAGCCAGGATGGTCACTGGTTTGTGGGAGAACCACATAAACCACACGCGACGTGTGGATCGGTGGTCTAGAGGTAACGCACCTGCCTAGGAAGAGAAAAGTCCGGGTTCGAAGTGTGAGGTGGTTTGATCCCCGTCCCTGTCCGAAACTTGTCCCCCATACACTAGACCGTGAGTGGTGGTCTGGGTGCTAGTCTTTCGGATGAGACGATAAACCGAGGTCCCGTGTGCAACATACATTTAGCGCACGTAAAAGAACCCACGGCGGCAATAGAAGAATTGTCCCTGGCAAAATTCTGTAGAAAAAAGCTACTCTGATAGCAAAACAAATACACATGTATACAGGAAAAGAAAAAAATTAGTGGCGCTGCTCTTGTGGCGACGCGCTCTCCTGGAGGAGAACAGCCCGAATTCCACGCAGAGAAATCTGCCGTGACTTAAAGTGGTATACGAATACAAGTACACAGGATAAGCCAATGACCTCGCCTTCAGAAACAACCCTGTACATAGGAAAGAACTAGGTCACATTAAAACATATCCACTTTCCACATCTCTGTGTGCCATTGAACACAGTTCTGTCAGACCTCAAGTACATACTAACTAACATTGATGTCCTGTTGCGAAAAGAAGGCTGCACGAGCTCATGTACTGTTGGCTCAGACATATCGAATTCCAATCTCTCTCTCTCTCCTCTCTCTCTCTCCTCTCTCTCTCTCTCTCTCTCTCTCTCTCTCTCTCCTGCAGTGGAAGCTGAAAATGATCTTCTATTCTAAAGGCACAGTCTGATGTAGTTAGACAGACTTATGACTTTTTGAATCTGGTGTTATACATACATATCTACGGGCCAGCAAAGTGCGGGGTGTGCGTGAGTGGGGAGCATGATGGCTTACGGTCTAAGGAATCACGGGACTTGATGATGAAGCACTTTGCCTGTCAGACTGCTCTAGATGTGGGGTCAGATCACAGAATGCTGTTATGTGTTACACTCACTTCAGCGTTGCTCTTCCATGGACTAATATCACCGAAGTCGGAATGCCGCTACCTAATGGCTTGGGAAGATAACTGTTACCTACACACAAATCTCACCATTGGGGAACCTGTGAGCTATAGCCGTGGTGCAAAAAAAAAGAGGAAAGTAGCTGATTTTTTTTTTTATCTCTGCCGAAATTTTTGTCAGTTATTGACTAAGCAAGTCACCAAAGTCTACACTGAAATATTGTCATTCTTTAAAATATTGTGTTGAGATTGCTCCACTCCCATGTGAGGATGCCGAGGAGGGGGGTTGAGGCAGGGGGGGGGGGGGGGGGGGGGCTTCAGCATCCCCACCTTCTGGAAATTCTGTGCCAGGAATTCCCTCTTTTCTATTTCTCTCTTTGTTTCTGCCTTGTTTCTTTTCTTCCTGTCACTTCCTTTGTGTCTATTTTCTGCCTTCTTGGTCCATTCTCTTGCCCTTTTTTCCCCAAAAGACTTAAAAGATAACAATTATCTCCCACGCCGAAGTCGGATGCGCTGAGCCTGATTTGTCAGGCGCTTAACGGCAGCACAACGTATTTTTCCTCATATTATAACAGACTGTCGAAGCGTTCAACGAAGAGAAGAAGAAGAAGAAGAAGAAGGAGGAGGAGGAGGAGGAGGAGGAGGAGGAGGAGAATTGCGAAAAATTGCGAGAGAAAGAGGAAGGAAAGAAGAAAAGAAAAGAAGAAGAAGAAAAGAAGAAAGAAGAAGAAGAAGAACAAGAACAAGAACAAGAACAAGAACAAGAAGAACAAGAACAAGAAGAACAAGAACAAGAAGACAAGAACAAGAACAAGAAGAGTGTCTGCACGATAAGCTCCTAGCATGACAATCTGTGTTCTCCACAAAAGGAGAAAAAATCCTCTGAAGTCGGAGTATGTTTGCCTATTTGGTGAGGTACTTGAAAACAGCCCTTCACGTAAACTTCTCATTCAGTGTGTAGGCTACTGGTGGTCTCATACTAATTATTCAGTTATAATTAAGACAGAAAGTGCATTCTGGGTAATCCCCGAGGGGTACTAAGCAAGAGAATGCTTTCTTCTTCGTCGTCTTTGGACTCCAGACAGCAGCTATTGCTGTCTGCCATATAAGCGACAATGCGTTGTGCTGCCGTTAAGCGCCTGACAAGTCAGGCCTAGCACATCTGACTTCAGCGTGGGAGAGAATAATTTTATTTTAAGCTTTTTTAAAAAATAAAAAAGTAAGGAAAATGGACTAAAACGGCAGAAAATAGACACAAAGCAGGCGACAGGAAGAAAAGGACTAAGGTATAAATTAAGAAAGGGATAGAAAAGAGGGAATTTCTAGGTCAAAATTTCCAGAGGGTGGGGATGCTATTAACACTAACAGGCGGTGGATAGAGAATGCTTAACAAGAAGAATATATTCCAAAGTTGTTGTTTTTTTAAATCCTTTCAAAAAGACATTTTGCAAAACTGTAGAGCTGAATATGCTATCACAATAATGCTGATCGTAAAGGAAGCGAGTTATTTTCATTGAAATGTCAAAACAAAAAACAAACAAACAAAACCTAAAAGAAATTGCGGAAAATTGATTTACTGTGTTTTGCCATGTGGAGAGATGGTTCATTTATTTATTCATTTATTTATTTATTTATATCGAGGATAATGGCTTTATGATTTATGTGAGCATCTGAAGCCAGTAACTGCTTTGTGTGGATGGAGACTTGTTTTGTTTTTCTTTGTTTTGTTGCTTTGTTGGTGTTTTGTTGTTGTTGTTGTTTGTGCTCAATTGCAGGGATTTTTTCTATATATATTTCTTACTCTGTCTTCTTCTTTCTTTGTTTCTCGTTGTTTTTTTCTTACATATTTTATTTTCTGTCTTTGCTTTCCCATCTCCTCTATTGTTTACTATCTCATCTAAGCTTAGGCGCTTCTCCTAAAAACATGATTCGTTGGTTTTCCTACATCGATGAATTGTATTATATTGTATTGTTGCATTGTATTGTACTGAATCGTATTGTACATCCTCTAAGGCACGGTAGATTTCATTGCCTGAAAATCAGACTGCTCTTCCCCGGGAAGAGCGCATCGCAACAAGAGCAGCGCCACAGATTTGTTTGTTGTTGTTGTTTTTCTTTCCCTGTCTGTATGTGTATTTGTTTATTTGTTTTTTCTTTCCGTCTGTATGTGTATTTGTTTCTGTGTTTTTTTGTCGTCCTTACCTGTATTTATGTGTTTTTTTCTGTTCCTGTCTGTCGTTATGTTGTGTTTTTTCTGTCTGTCTGTATGTGTAATTGTTGTTGTTTTTCGTCCTCTTGTGTATTTGTTTAGTATGTGTTTTATTGGTTCCATGTCTGTAGTATACACTTTCTACCGATGGTTATTTTCTCAGCGCTTACCTCGGACACACTCCTGTTCCGAGGTTTTTTATGTGGCTAAATGCATGTTGTACAGGACCTGGATTTAGTTTATCCGAAAGATAGCACCAGACCACCCACGGTCTCGTAGAAAGGGGAAAATTGGGGCACAAACGAGGATCAAACGACACACAATTCGAACCCGCGACTTTTCGTTTTCGAGGCAGGTGCGTTACTGTAGCCCCCCATATCCACCATTTAGAAACTTTGCCGAAAAGCGACACACATGACAGAAACCAGGTCAGTTTACCTCGGGGAAAATAAGGAGGTCTAAAAAGGTCAAGCACACCGCACACACACACACACACACACACACCACACACATCACCCCACAACCACTCCCAACACATACCGTTATATCAAAATTGTGAAAAACGGTTAAATGAATTTGAACACTCACTACACACACACAACAGCAATAAACAGGTCATTCAGGGTGCAACAAGGTCAGATGCACGCACCCACACCACACGCACACACAACACACACACAACACACACAACAACACAATATCACACTGTCAGTTGTTCAATCTTGTAATCAAATAAAGCGGTAGTGAGTTTAACAGAATCCAAGGTCACACCACACATGAACAATGACTTCGCTTAATCTTTTTTAAGACAGAACAAAACAAACACCCCCACCCCCACCCACCCCCCGGGAAACTGACCTCCTTTCCTTCTTTCTTTTCCCAACTTTATCTTCCGATTGTGTTGCCTGGTACGAAAAAAGAAAAAAAAATATAACTGAATACTAATCTTCACCAATGGAGAGTTCATTTTATTTTCAACGAGAACGACAAGTTCTATCTCTCTGAATCGAGTTTAAAAGAAAAATACGATTGAGGGAGTAGGGAGGGGAAGGGGGGGGGGGGGGGGGGGCTTTTATGTGTGCTACTTCAGCCATCTGTTTGTGTTTCCAAAATTAGATTTTCCCCGACGTGGTAACCGGATTACGTTACAAGTGTCTTTGTGGTTAGTTTATTTCAAGCTATCTGTGAAATCATAATAAGATTTTCGAGGTGGTGCTTTTTTTTTTTCAATGATGTTTGGGCCAGGGTTTACAGTTAACGTCACGTCTGTTTTTATCGCAGCCAGACAGCCACACAAAAAACGGTCATGGTAAAAGGAAAAGGAGGTCATGATACCAGCTGAATAAAGTGTGTACGCTTTTGTTTTGTTTTGGAGTTGGGGGGTGGGGGGGGGGGGGGGGGTTCGTTCCTGGGCTAGAGCTCCGAGGTTCACCAATGGTAGGATTTTTGCATATGCGACCGTCTTGGGTAATATCCACAAAACGATACTCTGATTTCTCTTCATTAAGCAAGAAGAAAATCTCTTCTACATCTCAATTAAATCCCAAAGGAGCATATTAAACACGACGATATAGAAAAAAAAAAGGTTTACATGTTGGTGAGTTAGCTGGATTTCTTTTTTAGTTTACTCTTTACAGTGCAGACTTTAACATATAACAAGCGAAGTCAGATGCGCTGGGCCTGACTTGTCAGCGCCTACCGGCAGCGCAACGCATTTTCACTCATATGAGAGACAACACTAGTTGTTGTATTAAAGGTGAAATAAGTCAGCCAACTAGCCTTAGCATGTTTATCACAGACCCTTCAATAGTCCCAAACAGAATAAGCGCAGCTGAAAAACTGGAAAACTAAAGCAAGCCACTCATACAGTTCTTTTAAAAATAATGTAGCAAATCAGTCGTGGACTTGGACTTAAGTTCTATATAAAAAATATTAAACAGATGAGAACAGAATATTGTCCTTCCAATATGTATGATTTGTTTCGTACTTCATTCACAGTGAGGAGATATAAGCAGAAGGAAAATTGCAAGATAATAGACACAGTTCTTCAAAAATGCACCTGAAACTTTTCCCCCATCCATTAGATCATGAGTGGTAGTCTGGGCGCTAGTCTTTCGGATGAGACGATAAACCGAGGTCCCGTTTATTTAGCGCACGTAAAACAATCCACGGCAAAAAAAGAGTTGTCCCTGGCAATATTCTGTAGAAAAAAGCCACTCTGATAGGGGAAAAAATATAGTTGCAGACAAGGAAAAAGAAAAAAAAAAGGGTGGCGCTGCTCTTGTGGCGATGCGCTCTCCCTAGGGAGAGCAGCCTGAATTTCACGCAGAGAAATCTGCCGTGACTTTAAGTGGTATAAAATAAATAAATAAATAAACGCAAAGTGTTTCATCTTGTTTACTTCTCCTCTTTTTTCCAGGGTATAGCGGATGAAACTGAATGAAGAAGGGGAGCTAAATTTTTACCATACATTGTCCATATAGGCCTAAGTCTGTACGTACATTGCTGGTATGACCTTCTCTTGTCTCTAGCTTAACAGACATCTCCATATATTTCATCCCCATTACACTATTCTGCCAATATTGGAAAGCAATGGAAAACGCGATAGGCCCATTCCATCATCATACAGCGTCTCCTCCATTCCTGTCCAAACAAGAACTATAACCCTTCCAGATAGGTCAGTGGTGTCCCCTGAAGACCAACACTATAGGAAAAGCAGCATACGTGTTGTGGTACTTCAGATATTGCTTTTTTATTTCTCATAATACTACAGGGATACAATTGTCATTGTCAGATTTTATTGTCTGTGTGTCTTTGCTTATTATTTTAAAAGATAAGTGTTTTTCCTTCTTGTTTGTGATCTGTTCTTTTTCCTTTTCTCTCATTTGTCAGTGGGATTGGAGGGTTGGGTTGGGTTTTTCTTCCATTTTTCGACATATTGAGTTTGCCCCCCCCCCCCCCCCCCCTTCCTCCTTCTGTTATTTTTTTAATTGTTCAACAGTGTTTATTATATAAACAATTGTTCACAATATGTTTGGCATCACAAACTTATATATATATATATATATATAATATTATATATATATATGTATATATAATATATATATATAATAAGAGAGAGAGAGAGAGAGAGAGAGAGAGATTTCAGGGCTTGCAAAGACATCATTCGTGTAATTCTTGTTGTCGTTAAAAGATATTTTTTAAAGGAATAGTGTATTTTGAAAAAAGTCAACAAACAACGTCAAATCTAACAAAAATAAGCAAACTTAAGAACTACAAACACTGCAGCTATAAATCCCCTTTTCTGGCGGTGCCTGTCATAGCAAGACACTACCAAAAAAAAAACAGTCAGAAATAAGATACATATCTATCTGATATTCCTCTCCCTCCTTTTCTTCCCTGAATTAAGTTTTGTCATCCTGATGATTCTTCTCTCGTTCCGTTCCTTGTGGCTGCTTTTCAAACTTTACTTGCGTTTGTATTTTATGTATTCATCCCTCTATCTAATCACTCATTTCCTTATTTATTCATTTATTTAGTCGTTAAATGGATTTTACAAATGATGTTTGCTGTTTTGTTTCTACGCATAAAAGGATCTACGGCAACATGTGATTTATCATTGGCAAATTTCTGCACATGAAAAACCATCCCTACTGACAAACGATGTATATACATACATACATACACGGCAAAGAAAGTACAAAACCAAATACAACTTTTTTTTTAAACATGCATTATTCCGAAATATGGCTACGAGTTTTGAGAGAGAGAGAGACAGAGACAGAGAGACAGAAACAGAGGGCATACATACAGACAGACAGAGAGAGACAGAAAAAGAGACATACATACAGAGAGACAGACAGAGAGAGACAGAAACAGAGACATACATACAGACAGACAAACAGAGAGAGACAAAGAGAGATAGAGACAGATAGAAACAGAGAAACAGAGAAAGACAGACAGACATACAGGGAGAGAGACAGACAGACAAACAGAGACAAAGAGAGATAGAGACAGATAGAAACAGACAGAGAGAAACAGAGAAAGACAGACAGGCAGGGAGAGAGAGACAGACAGACAGACACAGACAGACAGACTCGTGGCAATTTAGAGGAATAAAACAGAAAAAAATAGTGTGCTCTGCATCACACTTCACAAGACAGCATTGCAGACTCTAGTGGAGGGGAGTGGAGGGGAGGGGAGGGGATTGGAGTGGGGGGGATTGGAGTGGAGGGGAGGGGAGTAGAGTGGAGGGGAGTGGAGGGGAGTGGAGTGGAGGGGAGGGGAGTAGAGTGGAGGGGAGTGGAGGGGAGGGGAGGGGATTGGAGTGGAGGGGAGGGGAGTGGAGGGGATTGGGTGGAGGGGAGGGGAGTAGAGGGGAGGGGAGTGGAGGGAGTGAAGGGGATTGGAGGGGAGGGGAGTAGAGTGGAGGGGAGTGGAGGGGATTGGAGTGGAGGGGAGGGAAGTAGAGTGGAGGGGAGTGGAATGGAGGGAGATGGAGGGGAGTGGAGGGGATTGGAGGGGAGGGGAGGGGAGTGGAGGGGAGTGGAGTGGAGGGGAGTGGAGTGGAGGGGAGTGGAGGGGAGTGGAGGGGATTGGAGTGGAGTGTAGGGGAGGGGAGGGAAGTAGAGTGGAGTGGAGTGGAGTGTAGGGGATTGGAGTGGAGGGAGGGGAGGGGAGTGGAGTGGAGGGGAGGGGAGGGAGTAGAGTGGAATGGAGTGGAGCGAAGTGGAGTGAAGTGGAGTGGAGTGGAGTGGAGTAGAGCGGAGTGGATTGGAGGGGAGGGGAGGGGAGACGAGGGAGGGAGGTGGAAAAGTGGGGTGCCCTGTGGTGTGGTGTGGTGTGGTGAGGTGTGGTGTGGTGTGGTGTGGTAATGATGTGGTGTGGTGAGGTGTGGTGTAGTGTAGTGTAGTGTAGTGTAGTGTAGTGTAGTGTAGTGTAGTGTAGTGTAGTGTAGTGTAGTGTAGTGTGGTTGTGGTGCGGTGCGGTGCTGTGTTGTGCAGTATAGTGTAGTGTACTACACACACACACACACACACACACACACACACATACAACCAGCCATCCAACCAGCCAGCCAGCCAAACCAACAAACAGACAGACAGACATACACAGTCAGAGTCACAAACGGAGACAAAGAGACTCAAAGGAAGACAGCGAGGAGGATGCAGGCTATCATGTATCGATAGATGAGAGGGAGGGAAGGGAGCAGAGGCAAATAGGACAGAGCCAGTGTGTGATGGAGACAGACTGCACTCTCATTCCCATTCACCGCCACACACACACAGCACAAAGACGGGCCAGATTCTGTGCACACTGACAACGCTATGCCGCTGCACGTGCATGCGTGCGTGTACTCACACGCGAGCAATCACATACCCAGGAATGCAGACACGCATACGCACACGCGCGCGCGGACACACGCGCACGCGCACACACAGACAGAAAGACACACAGACACACACACACACATATAGACACGCACGCACGCACGCAAGCACGGACACACACATACCCACACCCAAATGCACTCGCACACACCGCGCGCACACACACACACATAACACACACACTCTTTTTTTTTCTTTAGATAGATGGCTTGATGAAACAAGCAAAATGCCACTGCTTATCCAACGTACATCTAAAAATAAAAGTTGGACTTTGACTTTGACACATACGCTCGCGCTCGCGCGCTCGCGCTAGCGCGCGCGCGCACACACACACCACACCACACACCCACACACACACACACACACAAGTGCAATCTTTTCAAAAGCATCATTGTGATGATATCGTCAAGCTCAAGAGAAGGACATAACAGCAGTCACAGTAATAGTTGCAGGAGCAGCAGGAGCATTAGATGTTATCACTCCGCCTATTCCGTATGGAGTGACTCAAACAGCACCCTCAGCTTACAAATCAGACTGATGCACTTCTTGCTTGTCTCTGTAGTCCTGGAAGTCTTAGACATTGGCAGCAGACCATAGAGAAAAGGATACAGGCCATGGAGTAGGGATGCTATCACAAGCTCTCCGGCATCCCCTACCAACATTATCTTCACCGTCACTTATTCGTAGTCTTGTAGCTCGTTGCGGTACCACTGAAGATTTTGCAACCAGCTTCCTCCACTCCTCAAGGTATCCAGCTTTCCTTAGCAATTTGTTCCACACAAGGCCAGTCCGCTCTCTGATGTTGTCTTCCCATCGTTTTCTCTGTCTGCTTCTTCGTCTCCCTCCTTGTACTGTTCCCTGTAGGACAGTCTTGGCCAGTCCAGATGTTCGTGTGACGTGCCCGAACCACTTTAGTTTGCGTTTTTTCACTTAAGTTAAGAGCTCTTAGTATAATAGCCCGATGGCGTTTTCAATGATGGATTTTTATTTCCACGTAATGTGATCTGTGTATGAGATACCAAGGAGTTTGGGAAAGCACCCATCTCCATTGCCTACTTTCAGTGTCTGCTGTTATGGTCCATGCCTCCCATGCATGCAAAAATATGGACATGACCCTGGAACGCATCAGTCTGATCATAATTATTACCAACGAAGAAATTAAGAACAGAATCAACCAAGCTATAATTATGACATTACAGAGTAAAGAGACCCACAACAATGAAGTGGTACAGGCCCATCTTAAGATCCACAAGGGTTTGCCAAGACAGTCCTGTAAAGCACAGTGCAAGGAGGAAGGAGAGAATGAAAGGAAGATAATAGAGAAGGAGATGGGAGAAGGAGGACAAACAACCTCTGAGACTGGACAGGACTGATGTGGGGAGGGGTGAAGAAAGCACTGCCAGAGAGAGAGGAGGAAGGAAGGAAGGAAGACACAGACAGAGGAAGATGGAGAAGAGAGGGCTGATTGTTGAGACACACATGGCGCCACTCCCGCCAAGAAGACAAACGAGACAGGAGATTGTAATGGCATGTAGATGTAGCATCAGCAGTTACAGCAGTTCTACAGAATTGTAATGGCGTGTAGATCTAGTATCAGCAGTTACAGCAGTTCTACAGAATTGTAATGGCATGTAGATGTAGCATCAGCAGTTACAGCAGTTGCTACAGAATTGTAATGGCATGTAGATGTAGCATCAGCAGTTACAGCAGTTCTACAGAATTGTAATGGCGTGTAGATCTAGTATCAGCAGTTACAGCACTTCCTACATACTTGTAATAGCGTATAGATGTAGTATCAGCAGTTACAGCACTTCCTACAGAATTGTAATGGCGTGTAGATGTAGCATCAGCAGTTACAGCAGTTCCTACAGAATTGTAATGGCGTGTGGATGTAGTATTAGCAGTTACAGCAGTTCCTACAGAATTGTAATGGCGTGTGGATGTAGTATCAGCAGTTAACAGCAGTTCCTACAGAATTGTAATGGCGTGTAGATGTAGTATCAGCAATTCCTACAGAATTGTAATGGCGTGTAGATGTAGTATCAGCAGTTACAGCAGTTCCTACAGAATTTGCAATGGCATGTAGATGTAGTATCAGCAGTTAAAGCAGTTCCTACAGAATTGTAATGGCATGTAGATGTAGTATCAGCAGTTACAGCAGTTCCTACAGAATTGTAATGGCATGTAGATGTAGTATCAGCACTTACTACAGGATTGTAATGGCATGTAGATGTAAAATCAGCACTTACTACAGACTTGTAATGGCATGTAGATGTAGCATCAGCAGATACAGCAGTTCTACAGAATTGTAATGGCGTGTAGATGTAGTATCAGCAGTTACAGCAGTTTCTACAGAATTGTAATGGCGTGTAGATGTAGTATCAGCAGTTACAGCAGTTCCTACAGAATTTGCAATGGCATGTAGATGTAGTATCAGCAGTTAAAGCAGTTCCTACAGAATTGTAATGGCATGTAGATGTAGTATCAGCAGTTACAGCAGTTCCTACAGAATTGTAATGGCATGTAGATGTAGTATCAGCAGTTACAGCAGTTCCTACAGAATTGTAATGGCATGTAGATGTAGTATCAGCAGTTACAGCAGTTCCTACAGAATTGTAATGGCATGTAGATGTAGTATCAGCAGTTACAGCAGTTCCTACAGAATTGTAATGGCATGTAGATGTAGTATCAGCAGTTACAGCAGTTCCTACAGAATTGTAATGGCGTGTAGATGTAGTATAAGCAGTTACAGCAGTTCCTACAGAATTGTAATGGCGTGTAGATGTAGTATCAGCAGTTACAGCAGTTCCTACAGAATTGTAATGGCGTGTAGATGTAGTATCAGCACTTACTACAGAATTGTAATGGCGTGTAGATGTAGCATCAGCAGTTACAGCAATTCCTACAGAATTGTAATGGCATGTAGATGTAGCGTCAGCAGTTACAGCAGATACAGCAGTTCTTACAGAACCAGGACAGATGTTCTGGCACCGTTACAGATGACCGTGCAGATCAATGCAGATTTAACATGGGTCAGACGCTGTAGCCGAGTGGTTCAGATCGTTTGACTTCAATCCTGCGAGCCCATGAAGCCGTGGGTTCAAATCTCCGCAGCTGTGTCTGGTGAAGAATTCATAAGGAGGAGGATTTTTACAGCGCAGATCTGACAGTACCTTTTGTCTCCCCTTTCTTTAAAAATACGCACGCTGAGGATCAAGTACGCATGTTAAGAAACACCGTTAGTAATAATGTATAGAATTCCTATAGCGCTGAACTAATAAAGCAAACAAATCGAAGCATGTCAAGGTTACAGAAGAACAACCATACCCAGCATGCATCCTGTACCTGGAGAGGAATGGGCTCCGCCAGGTTCAAACTTTTGTGTCTTTGATATTTTTGATGTGTATCAATCTGCCTGTCAGTATTGTAATTGCCCTTCATGGGATGATTAAAGTGTTTTTGACTTTGACTTTGAAACTGCCCGAGAGAGACAGGGCCTGAACAGTTCAGTGAAGGGCCCCAGCGACTCCTCAGGGAGTTAGGGGGGGGGGGAGGAGGGGGGAGGGAGGAGGCGAGGACCGGACAGCCTGCTTGAGGCCACACCACAGTTCTCTGTCTGAAATACTTCCACAGGGATTTGGTGGGGGGGGGGGGGGGGGGGGGGGGGGGGGTGGATGGGGGGAGGGATGTGTCTGAGTTGAAATGAAAATTAATGAAAGCATATAAATATATCGTAGCTTGGATACTTAGACAACTAAGACCTGTGTGTGTGTGTGAAAGTCAAAGTCAAAGTCAAACTTTTATTTTCAGATGGTACATTGAATAAGCAGTGCATTTGCTTTTTTCATCAAGTTATGTATCTTTTTAAAAAAAAAGAAGATATATATCCAGACATAGAATAAAAACCTAATCAGTGATAAACCACACAAATCTAACAAGAAAAAACAATAATATATGCACACTTAGAATTAAAAAACAAACAAAAACCCTTGAACAATGTTCTATCTATCTGTCCCGTAGTCTGACGACCGTGGGGGCACCCTCAAAGACTCAACAACCAGTTCCCTCCATTCCTCTCTCTGTTCTGCCTTTCTCAGGGTTTTGTTGAGTTCTAGGCCTTGAACAATGTTAAACCATACAAATCAAACAAAGAACAATTCCTCTGAAAATATATCCACCATACAACAAACAAACAACAAAAAGCCAAACCAAACCAAACAAAACAAAACAAAACAAAAAGACACCACCAACTCCTTGCCCACCCCCCCTCCACCACACACACACACACACACACACACACACACACACACACACACACACACACACACCAACCATACAAACAACTGAACAAAACAAATATAAAATATAAAACAAGAACAACCACAACAAGCAAATAAATAAACACACACGCACATACGTACACAACAACAGCAACAAAAACAAACATAAAACAAATATAACAGCCAAAACAAATAAACAATATAGAGCTAACAAAAGACCATAAGAATAATAATAGTAATAATAAATAACAATAATAGCAACAACAGCATGTGTGTAAAAGAGAGAGACAGAGAGAGTGTCTGTGTGTCTGGGTGTATGCATGTGTGCGTGCGCGCATGTATGTGTGTTTGCATGTGCGTGTGAGCGTGCGTACATCCAAGTGCGCGTACGTGCGTGAGTACGCATGTGTATGTGTTTTTGTGTGCGTGCGTGTGTGCATGTGTGTACATGTGTGTGCGCGCGTGCGTGCCTGTCCATGTGTGTGTTCATGCATGCGTGCATGTGCATGCATATACATGGATGTACGTGTCAAACGCACAAGCGTGTACGCGCGTTTGAGTGTGTGCGTCTGTAATATGCACAGTCTAGGTCATTGCATGCATGTAGGTCATAAGACTGAGCGGAGCAGACAGCACTGCGCCAGCACTAAATGTATCGCTGTATGACAACTCACGGCTCTACTTTCTGAAGGTGTAGTGTTTTTCTTCCCCCCCCCCCCCCCCCCCCCTCTCTCTCTCTCTCTCTCTCTCTCTCTCTCTCTCTCTCACTCTCTCTCTGGGGAGGGGGGGGGGGGGGGGGAGGGGGTTGCTCCTTTGAATCTTTGGGTAAATAGCTCTGGTGATCTATTCATCTCATATCAAAGATGATGCTATGTACAGTTCTGCTTTGTATAGTACGTTCATGAGTGTCCTTCGAATAAGACTATAGACCGAGGTCCCGAATGCGAACGCACGCAGAACAACTTCGAAATAAAAGAATGTAATAATTTTTTTAAAAATTTAAAACTTGCGTGCACACACATACATACACACGCACGCACACGCACACACACTCACATACACACACACACACACACACACGCACACGCACATACACATACACATACACATAGGCCTATATATGTTTATTTATTTATGAGGGAACGGGATAGCTCAGTGGTCAGAGCACTCACTCTCCTCAAGCCAAGGTTAAGCAGTATTGAGCGTGGTTACCTAGTGGATGGGTGACCGTTTGCGCGGCTTGGTTTCAGTACAGTCCCCCAGTTCACCCGCCTGTGAATGGGTACCTGCCCTCTTTAGGGAGAGGGTAGGTAAAGCAGCGAGGGAGAGGAGATAGAACCTTTGACAACTCGCTCCCCAATGACCGCATACGTTTTGGGCACACCTGTTTATGTTTTAGATAGATAGATAGATAGATAGATAGATAGATAGATAGATAGATAGATAGATAGATAGATAGATGGATGGATGGATGGACGGATAGACAGACAGACAGACAGACAGACAGATAGATAGATAGATAGATAGATAGATAGATAGATAGATAGATAGATAGATAGATAGATAGATAGATAGATAGATAGATAGGTAGATAGATAGGTAGATAGATAGATAGATAGATAGAGCATCACAAACCCGATTTTGAGACACATACATACACACAAAATGTATAAAAATACCAAAAGTGTCTTCCGCCCCCTCCTCCTTTCCGTCCGAGCCGAAGTTGTTCAGGGGAGACAAATAACACGTCACAGAGTGGACCACATATTTATTTCGTCCCCGATGACGTAACACCTGGACGCTGTGAGGAGAAAATGACAGCAGTACCCATTTTCTGCCGTCCGCTAGTGCTGGCTGAGCGGCGTGCTTGAGGAAGAAATACCTATAATTATTTAATCAGCCTGATCAGCGCAGACAGGAGACAGGTCAGCTGTACTGTGCTACTATTATTATTGTGTCGTTTTGGTTTGCATTGTAGTCTAGTGCACTGTGTTTTACTGCACTGTAAAAAGAGGTAAAGGTGTCCCATAACCTAAGTGGTCGTAGGGGAGCGTGGCGTCAGAGACCTCAACTTCTCTGGGGACCAGCATATTGAGGGCAGCGCCCATCTCCTCTCCCTCGCTGCTTTACCTTCCCCGACCCTAAAGAGGGCAGGTACCCATTTACAGCTGTGTGAACTAGGGGACTGTACTGAAGCTAAGGCGCGCAAACAGTCACCTATCCAAGTGGTAACCACGCTCGATGCTGCTTAACCTTGGCTGGAGGAAAGCAAATGCTCTGACCACTGAGCTATCCCATCTCCTGTATTGCACTGTGTTGTTGTGTTGTATTGTACTGTGTTTATTGGGTTGTATTGTACTGTATTGTATTGTACTGTGATGTATTAGGTTGTATTGTACTGTATTGTATACATGTATTATATTGTTTTAGTACCAATTTAAATCACTATAAACTTCCACCAAAGTCGCTTGACGTCGAGTGATGACTTCTCGCTGAAGCTTCTTCAGGAGTCGTTGGGATACTGCACAAAGTTGTTTGAGGGAAGGAGTCCTTGGCAAGATGAGATGAACTAGTCTGAAGTCAGGGTATGGCTGCCTACAATATGGGAGGTACTTGAAAACAGCCAAACACACACAAGCTTCACATCCAGTGTAAAGGAGTGCATGAGATCTGAATGAAACCCCGCCCTTCCCCGAGGTTTAAGCGAAGAAACGCCCAACAATAACAAAGAGGTCTAGAGAGCTTTTTTCAAAATCAATATTCTTGAGGATATCTGCAGCCATTTCACACATCGCAAAAAAACAAAATAAAAAGGAAAGCATAAGCGTTCCTACCCCCCTGTCCAAAAGAACAAAAGGAAAAGTTAGAAAGAGCAAAGGGGACAGAAGAAAAGCTGACAGAGAGAGAGAGAGAGAGACAGAAATCCTGGATTGATAGAGAGGATGTTAATTGCTGCCGCTCTGAAACTTCGTATTTTGATGTTCTTTGGGGGATTTTCTGTGTTTTCCTTTTCCTTTCTTTTTTCTTTTTTTGTGGTTGTTTGATTTTGTTGAGTTTTGTTGAACGAAGGATGTATCTCTTCATTGAACAGTAGGTGAAATGTTACAGGAAGGGAAGTATCCCCACCACATCACCCTCATCACCCATCTCACACACTACACACCCAACACAGACACAACACACACACACACACATTAACGCATGCACGCACTCACACACACACACACACACACACACACACACACACGAACACGTGTACGCATGTACACATACACACTACATTACAATACAATACAGTACAATACAAACACAAAGTATATCCACAGAGTCAAATGGACAAAATGAAATAAAAATGTACTAAACTGTTTGAAAAAGATAATTATAGACCAGGCAAAGGACTACCCTAAAAGATCAAAGAAAACGCCTCTTCTCCACCCTATATCCAATCATACAGACAGTTTCAGGAAAGCAAAAAACCATACATGTATCAGGTCAAGCTACTGCATGCACTGGTCACCTCCACATATCTGTATGCATGCGAATCCTGGACATTGAATGCAGATCTACAGAGGAGGATCCAGGCTTTGGAGATGAGATGCCTCAGAAGACTCCTTGGCATTTCATACACGGATCACATTACCAACGAAGAAGTCCAACAAACCATTACCCATCAAGTAAAATAGTACGAAGACCTGCTGACCACAGTCAAGAAAAGGAAGCTCAGATGGTGTAGACAAGTGAAAAGATCAGATGGGCTCTCCAAGACCATACTGCAAGGAACAGTGCAGGGGAAGAGAAGGCGAGGCAGGCCGAAGAAGAAATGGGCAGACAACATCACTGAATGGACCGGGAAGAGCTTCTCCACAACCCAGGCACTTGCACACAACCGCCGCAAATGGAGCTGGCGCCAACTGGTGCAACGTTCATCGCTGCAGTGCCCCTTCGACCCCAGAGGGGGTTCTGGGAACAGATGAGATGAGATAAGATCAGCAATTCTACTGATCTCAAAAGTTTCCTGTACATCTCCATTGGAAATTGGTTAATTCTGACATTGACTATACAGAAATAAAAAGAGGAAGTACCTAGGTATGCTAGCTGTTGAAGTCAAAAGACATCTTGAAAAAAAATCACTGTGGTCAGTAAAAAGCTTTTGCTGGTGCATCAGTGTAAGAGTCAAAAACAAGGCCAGGTCAGTCTGTATTACTCCTAGCTTTAAAGTGAACAAAGTGGCAAATATTTTTTTCGATATTTAGGGAAGAATTATAAGCAATCTGTATTGCTATGAAGTACACTTC
>CM054134.1:11517982-11527982 GCA_028751875.1 Rapana venosa | reverse complement strand
GAAAGAAAGGAAGAAGAAAGAAAGAAAGGAAGGAAGGAAGGAAGGCAGGAAAAAAGGAAGGAAGGAAGAAAGAAAGAAAGAAAAAGAAAGAAAGAAAGAAAGAAGAAAGAAAGAAAAGAAAGAAAGAAAGACAGACAGACAGAAGGAAAGAAAGAAAGAACGAAAGAAGGAAAGAAAGAAAGAAAAGAAAAGAAAGGAAAGAAAAGAAAAGAAAGAAAGAAGGAGATACAGAAACAAGGATGGAAACAAAGAAAGAAACGAACAAACAAAGAATGCCCGAAAATAATAAGAGAAAGAAGAGGTACAAAAAAGACAAACGGATAGACAGAACCAGAGAAAGAGATGGGGGGGGGGGGGGGGGAAGAGAGAGAGAGACAGAGACAGAGACAGAGACAGAGACATAGAGACAGAGAGAGAGGGAGAGAGAGAAAGAGAGAGATAGAGGGGAGGGAGGGAGAGGAGAGGAGAGAGAGAGAGAGAGAGAGAGAGAGAGAGGGAGGGAGTGAGATAGGGAGAGAGACATAGAGACAGAGAGAGACAGAGAGACAGAGAGACAGAGAGAGAGAGAGAACTGAAAACAGTCTCAGTGTCTAACAAGTTAAAAGCTCCTTCCAACAGCTGACGTTTCCATGAGAACCATGACCATCAGCTCACACAACGCCTCAAAACAGTTTTGACAGACCAGGAACTTAAGACAGAGTCACGACCATTAGTCACCAAACTTCTCTGTCAAAAAGCCTTCATGCCACTCTGACATCCTCGTTGTGACTTGTCACATGTCACTTGTCTCTTTCGCCGCTGTCGCTCCACGCAATCAGACTAAAAGGATCTGAACCATCACGAAGCAAGTTTCAGTCCCTAAATCGGAAATCTCCGCTTGGGACTTAAACTATAATCACAACAACACGAAGCAAGCCGGTAAAATATGTAGAAGTAAGGGGTAAAGAGCTTACTATGTTGATGTCACGTCGAATCGTGCTGTGGTGAGGCCAATACTTGATTCCCTGGAGATTAAAGAGGAATGATTAGACTAGGGTTTTTATCGTGAATAGCCTATCTATCTATCTGGATAGGTAGTTTGAAATTATAAAATGTAATTCCGTTTCATCAGATCTGCCAGTGCTGTTTGTTGAGAGACAGACAGACAGACAGACAGAGACAGAGACAGACAGACAGACAGAGACAGAGAGGGACAGAGAGAGAGAGAATTAATGAATCTTCTAATTAGTCTTTTATTGAGGGAAAGGGATAAGCACACATCAGAGAGACAGAAAAGGTGACAGACAGACAAACAGGTAGACAGACAGACAGACGAACAGCAGAGTCAGAGACAGAGACAGAAACAGACAGAAGACAGACAGACAGAATGAATGAATCTTGTTACTGGAGGAAATGATCAAGTACACATCAGAGACAGATAAGGTGAGAGAGACAGACAGATAGACAGACAGACAGAGAAACAGACGATCAAGCAGAGACAGAAACAGACAGAAGACAGACAGACAGAATGAATAAGTGAATGAAACTTGTTACTGAAGGAAAGGAATAAGCACATATCAGAGTCACAGAAAAGGTGACAGAGAGACAGACAGACAGATAGACAGACAGACAGACAGACAGGCAAACAGACAGGCAGACAGACAGACAGCAGTCAGTCAGACAGACAGACAGTCAGTCAGACAGACAAACGGACGGACAGACACAGAGACAGCGAGAGACAGACAGACAGACACAGAAACCTCCAAGCGAAAAAAGAACAGGAAAGATCGCCTACACTACCAACCAACACGTATAGACTGTGTTCTGCTCAAAGGCTGTTTCAGAACTTGAGAACACCAAGCAGGACAAAGATAGAAGGAGGGGGATGGGGATGGGGAAGGAAGGAGAATGCCAGTCAGAGTGGCTAGCAGTACCAACACAGCAACCACTTCTTCTACAAGACTGATCAGTTACCATCAATGTCAAGAGATTGGGATTATTTGTCTTGAAGTAAGTGAAGGTTGGAGAGAGCGAGAGAGAGAGAGACGAGCGAGAGAGAGAGAGAGAGAGGAGAGAGAGAGAGAGAGAGAGGAGAAGAGAGAGAGAGAGAGGAGAGATGAGAGAGAGAGAGAGTCAGACAGACAGAGAGTCAGACAGGACAGAGGCAGAGATAAATTCAGACAGACAGACAGATTGATTGATCGATTGATTAAATTTTATTGATTGATTGATTCAATTTTATTTTCAGAAGGTGAAGGAATAATTATGACAGCAGCTTGTTTACATCCAGCCTTTTATAACAGTACAACTAGTGAACGCAAATTAGTAATACAGAGACTGAGACAGAGAGACAGAGAGAGAGGCAGACAGAGACAAACAGACAGACAGAAATAGAGAGACAGCAGACAGAGAGAGACAAGCACAGAGAAACAGAAAGATAGAGAGAGAGAGGTGCTAAGCAGACCGGCAGATAGACAAACATACAGAGACACAGACATACAGAGAGAAACACACAAAGACAGAGATATACAGAGACAGACAGACAGACAGACAGACGAACAGTCAGGCGAACAGACAGACAGACATAGACACAGACAGACAGAAACAGAGATTTCAGACTTCTGACAGAAACAGAGGAAGAGAGAGGGAGGAAGAAAAAGAAAGAATGTAGGAAGGAAAGAAAGGAAGAAAGAAGTAACACAAATCAAATCTCAAAAGTGCGAAAAAAGCCCAAACTCCTTTTTCAGTACACTATTTTCTCCCTAAAGCCATTGCTCCAATACCAGCAAGTCCCAGAAGAGTTTGAGCACATGTTGAGTAGTTAGAAAGGATGACGACTATCACCCAATGTCGATGTCACACAGTCCCAATGGAAGTCTAGCACCCTCCTTCACTCGCCTTAAAAGGACCAGGACCATCACTAAAAGCGAGCAGGGGCAGGAAGGATTAAGGGATTAGGAAGAAGAAGCCTATACCTATCATTGTGTCCATTCATCCCCTCCTGAGAACAATACCCATGCCCTAGGGATCAGGGAGACATGACCAAACTGGGGGATCAGTGGTCTGGAGGTTATGCGCCCGGCCTGCCTAAAAAGCGAAAAGTCCGGGTCGGAAGTGTGCAGTGGTTTGATTCCCGTTTAGGGACAAAAACTCCCCCCCCCCCCTCCCCTTCTATTAGACTTGAGTGGTTGTTCTGGGTGCTAGTCTTTCGGATGAGACGATAAACAGAGGTCCTGTGTGTTACATCAAATTATGTAGTCTAAGTAAAAGACCCAAGGGCAATAAGAGAGTTGTCCCTGGCAAAGTTCTGGAGAAGAAAGCCACTCTGATAGGGGAACAAATACAGTTGCAGAAAAGAAAAGAAAAAAATAATGGGTGGCGCTGCTCTTGTGGCGACGCGCTCTCCCCGGGAAGAGCAGTCCGAATTTCACACGGAGAAATCTGCCCATGGTATAAGTAAATAAATAAATAAATCAATCAATTAATTAATTTACACACATTGAGAGAGAGAAAGGCAAACGAACACGTTGACAAAGTTAGCATCAGTGTGAGTAGAAAAAGCGAAAATGAATTCTAATTAAGCTAGGACATGGGGGCGGGGGGTCGAAATGTATAACTCTTGCTTACATACAAGCTGATGCTAGAAACCGTACCATGACGCTGAAAGTCCATCACTTGTAAAGTCTAACAATCCATAAGGTAATAATTACTCAGTTCTATGTACTCTTGCCTTGGAAACAACCCCACAATGGGCTCAACAACAAAAAACTAAATCAATTTTTCAAACTTGCAGACCTCGTTATCTATAACAAGTACAAGAAATCTGTTTCTACAGACATGTTCTACAACACAAATTCTTTAAATGCACATGCAATCTATCAAATCATTTTTATTCGAAAAAATATATATATAACCTACATGATTTTGGCCCCTTTTAGATTCATGTCTGCCCCCAAGGGAGGATGAAGGATGTCACTGAGTTTCTGTGTTAAAAGTTGGTGTCTGACTTCAAAGTGGCGAAAGAGTATAAAAAACAAACAAACAAACAAACAAACAAACGGGAGAGAAGTATAAAAGAACAGGAAATGACATTAAAGAAAACACACAAAGACTTCCAGATATTTTTTAAAATTTATTTTATTCTTTTATATCGAGAATAATGGAATAAGCACTTATGTGCTTTTTTACATCTAGTCCCCGTGTGTATGCGGTTTTGTCAGTTTTGTCATCTGTTCTCACCGGCACACAATGGCCTACTCTTACGAAAAGCGGAACAGGATTTCACGTGTGCGCAAGATGTTCTGCGTGCGTTCGCACACGGGCCTCGGTTTATAGTCTCATCCGAAGGACTTTTGGGGAGAGTGGAGTCTGAACTGATGTTAACTCCAGGGGAAAATATCCCCTTGAACGGCAATCGAACCCGGTCGTCAGATTGTGAGCGCAATGTTCTAACCACTAAGCTATCCCGATTAGAAGAGAAAAAAGGAGAGAGAGAGAGAGAGAAAGAGAGAGAGAGAGAGAGAGAGAGAGAGAGAATGTGTGTGTGTGTGTGTGTGTGTGTGTGTGTGTGTGTGTGTGTGTGTGTGTGTGTGTGTGTGTGTGTGTGTGTGTTTTACATAATCAAAATATAATAATGAGTTCACTGTTTATAACGCTGTCTGTTGTTCCAGAGCCGTTTATTTCAGGACTGTGTGAGATATCTCGTTGTCTCACAATGCCCTAAACAAATTGTTGCATTCAGAATGAAAGGAAGGCGATGCCACAGAACATCTTGCGCACACGTTAAAACCCGTTCCGCTTTTCGGAAGAGTAGGCCATTGTGCGCCGTAGGGAACGGATGACAAAATTGACAAAACTGCATACACACTGGGACTGGGTGAAAAAGCACATGAGTGCTTAGTCCTTTATCCTCGAAATAAAAGAATAAATAAAAAATTAATTATATAATGAATAAATAAAATAGGAAAAAAGAAAAGATTCTTTACAATTTATTCTATACGCTACACCAAAACACAGTCATGTCCTTTTTAAATAAAAAAAATTTAAATCCCAGATACGCTTTTGAGCCAAGGGAAAGAACTTTACTTTGACAGAAACTGTCTAACTTGGTAGATAACGTCCCTTAGTCCTTGCTCTTGGCGTAACAGTGCTGGGCAGGTTGGCCTCGTGGTTATAACACCAACACGTAAAACTGACGACAGCTGAGGGTGCGGTTCGAGTCTCCCCTTCGAAGTTCATATGAGCGTCTTCGCCGATGACATTAACCTTGATTTGAAATTATCACCAAAGTACCACAGAGCAGACATAACAGTGACTCTACCTTCACCTTCACCTATCCCGTAGTCAAGAAGACCGTTGGAGCATAACTGAAGATTTTGCAACCAGCTTCCTCCCTACGCCCCCCCTCCCGCGCGGTTTTCAGCTTTCTTTAGTATGCCGTACCACTCAAGGGCAGTCAGTCCACTCTCTGATGCTGTCTTCCCATCGTTTTCTCTGTCTGCCTCTTCTTCGTCTTCCTTCTTGTACTGTTCCATGTAGGACAGTCTTGGCCAGTCCAGATGTTCGGGTGACGTGTCCCTACCACTTCAGTTTTGTTGTAGTAGGTGTTGTTGTTGTTGTGTTGTTGTTGTTGTTGTTGTTGTTGTTGTTGTTGTTGTTGTTGTTGTTGTGTTGTTGTTGTTGTTTTAGCTTAAGTCAGGAGCTCTTCATATGGCCCAATGGCGTTTTCAATTCTGGTTTTTCACTTCTTCGTTAGTTATGTGATCTCTGTATAAGATGTCAAGAAGTTAGCGAAAGCATCTCATCTCATTGCCTGTATCCGGGATAGCCTAGTGGTTAGAACATTACGCTCGCAATCTGACGACCCGGGTTCGATTCCCGTTCAAGAGGATATTTTCCCCTGGAGTTAACATCAGTGCAGACTCCACTCTCCCCAAAAGTCCTTCGGATGAGACTATAAACCGAGGCCCCGTGTACGAACGCTCGCAGAACATCTTGCGCACACGTGAAATCCTGTTCAGCTTTTCGTAAGAGTCCATTGTGTGCGGGTGGGAACAGATGACAAAGTTAACAAAACCGCATACACACGGGGACTGGATGTAAAAAGCACACAAGTGCTTATTCCATTAACCTCGATATAAAAGAATAAAATAAATAAATAGATAAATAGATGTCTGCTGTTGTGGTCCACAACAGCAGCTATGGCGATCAGTGTGACTGCCTGTGCACAAACAGTGCATGGTGTGGTCAGCTTTCTTCTTCTCCGCCAGCACTGCGAATATGCCTGCAGGTGTGGATGTTTCTATGCGCTTTATAAAGCGTAAATTCATTCAGTCATTCATATCTTCCTTCATTCTCTCAATATATTTGTCATCAGAAGGCGATTTCTTGTCCTTTCCTTGATTGCTTTTCTTATGGTGGATTTTTGTGCTTTTTCTTTTTTTAATCAAATGACCATTACCTCGGTTTGTTTTAGTTTAGTTTTGGTTTTTGTTTGGTTGGATGGCTGCATGTTTGTTTAGTGTGTTTGTCTTGGGGCTTTTCTTTTGGCAGGGAGGGAGGGAGATAATAAGTCGTGTTGTGGAGATGGATACCTGGATGTGGGGTTGTTGTTCTTTCGTGGCACACTTCAATGAAGCTTATCCTAAATAAACATCCAACAGGCTGTCTCCCTGGTCCACTGTGCAAAACAACTCTTGACAGTAGTAGCGAAGCTTGCAGAAAAACAAGAGAAGGGTGGATGATTGACTGGCTGACTGGTTGAATGGTTGACTGACTGACTGACTGGCTGACTGACTGACTGGTTGACTGACTAGTTGACTGGTTGACTGACTGACTGACTGAATGAATGAATGAATGACTGACTGGTTGAATGCTTGACTGAATGACTGACTGGTTGAATGGTTGACTGACTGACTGACTGACTGGCTGGCTGGCTGGCTGACTGACTAACTGACTGGCTGGCTGGCTGGCTGGCTGACTGACTGGTTGACTGGTTGACTGACTGACTGTCTGACTGGTTGAATGGCTGGCTGACTGTCTGACTGGTTGAATGGCTGGCTGGCTGACTAACTGACTGACTAGTTTATTGACTGACTGACTGACTGACTGATTGGCTGACTGTCTGACTGGCTGACTGACTGACTGGTTGACTGGTTGACTGACTGACTGTCTGACTGGTTGAATGGCTGGCTGACTGGCTGACTGGTTGAATGGCTGGCTAACTAACTGACTGACTAGTTGATTGACTGACTGTCTGACTGACTGACTGACTGACTGGTTGACTGACTGACTGGCTGGTTGTCTGGCTGACTGGCTGGTTGATTTATATCTCTAACTGCTACTCTGTCATCACTGCCTGCCACACACAGAGAGGGGGAAGGGGAGTGGGGGTTGTGAGAGATGGAGGAGGGGGGGGGGGAGGTGCAGGAGAATGAACTATCAGATCGGTTTGATTATCCTATGCCCCACCATGCATTGCGGTGAACAAGCAAACAAGCGGGTAGGTATGATATAAATATACCCCCCTCCCCATCCCCTCCCTCCCCTTCCCTCCCCCCCCCCCCCCCCCACCCTCCTACTCGACTGGAGCGGGAGTGGGGTTTAGGCAGCAGCATGAGCTACTGTTGCTGATGAGACAATGAGGACGGTGTGGTGTCTGTTTTGTTTCCTCCTTTCTTTCTTTCTTTCTTTCTTTGTTTCTTGGTTTATTCTTTTGTTTCGTTGTTTCTTTGTTTCTTCTTCGCAATTCTTCTTCTTCTTCGTAATTCTTCTTCTTCTTCTTCGCAGTTCTTCTTCTTCTTCTTCGCAATTCTTCTTCTTCTTCGTAATTCTTTTACTTCTTCTTCGCAATTCTTCTTCTTCTTTGCAATTCTTCTTCTTTGCAATTCTTCTTCTCCTTCTTCTTAATTCTTCTTCTTCGTAATTCTTATTCCCGATCTTCTTCTTCTTCTTCTTCTTCTTCTTCTTCTTCTTCTTCTTCTTCTTTTCTTCTTCTTCGCAATTCTTTGCAATTCTTCTCAAATCTTCTTTTTCGTAATTCTTATTCGCAATTCTTCTTTTTTCTTCTTCGTAATTCTTATTCCCGATTCTTCTTCTTCTTCTTCTTCTTCTTCTTCTTCTTCTTCTTCTTCTTCTTCTTCTTCTTCTTCGCAATTCTTTGCAATTCTTCGCAAATCTTCTTCTTCGTAATTTTTATTCGCAATTCTTCTTTTTCTTCTTCGTAATTCTTATTCGCAATTCCTCTTCTTCTCTTTCTGCGCCCTTTCACTGTCTCTGTCACTCCGTCTTTCTGACCCTGTGTGCGTGCGCGCGCGCGCGTGTGTGTGTCGTGTGTATTTGTGTGTGTGCGCGCGCGCGCGTGTGTGTGTGTGTTATGTGTGTGTGCGCGCGCGCGCGTGTATGTGTGTCGGGCTCTCTCTGAGTCTGTGTGTCTGGCGCGACTGTCTCGTGTGTGTGTCCCTTTTTCTGGGTCTCTCTCTCTCTCTCTCTCTCTCTCTCCTCTCTCTCTCTCTCTCTTCTCTTATTTTAGGGTTTTCTTTTATTTGCTTGCTTGGGGGGGGGGGGGGGGGGGGGGGTGGTGTTTTGAAAGGGTTATTTTCCCCCTGTTTTTTATTGTGAGACTGTATAAGGGAGTAATTGGGTTATTATTATTAAGATGTATCCCTAACGGGCGGGGACTGGATGTAAAAAAGCACATGTGTGCTTATTCATTATCCTCGAAATAAAAGAATTTGTCATTGTCATTGTCATTGTCTCTCTCACTCACTCACTCTCTCTGCCCTTATCTACATAGTAGCCTCACATGCTAACTTTTTCACACATACCATTACAATTGTTCATCGATGTCCTCTTCACCTCTCTACACCGCTGATGACGTCACTGACTTGCATCTGGAAGAGGGAGATGGAGGAGGTTGGAGGAAGGCGGTAAGGGAGGGGAGGGGGGGAGGGGACTGATGGGTTGATAAGAAATGGAGAGAAAAAAAGCATGATGAGGAAGGGGTGGGTGAAAGATCAAAATCTGCAGTGTTTGTTGTGTGACTAAACACTAGGAAGTGACACATGCCGTGCAGATAAGGACATAGTGTGTGAAGTGATGATTGGCGTAGTTGCTTTGAATGGTAACATGTGTGTGTGTGTGTGTGTGAGGGGAGATGGGGAGAGAGAGAGAGAGAGAGAGAGAGAGAGAGAGAGAGAGAGAGAGAGAGATGAGAGAGAGAGAGAGAGAGAACAATTGAACAATTTGAAACAATTTTGAAGAATTTTTTTTTTTAAAGAGTAATAGATTAAGCACTACAATGCTTTTTTACATCAGCCCTCAAGAAAGAGAGAGAGAGACAGAGAGAGAGACAGAGAGAGAGAGAAAGAGCGAGAGCGAGAGAGAAAGAGAGAGAGAGAGAGAAAAGAGAGAGAGAGAGAGAGATGAGAGAGAGGAGAGAGAGAGAGAGAGAGAGAGGAGAGAGAGAGATCCAGACAGAAAAAAAACAGAGTTGATAATCAAAGGAACTAAAAACAAAAAACAAAGAGAGGCCAGATGAATTCCGTTAGAAGAAAGCAGTGGCCAAACAGACAGACACAGAGAGAACAAAGTCCACCAAACAGACACAGAGAGAACAAAGTCCACCAGACAGACAGACAGACAGAGAGAACAAAGTCCACCAGACAGACAGACACAGAGAGAACAAATCCCCAGACGGCAGACAGACGACACAGAGGAAAAAAGTCCACAGCAGACACAGAGGAAAAAAAGTCCCCAGAAGACAGACAAGAGAGAAAAAGTCCACCAGACAGAGACAGAAAGAAGAAAAAGCCCACCAAAACAGACAGACAGCACAGGAGAAAAAAGTCCACCAGACAGAAGCAGACAAGATAAAACAAAGCCCACCAGACAGACAGAACAGAGGAAAAAAAGTCCACAGACAGACAGCAGAACAGAGGAAAAAAAGTCCCCAGAAGACAGACACGAAGAACAAAGTCCCCCAGCAGAGGACACAGAGAAAACAAAAGCCACAGAAGAGAAA
>CM054134.1:11492982-11497982 GCA_028751875.1 Rapana venosa | reverse complement strand
ATGGAGACAGGTGACAGTATGGCAGTTGTTCCTGGAAGGGATGTAGAAAAACAAAATTCACATAATGTTGAGCCCTCTTTCCACTCGTAAAATCATTCTTTCCAATGTTATTTTTTATTAACGGAGAAAGTGTTCCTATCATATAAATATTAACAGTACAGGTGTGTGACTTCTTCACTTTATTTTAACCCTTCACTTCTTGAAGAGTTGTTGGGGCTATGTGGTGAATTTTCGGGGGAGTGAAGTCTGTACAAATGACCCCCCCTCCCCCCAAACACACACACACACACACACACACACACACACACACACACACAAACCGTTATGTGAACGTCTTTCTTCTCACCGAGGCCCCGTGTTCGAACGCATGCAGAACATCTTGCGCACACGTTAAATCCTGTTCCGCTTTTCGGAAGAGTAGGCCATTGTGTGCCGGTGGAAACAGATGACAAAATTTACAAAACCGCATACACACGGGGACTGGATGTAAAAAAAGCACATGAATGCTTATTCCATTATCCTCGATATAAAAAAGTAAATAAATATAAAAGAATAAATAAATAAAATGAAAAAACCAACCAAACAAAATCTTTCGAACGGTCATCTCATCAAAGACTCAAATATCGTAACCTACGTAAATGTCTGTTTTGAGAAAATGCAAGTATTTGAATTTGAAAGCCGAGCCTTCAGTGACTGCCAGAGCAAGAGAACCGCGCTCTATCCACTAGGTTCTTTTCCTGTTCAGTCCTAAGACTAGCTCAAGTATCTTTCAGTTCTCATTGCAAGGCCATCTTTCCCTAAACGTTTTTCCACATCAGTGGTACATTTTGATCAGCACTGAGGTCTGTTCTGCTTCCTCCGCTAGAGCTTCGAGGTTCACCAATGGTGACATCTTTGTGTTATGTGACCGGTTTTTCTCCTCACCATTAAGGTAGCCGCATTCCGACTTCGGGGATAGCACTAAGATAAAGGTAGGAAAGGTAAAGGAGTCCCATAACCTATAAGGTCGTAGGGGAGCGAGGCGTCAGAGACCTCAACTTCTCTAGGGCCAGCATAGTAAGGGCGGCGCCCATCTCCTCTCCCTCGCTGCTTTACCTTCCCTGACCCTAAAGAGGGCAGGTACCCATTTACAGCTGGTTGAACTGGGGGGAACTGTACTGAAGCCAAGGCGCGCAAACGGTCACCCATCCAACTGGTAACCACGCTCGACGCTGCTTAACTTGGCTGGGGGAAAGCGAGTGCTCTGACCACTGAGCTATCCCGTCCCCCACTAAGATAAAACCCGTTGATAAAGGTGGATCGGTGGTCTGGAGATAACGCGCCTGCCTAGAAAGTGAACAGTCCAGGTTCGGAAGTGTGCGGTGGTTTGATCCTCGTTTTGGCCTGACACTTTTTCCCCATCCATTAGACCATGAGTGGTGGTCTGGGTGCTAGTCTTTCGGATGAGACGATAAACCGAGGTCCCGTGTGTCACAAAAAATTATTTAGCGCTCGTAAAAGAACCACGGCAACGAGAGAGTTGTCTCTGGAAAAATTCTGATAGCAAAACAAATAGTTGCAGACTGGGGGAAAAAAAGGGTGGCGCTGGTCTTGTGGCAACGTGCTCTCCCCGGGGAGAGCAGCCCGAATTTCACGCAGATAAATCTGCCGTGGTTTAAAGTGGTATGAAATAAAATAGATTTTTTTTAAAGCACTGCAACAGTCTTAAACCAGATGTAACAAAAAAAGAAGGCTAGCGATGTTCTCATTCCCACCACGCCTGGACTATAATACAGTTACCATCATCTGCAATACAAGTGTCTTTCTGCTGGGTACAGCCTACCTCATGACAACGCTGCCACATGCCACATCACCAGTCAGTCCTTCTTCCCCATCACAGCTGCAGAGCTCTTGCCAGCAGCAAAAAAAAAAAAAAAATGCCGGCGGTAGGTCTTTCAGCTAGCGCTCATGCCGCATCCATCATGGTTGTCTGTGGGATGAGGGGAATGCTGACAGCAGGGGAAGTAACTGCTGGAGATGCTGGCAGGGACTTAGCAGTCAGCGCTCATGCAGGGTGACAGCGCTAACGGCTTGATACACCACCACAGGTCTGGGGAAAGGGGACGTAACCAATGCGTGACAACGTCTGTACTGCAGCAGCCATGAACCTTTCCAACCTAGAGGTATTGTGATGGAACAAACAAGTCTTCTTTTTGGTGTGTTCATTCCTCGGCTAGAGCTCTGAGGTTCACCAAAGGTGAGATTTTGTCTATGTGACCGGTTTTTTTTTTGTCCCACCATGAAGGTAGCCGCACTCCGATTTCGGGATGTATGCTGAGCGTGTGCGTGTTTCTGTAACCCACAGAACACTGACATGAATGACGGGATATTACCGTGCATATTTAAGGCACTTGCAGGTCTGCACTTGAAGTTTCCTGTATACCTCAGAGTGGCACTACATATAGTCTCAATTCCTCAAACGGCTTCTGAGAAATTTATTGTACCCCCCCCCCCCCCCCCCTTCCTACCCAGAAGTTGTTTGGCATAATCCCTTCTCTCCACCCCCTCCCCCCTTCAAATACTCTCCTCTGCCCCGGTGGAACCTTAGGAAACAATTTATGGCCTTACACCTAACCAAACAAAACAGACAGGTTCCTATTAAAGCCCGGAAACCACCGCCATTTTGTAGATGTGCTAACCAAACTAGAATGACTTCCCTTTGAAGAAAGGTGCAAAGTTATGGCCCTTTTATGGACGGCAGTCATCTTTGCTGAGTTCCTGTAGGTTGAGTTAGCTGGTTTTATTGTCATTAATTGCTTGCTAGGTTATTTATTTTTTTCCCCTTGTTCACTTTTTCAGAGGACACATTGGAAGGAGTGGGGAGGTAGGGGGGGGAGGGAGGTAGGGGTAGCTGTTCAAGGTCACAGGGTCAAGGTGACGTGAACAACCGAAAGACCAGTGACCTTTCAGTGCCAGGCTTCCATTCTCACCGCGTGTTGAATTATTGCTTTTTGCTTTTTGCTTTTTTTTTTACTGAAAACTCTGTCCCAGTGTGTGTGTGTTTATCAGTTTGAGCTTAACAGTGTCTTAAACTTTCAGTGCAGGCATAAATCTGTCTTTTACCTTTTCCTCTCTATCTGTCTCTCAGTCTGCTAGTTTGTCTCTATATTTTAGTTTACTTTTCCACCCTCTCCTTCCTTCCCCCTTCCTTACCTCTCTGTCTCTCTGTCTCTGTCTGTCTGTCTGTTTCTCTCTCTCTCTCTCTCTCTCTCTCTCTCTCTCTCTCTGTGAGTGCTTGAAGTGAGAGGGAGAGAGAAAGAGAGATGTAGAGATTTACAGCGACACAAACATAGAGAGAGAGATGAATAGACAGGCAGATACATAGATATACAGGCAAACAGACAAACACACGGACAGACAGACACGTAAACGTAAAGAAAAGGAGAGAAATATAAACATAGATATGCATACAGACAAACAGACAGACAGAAAGACAAGAAAATCGTAGATAAAATAGAGACAGATAAACAAACAGACAGACAGACAGACAGAAAGACAAAAAAAAGTAGATAAAATAGAGACAGATAAACAAACAGACAGACAGATGCACAAACAGACCGGCACAGAGACACACACACGGCCGGACAGACACACAAACGTAGAGAAAAGAAAGAGAGAAAGAGAGACAGACAGACAGAGAGAAATTCAGATAAGCAGGTATACAGACAAACAGACGGACAGACAGAGACAGACAGAGACAGGGAATCAACCCCACAGATAAAAGAATAGACACTAATTGCAACCCAGACTGTATAATTGTACTGATGTTTGTTTATCCCAGTGCAACCCCCCCCCACCCCCACCCCTCACCCCCACCTACAAAAAAAAAGAAACAAAACCAAACCAAAAAGTAGGATTATCATTGTAAGACATCTCGGCTTACCATTAAATCGAATTTAAATCAGATAGGGCTACATAAAATTGATTTAAAGCTCGTTCTCTCTCTCTCTCTCTCTCTCTCTCTCTCTCTCTCTCTCTCTCTCTCCTCTCTCTCTCTCTCTCTCTCTCTCTCTCTCTCTCTCTCTGAACTAAACGCTTTGTGTTGATTTTCAGGATTTTAAGAAAAATTATCACAAGTTTCCAGAAATTGTGTGTTGTTATTCCCTTTCCAAAAATCTTTTATTCACCACAAAACCGTTGGTCAGAATATATATACACTTCAAGAACTACACGTTATACCAGATAATAAATTCTGAAAAATAACAAAAATCAACGCAGCTTGGATATGATGTAACCCATCATCTTTTGATTTTCCAAAAGCATCCATGTAATGTTTATCTCCCTTGTTGATAAAATGCTTTCTAGACAGAAGATGTTTTTCTTGCACAAACGTCGCCTAAAAGGATGTTACACCTCGAGATGGCCTGGGTATAAATGTACTGCGTCACTTGTCAGTTTCTGAGCATGGGTATAGCTGGTTATCTCACACTTGATGGAACCATTCAGACTGGAAGCGGTTTCTGGCGCTAGATGTCAACTAGAGGATTGTCAATGTCAAGTGGCATGACACGTATAGACAGAGAGAGGAGTGTCCACCAGAGGTCATGCTGTCAGTAATTGTCAGCGGTGAGTTTCACGCGCTCAATTATAAATGAATAGATTTTTTTTTAAAGAATCTTTCTCTGCGTCTTTGTCTGTCTAGTTCTGTTTGTCTCTCTCTCTCTCTCTCTCTCTCTCTCTCTCTCTCTCCTCTCTCTCTCTCTCTCTCTCTCTCTCTCTCTGTGCGTGTGTTTCCTATTTATCTATTCATTTATTTATTATTTTATTTTGAGGATAATGGAATTTTACATCAAGTCCCCGTGTGCATAAAGTTTTGTCACTTTTGTCATCCGTTCCCACCGGTACACAATGGCCTACTCTTCCGAAAAGCGGAACGGGTTTTAACGTGTGCGCAAGATGTTCTGCGTGCGTTCGCACAACGGGACCTCAGTTTGTAGTCTCATCCAAGCTCGCACACGTGC
>CM054134.1:11470482-11475482 GCA_028751875.1 Rapana venosa | reverse complement strand
CTGGAGCATATGGGATGGAGGTGAGCTCGGAGAAAAGTAAAGTACTTGTGAACAGCACGAGCAACGCCACTGCTAAAATTTACAAGAACGCCAGCAACTGGAGGAGGTAGACGCTTTTAAATACCTTGGCGCTACACTCACAAAGGACGGGAGATCGACGACAGAAATCAAAGTCAGACTAGCCATGGCAACATCTTCCATGACAAAACTCACCACCATATGGAAAAGTAAAGAGATCAGTTTCCAAATCAAACTAAAGCTCTACAAAGCCCTAATTCAGACTATCCTGCTGTACGGAAGTGAAACCTGGACATTGACTGCTGAAACAGCAAAGCGAATCCAGTCATTTGAAAACTGCTGGGCATATCCTGGAGAGAACGAAAGACCAATGAATTTGTCAAGAGTCAAATAACACGGCTGGCAGGTCCACAGGAACCCCTTCTCACCATGTCAAGAAGAAAAAGCTGACATGGTTCGGCCACGTCACCCGCCACAACACTCTGCCAAAAACAGTACTGCAGAGAACACTCGAAGGTGGCAGAAAGAGGGGAAGACAGAACAAGTCATGGATGGACAACATCAGAGAATGGACCAGAATGAATGACTCAGCACTACTGCGTAAAGCCGAGTACCGAGATGGATGGAGGAGGCTTACCACGGCATCGTCTTTCGTGTCTCCTCCACAACCCCCAAGGTCACGGGACTGATGATGATAATGATGATGATGATGATGATGATGATGATGATGATGATGATGATGATGATGACTCTCTGACTAGGAGGCTTGACTCGCACAGTCCTTATGTGCTGCAGCCCTGGGGGCTACTTGGCCTTTGGAGAACATCTCCAACGCTGACTGTCCTTATGCCCACTTGGCCACGAGATCAGGGTGCGCTGTGGGCAAGGCATTTCCACTATAGTAAAATTTCTGCCCAGTTTCCAGAACAGCAGCTGCCTTCTCTTAGAGGTCATCGTTGAACACAAACAACAAAACATGTAGATAGATAGATAGATAGATAGCTAGATAGCTAGATAGATAGATAGATAGATAGATAGATTTGTGGTTTCTTCAAAATTGTCAGTGGTGTCTTTCCAGGGTGACAACGGGCAGTTTAATAACCCACCATTGTCTGTACAGTCTGTTTGCCTGAAAAAGTGAACGTGAACATACAGCACTGCACTACATATCTTTAAGACGTCACCTGGTACACACTTCAAGGTCTGCTTGTTTGCCTGACAAAGTGAACGTGTACTGTATGTACATCTACACAGCTTCAAGATGTGATCTAGTACACACTTCAAGACCTGTTTGCCTGACAAAGTGAACGTGTACTGTATGTACATCTACACAGCTTCAAGATGTGATCTAGTACACACTTCAAGACCTGTTTGCCTGTCAAAGTGAATGTGTACTACACTACACATCTTCAAGACGTGACCTGGTACACACTTCAAGGTGTGTTTGTTTTCCTGGCATAGTGAACGTGTACAACACTTCACAACACATCTTCAAGATGTCTCTTGGTGGTACACACTTCAAGGTGTGTTTGTTTTCCTGGCATAGTGAACGTGTACAACACTATACTACACATCTTCAAGATGTCACTTGGTACACACTTCAAGGTGTGTTTGTTTGCCTGGCAAAGTGAACGTGTACAACATGTACTACACATCCTCAAGACGTCACCTGGTACACACTTCAAGGCTTGTAGAATCACCTGAATAAGAAGTATGCAAAGAACAGATCATTAAAACATATGTGGCCTTGTTAAAAAACCCACTTCTTCTTGGCTTTCTCTGTCTCTGCCTGTCTGCTTATCTGTCCGTTTGCATGTCTGTTTTTCTGTCTGTAGTAGCAGTAGTCTTTACACCCTTCCACACAAAGGGATCCTGGATGGGAATACAGACAGAGAGAGATTGATGGAGAATGGAACAGGTTAAAAGTAAGAATGTGTATGTGTATGCTCTTCTTCTTCTACTTCTTCTTTTACTTTTAAAGTTTTATTCACCAAAATGTAATAGTAGATATACACGTATGTATGTGTGTGTGTTGTTGTTGTTGTTGTCTTCAATTTAACGTCTGTTCACTCTAAGTGATATTAGACGAGGGAAATAGAAAGTGTAATGGAAGTTAAAGAAGGGAGAGGAAGGAGTGGAAGGAGAAAAGGTTAAGAAATAGCATCAGTGCTGGTATTTTGTAAACAAAAAACACAAAAACACAACAAAAAAACACAAAAAAACAAACAAACAAATATAAAAAACTGAGAAAAGTAAGGATAATACTTTTAAACAGGAGCAAAATATAAACTCAACAATGTGGAAACATGAAATAACAATAATGTAACTACAATAAATATTCAAGTAGACTATGCAATAAACATCTAACAATGGCAAAGGCTAGCTTTGGATTTTCAAATACATTTTCCATAGACTGTTCAGAAAATGTAGGTAAAAAAGGTTTTACAATAGGGCATTCAAATATGATATGAGTATTGGAAATATTATCCCCACATAGACATTTGATATGTTTACAAAATTTTGTAAGGAATGCATTTAACTTCATCTAAAATATAGTGAACTAACCCTTCTCACGGATATAAAACGCGAGTCTGTTTGAGAAGGAGCCATATAACAAGAAATGTGGGCAGTGGTCAGACAACTTTTAAAATATCGTTCATTGAAATGATCAGATTCTTTAAACTTACCCCATGAAGTTTGTTCTAATATTTGGTATCCCTCCTGTAGAGATAAGGGAACATCCAGTTCTATCGATTCCATATCATGTCTTGCCCCCTTTTTTGCAGCTCTGTCAGCCCACTCATTTGAAAAAATTCCAACGTGAGAAGGTACCCAACAAAAAGAAACAGGAATACCTCTTAAACATTTACATGTGTATGACATATTTAATTTCAGAAATAATTCCGGAGACCTTGAAGTTTGGGGATTTTATAGCATACAATACTGACTTGGAGTCAACACAAAGCAAGATATGAAAGAAGGAATATGGAAAATCAAGAATATAGTTAAGAGCCATAAGAACTGCAATAAGTTCAGCTGTAAATATTGAACGATGTTTACCAAGATAGTACGATTTTTCAATTTTAAGTGCTGGTATGACAAATGCAGAGCCTGTGTCATGATTTTCTAAAACAGATCCATCTGTATAAACTTTTAAGCACGCATACTTATTTTCAATATGCGACCGAACATCTGCAACCATGATGTTTTGATTTTCATTCTTTTTTTCATTAATATAGTCTATATCAAAACAGGCTTTATCCATCTCCCTTGAAGGACATGGTAAAGCTTTTGTGTGTGTGTGTGTGTGTGTGTGTGTGTGTGCGCGCGCGCGCGCGCGTGCGGGAACGCGCCCGCGTGTGCTTTTTCATGTGTGTACCTTACCCTGTAGGACTGCTACTAAAGACTTCTAAAACCTTTCCTAATGGAAGTTGCATGTACACACACACACACACACACACACACACACAATTGTTTATGACGAAGATAGATCACAAGACGCCGCCTCTCCTTAATAACTAACATGTTCAAAGGTGTTTGAACGTTCAGCTCTCAGAGTGCCACTCACCTTTCAGCCTGTGCTTGTAGTTTTAGGATTGTGGATGGGGGAAGGGGGTTGGTGATGGTGGTGGGAGAGGTGGTAGTGTGTGTGGGGGGAGGGGAGGGGGAAAAGGTGGCTGAGCAGACTATGAAGCGAAGCATCCATAATTAGTATATCCTTCTCTCTCTCTCTCACGCACGCGCATAAGCACACACACAAAACCACACACACTCACACACACACCAGTTGAAATAGCATACAGAATGTAACTGCAATGTCTCACCATCATATTACAAAACTAACAAACAACAATATCTATCTATCTAAACTTCAATGGGGGTAGCTTGTATTTTCCGCGTGCACACACTTTTTTTCTTGTAGACCACTTTGAATCATAATTTTTATCAGAGTAAATGGTTTTTGCACAGCTTTTTCTGCATTAGTCGTCACAGAAAATACCACTACTGCACATCAATGATAGAATGAGGGGGGAAAGAAACTCAGCAGCCTTCTATTTTGCATGGTGTGTAAGTTGTTGGGTTTTTTTTAACCCACACACACAGTAAGGGGACATAAATAAAGAAAAAATATTTCGAAATGAATCTCCCAGTTCTTTCCAAAAGTTAACGGGCATAACAGAAATTGTACAGAAAACACACACAAAAAAAGAAAAGCTAAAGGGAAAGAAAGGTTATTATGATGACGAGCACTATACACATAAAAGCCGGTATAAATCATACAACACACGGCAGTAAAACCCGGAACTGCAATCACATTTTCCAGGGAAAAAATGCCGATTAGTTTTTCCGATTAGTTTTCAAGATGGTGTCGTTCATTGTTGAGAGGTGGGGTTAGGTGCAGTGTGCAAATGACCCGTGTTACGATACACTCCGTTCTTTAAAGACACAGCCATGCCTGGTGCATGCTCTGCTATCACTATTCATTTCCCACATAGAATATCCTTTGTAAAGTGCTAAGGAATCGAAACTGCAAAGGAAAGCAATGATAACCTAATAGGATGATGAGTACTAATGGAAAAGTACTAGCTGCTGACTAAAAGAATGAACGGACGTGAACAATCAGAAGCAGGAAAAGAGGCACGATAAGAGTGTCAGAAAGCCCGCAAAAATACCCCACCCCCCCCCCCCGCCCGGGGAAAGGGGGGGGATGCCGGGGGCCTATCAGTGTAAATAGCATCCCCATCTTCTGGAAATTCTGTACTAAGAATTCCCTCTTTTCTGTCCCTCTCTTAGTTTCTGTCTCGTTCTTTTTCTTTCTGTCACCTCCTTCTTGTCTTTTTTTGTTTTTTGATCCATTCTCCTGCGTTTTATCCCCCACAAGACTTAAAAGATAACAGTTTTCTCCCACGCCGAAGTCATATGCGCTGGGTCTGACTTGTCAGGCGCTTAACGGCAGCGTATTGCATTTTCGTTCACAGGAC
>CM054134.1:11462982-11465482 GCA_028751875.1 Rapana venosa | reverse complement strand
CGTATTTTCATCTTGACCTACATCCGTTTTACTTTCTAGGGTTAATCTGTATCTTTTTTCACCCAAAACAAACTCTCCTGCTGTGCATATTTCACCTGTTTTCATCACTGGGTCTTGTTTTTGGAGCCACTGTTTACAGTAAAAGAAAACCAGTTGCATTCTAGCAGCGACCCGTGAATCACTTTGGCAGATGAGAACTGTAAAGGGGAGGCGTGTGGGGGGGATGAGGAAAACAGAGGAGTGAAGGAAGACTGGAATAAACAATAACAGATGGTGAGCATCGCTTTATGAATGTCTTTAGGATGAAGGAAGACATAAAAATGGTGAGCATGACCTTATGAATGTGATTAGGAGAAAGGAAGATCCCCCAAAAAAGTAGATGATGAGCATTACTTTATACATGTCTTTAGGTTGAAGGAAGAAAGATAGGGGGAAAAAAACAGATGATGAGCATCAATCTATGAATGTCTTTAGCATCAAGGAGGATAGCCAGAAAAACAGATGGTGAGTATGACTGTATGAATGTCTTTATGCTGAAGACAGAAAAACCCAGATGGTGAGCACCCCTTTAGTATGTCTCTAGAAGGAAACTAGACAGAAAAACAGAGGGTGTGACTTTATGAATGTCTTTAGAATGAAGGAAGACAGGCAGGAAAAAGAAACAGATGGCGAGTATCACTTTATGAATGTCTTTAGAATGAAGGAAGACATATAGGAAAATTCAGATGGTGGGCATCACTTTAATGAATCTCTTTAGTTCGAAGACAGAAAAAAACACAAATGGACAGCATCACTTCATGAATGTCTTTAGGCTGGTTCCGACCCGCTGTTTATAGTAAAAGAAAACCAGTTTCGTTGTAGCAGCCACCAGTAAATCACTTAGGCAGATGAGGACTGTAAAGGGGCGGTGTGCGGAGTAGAGAGGATGTGGAAAGTACAGGAGTGAAGGAAGACTGGAATAAACAACAACAGATGGTGAGCATCACTTTATGAATGTCTTTAGGATAAAGGCACACATATGAATGGTGAGCATCACTTTATGAATGTCTTTAGGATAAAGGCAGGCATAAAAATGGTGAGCATCACTTTATGAATGTCTTTAGGATAAAGGCAGACATAAAAATGGTGAGCATCACTTTAGGAATGTCTTTAGGATAAAGGCAGACATAAAAATGGTAAGTATCACTTTAGGAATGTCTTTAGGATGAAGGCAGACATAAAAAATGGTCAGCATCACTTTATGAATGTCTTTAGGTTGAAGGAAGAGAGACAAGGGGGAAAATCCAGATGATGAGCATCACTCTATGAATGTCTTTAGCATGAGGGAGGATAGCCAGAAAAACAGATGGTGAGTATGACTGTATGATGTCTTTATGTTGAAGACAGAAAAACCCAGATGGTGAGCACTCCTTTAGTGTATGTCTCTAGAAGGAAAATAGACAGAAAAACAGATGGTGTGACTTTATGAATGTCTTTATAAATGCAGAACATCTTGCGCACACGTTAAATCCTGTTCCGCTTTTCGAAAGAGCAGGCCATTGTGTGCCGGTGGGAACAGATGACAAAATTTACAAAACCGCATACACACGGGGACTGGATGTAAAAAAAAAAAGCACATGAATGCTTATTCCATTATCCTCGATATTTAAAAAAAAAGTCATCTGAGCGTTTTGATTTGTTGCTTTATAAGATTCAGCGCTATATAAATTCCATACATTATTATTATTATTATTATTATTATTTATGTTGAAGACAGAAAAACCCAGATGATGAGCACCCCTTTAGTATGTCTCTAGAAGGAAACTAGACAGAAAAACAGATGGTGTGACTTTATGAATGTCTTTAGAATGAAGGAAGACAGGCAGGAAAAAGAAACAGATGATGAGCATCACTTTAATTAATCTCTTTAGTTTGAAGACAGAAAAAACACAAATGGAGAGCATCACTTCATGAATGTCTTTAGGATGAAGACAGGGAAAAAAGATAGTGAGCATCACTTCATGAATGTCTTTAGGCTGGGTCCGACCCACTGTTTATAGTAAAAGAAAACCAGTTTCGTTGTAGCAGCCACCAGTAAATCACTTAGGTAGATAGGAGGAAGGTAAAGGAGTCCCATAACCTATAAGGTCGTAGGGGGGCGAGGCGTCAGAGACCTCACTTCTCTAGGGCCAGCATATTGAGGGCGGCGCCCATCTCCTCTCCCTCGCTGCTTCACCTTCCCTGACCCTAAAGAGGGCAGGTACCCATTTACAGCTGGGTGAACTGGGGGAACTGTACTGAAGCCAAGGCGCGCAAACGGTCACCCATCCAACTGGTAACCACGCTCGACGCTGCTTAACTTGGCTGGGGGAAAGCGAGTGCTCCGACCACTGAGCTATCCCGTCCCCCTTAGGTAGATGAGGACTGTAAAAGGGCGGTGTGTGGAGTAGAGAGGATGTGGAAAGTACAGGAGTGAAGGAAGACTGGAATAAACAACAACAGATGGTGAGCATCACTTTAT
>CM054134.1:11430482-11457982 GCA_028751875.1 Rapana venosa | reverse complement strand
GCTGTCCTAGCATCAATCAAATTGTGACGAAAATCTTACTTACTTTGCCTAGGAAACTTTGTTCTTGTATTCTTGTCACACACAAAAGCCATGCAAATACCGATATTTTATTATTATTTCAATAATAAACACAACACACACACACACACACACACACACACACACACACACACACACACACACACACCATACCTGGAACCATAAATACAGCAGTAGATTCCAACTGTTCTCTCCGTACAGTACTAAGTCTACTCAAAACCTCTAAACCATTCCCTCATTATCCCGTATTCACCTGAAGATCAAGGTGTGATGGTGATGCTGATGGTGATGGGGGAAGGGGAGGGGGGGGAATGGGGGAGATAGCTTTCATCCACAGGGAGGTCTGGAAGCGGTTAGCGGGCTGATAACGATGGCCGTTTTTCTTGGGCACCTGTCAGAGAGAGTCTGGTGGTCAGGAGCTTATTACCTCCCTTTGCCGCCTCCTGTCATATTCGTTATCCTGGATGTAGGAGAGAGAGAGAGAGAGAGAGAGAGAGAGAGAGAGAGAGAGAGAGAGAGAGAGAGAGAGAGAGAGAGAGGGGGGGGGGGGGGAAGAGACAGACAGACAGACAGATAGAGAGAGAGAGAGAGATAAAGAGAGAGAGACAGTGAGAGAGACAGTGAGAGAGACAAAAAGGGAAAGAGACAGAGAGGGAAGAGGGAGAGAGAAAGAAAGAGAAAGAGACACACACACGCACAGAGAGACAGACAGAGACACAGAGAGAGACACGGAGAGAGAGACAGAGAGGGAGAGATGGAGAGAGAGAGGGGGGAGAGAGAGAGATGGAGGGGGGGGTGGAGGGGGCAAAGTAAGGCAGAATTCCTTATTTTGAGAGAGTGTTGGGGGGGGGGGAGAGAAAGAGAGTGGGGGTGAGGTAAGGCTAAAATCCTTTTTCAAGTCAAGACAGACAATCAGACAGAGGTAAGCAGGGAGAAGATAAGTGCAACAGATTCCAGTTATTCTGTCTCTGTGGCATTCTGTCTGTCTGTCTTTCTGTGTGTGTCTGTCTGTCTGTTGGTCCATCTGCCTCTCTGTCTGTTTGTTTCTTTTGGAATCTGTGCCTTTTTGTGTCTTATAACGAAAACGTCGTTTTTGCGATAAATTAGACTTATGAGCAATAGTTTGACCTTGTTTTAGCTAGTTTTCTTGCGCTCAATTGACAGAGAGAGAGAAAGGGAGGGAGAGACAGAGAGTTAGAGAGACAGACAGACAGAATTTTATATATGATATATATATGTACATGTTGTATATATATATGTATATATATACAACATGTACATATATATATCATATATATATATATATAAATATATATATTATATATATATATATATATATATATATATATATATTATATATATATATATATGTATCAAACACACCAAATGAGAAAAAAACACATGTACACAGTAATAATCTCTCAAACCTCGTTGATCTCACTCACTGGTCTCACTCACCTCGTCTGCCTGCAGGGACCTTAGCATAACCCACCCAGCCTGATGTCTTCTGCCTCATGCCTTTTTTTGGATCATGTGTACTCAGAAACAGTTGTTCTGAATCTCTCTTCTTGTGGTGTGTGTGTGTGTGTGTGTGTGTGTGTGTGTGTGTGTGTGTGTGTGTGTGTGTGTGTGTTGTGTGTGTGTGTGTGTGTGTGTGTGTGTGTGTGTGTGTGTACTGCTCATATGTGTGTGCATGCGTGCACACCTGTACGTGAGCGTGAGTCTTGTATGTTGGGGTCGTGTGGAGCGCCTGCACAGCTATGTTGCAGAAGCCTGTGTGGGAGCGTGACAGCTAGGTGCTGGTTGCACAGACAGCATCATGTGTGGGTTGTCTCTGGTGCTGGTTGCACAGACAGCGTCATGTGTGGGTTGTGTCTGGTGCTGGTTGCACAGACAGCGTCATGTGTGGGTTGTGTCTGGTGCTGGTTGCACAGACAGCGTCATGTGTGGGTTGTGTCTGGTGCTGTTTGCACAGACAGCGTCATGTGTGGGTTGTGTCTGGTGCTGTTTGCACAGACAGCGTCATGTGTGGGTTGTGTCTGGTGCTGTTTGCACAGACAGCGTCATGTGTGGGTTGTGTCTGGTGCTGGTTGCACAGACAGCATCATGTGTGGGTTGTGTCTGGTGCTGTTTGCACAGACAGCGTCATGTGTGGGTTGTGTCTGGTGCTGGTTGCACAGACAGCATCATGTGTGGGTTGTGTCTGGTGCTGGTTGCACAGACAGCATCATGTGTGGGTTGTGTCTGGTGCTGTTTGCACAGACAGCGTCATGTGTGGGTTGTGTCTGGTGCTGTTTGCACAGACAGCGTCATGTGTGGGTTGTGTCTGGTGCTGTTTGCACAGACAGCGTCATGTGTGGGTTGTGTCTGGTGCTGGTTGCACAGACAGCATCATGTGTGGGTTGTGTCTGGTGCTGGTTGCACAGACAGCATCATGTGTGGGTTGTGTCTGGTGCTGGTTGCACAGACAGCATCATGTGTGGGTTGTGTCTGGTGCTGTCAGCTGCCAGCTCTCTGGTGACATGCACGTCATTCCTTCTTTTATCCTGTAGATGTGTAATCCTTGGCTCGAAACCTAAATGAATGTCTCTGTTTTGAGATGATAAAGTATTTGGAAATGGATTTGAAACTGGAACACGGGTCGATCTGTCTTCAGTCAGGGACCTTAGCATAGCTCACCCAGATCTGATGTCTGCCTACAGAAGATGGGAAATACAGGCCGATCAGTTTGCTGGGATCTTAGCATAACCCACCCACCCTGATGTCTGCCTGTAGAAGGTAGGGTACATGTAATGGGCTTATCTGTCTGCTGGGACCTTAGCATAACCCACCCACCCTGATGTCTGTTTGTAGAAGATGCAGAAATATAGGCCGATCTGTCTGCTGGGACCTTAGCATAACCCACCCACCCTGATGTCTGTTTGTAGAAGATGGGGAAATATAGGCCGATCTGTGTGCTGGGACATTAGTAAAACCCACCCATCCCCGAAGACTTCTTCGTACAGAAGATGGGGAAAATGAGCCGATCTGTGTGCGGGGACCTTAGTATAACCCACACCGCCCCGCTGTCTCCCTACACAAGGCGGGGAAGGTTGTAATGTCTGCAGGGGCCTGTAAAGGCATGGTACTGTCATCACCCTCACGCTAATGGGAAATGGACCCTGTAATGCTTTTTCAGTGCACTGCAGCTACCAGACAGGGGAGGGGTACTTACTATCATAAAACTTTTCTGAATTGGTGTGTGTAAGGGGTGGTAGAAGGGGCCATAGGGAGAAAGGGGGGTGGAGAAGGGGAGGGGAAAGGGGAGGTGGGAGGGAAAAGAATGTGGAGAGAGAGAGTGTGTGTGTGTGTGTCTCTGTCTGTTTGTCTGTGTGTGAAGGACTGGTATACGCACATGTGTTTGTGTGCGTGTTTGACATAACGACAATGTTGCCGTGTACAGACTCAACGTCCATTACTCACCAGACGTTCCTTTTGTGTGCTGACTGAAATAAAGACAAACACACACAGCATTCTTCACTTCATCCTTGACTCTTGTTTAATTAAGAAAAGTAGAAAAAAAAAGTTTTTCTATGACACAGATACAAAATTGCACGATGCGAATGCATGAAATCGATCTCACATTAAAATGTGAATGTCACTGAAGACTTTGCAACCAGCTTCCTTCACTCCTCGCTGTTTTCAGCTTTCCGCAGCAAGTCGTTCCACTCAAGGCCAGTCCACTCTCTGATGCTGTCTTCCCGTCGTGTTCTCTGTCTGGCACCTATCCCACTGTAAATGGACCCAGAAAAAGAGAAATCGTATATCTCAAGTAAAAGGTGAAGGTGTCCCATAACCTACGTGGTCATAGGGGAGCGAGGCGTCAGAGACCTCAGCTTCTCTAGGGGCCAGCATATTGAGGGCGGCGCCCATCTCCTCTCCCTCGCTGCTTTACCTTCCCTGACCCTAAAGAGGGCAGGTACCCATTTACAGCTGGGTGAACTGGGGGAACTACTGAAACCAAGGCGCGCAAACGGTCACCCATGCAAGTGGTAACCACGCTCGATGCTGCTTAACCTTGGCTCCCCTGCTCTTTCAATTTCTCGTTGTAATTCTCTCCTATTTATTTTTGTATAAGCAATATCGTGCACTTGGCTATGTTGAGGTGTTGACGGTGTTTGTAACACCTGCACTTGGTATTTTATCACCTAGGTATCAAATTCATGGAGAGGTTGAGAGCCACGCAGCGGCAAGGAATTGACAAATCGCTAAGAGAGAGAGAGAGAGAGAGAGAGAGAGAGAGAGAGAGAGAGAGAGAGAGAGAGAGAGAGAGAGAGAGAGAGAGAGAGAGAGATGCTGGGGGATATCTGCAGTTTTGCCCTGATAGTAGCCAGTAACTTGACGTCATTCTTAAGAAGTCATCAGGACGGTGACCTAAGATAGTGTGTGTGTGTGTGTGTGTGTGGTGTGGTGTGGTGTGGTGTGGTATGTTGTGTGTGTGTTTGTGTTGTGTTGTTTTGGGTTGTGTGTGTGTGTGTTGTGTTGTGTTGTGTGTGCGTTGTGTTGTGTTGTGTTGTTGTGTGTGTGTGTGCATGTGTGTTGTATTGTGGTATGTGAGTGTATGTGGTGTTTGTGTTGTGGCGTGCTGTTTGTGTGTGTGTGTGTGGTGTGTGTGGTGTTGTATTGTGGTGAGTGTGTGTGTGTGTGTGTGTGTGTGTGTGTGTGTGTGTGGTGTGTGTGTGTGTGTGTGTGGTGTGTGTGTGTGTACGTGCACGCGCTCGTAGAGTACAGTACAGTACAGTAAATCCATTTTTCAGTCTTTTGAGAATATCCTAGGCCATGATTTGGAACATGAAAGAGACCTTATCCGATACCTAAATAGACTCACCTCACCACGAGCGCTTTGATTTGCTGCTTTACAAGATTCAGCGCTATATAAATTCCATACATTATCATTATTTATTATTACCTTGACCTACACTAAACACTTTGTTTTTGAGTTGGAATCTTCTTTCTTTAACCGTGTGGAGGAGAGAGTTCTACCCCACCAACCAGCGTGCAAATGGTTTATGCTCTCTCTCTCTCTCTCTCTCTCTCTGCGTGGGTGTACTGAAGTATCGTGTAGTCATGCTTATGATTTGCGAAGGGTCATCTGCAAGGTTTTCCCAACTGACTTTATTTCAGAGTTGTATTTTTGACGTTTGAACCATGATTTTTCTCGAACATTTTTGTTCTCATTTCGTATCGTTTGTTTCAGTTTTGTTTTCTTCGTTAGTATTATGATTATTTGTTGTTGGTTTTGTTTGAGGGTTTTTTCCCTGTGACTGACAAGTGACATCTCGAATACAAAATTTTATTTTGTGCTCCTTTCCAGTAGGACTGTAATCTCATGGCAATAAACTACTTTCAGTGGCAGTGGCAGTGTCAGCGTCACTCTCTCTCTCTCCCTCTCTCTCTCTTTCCCTCTATCTCTCTCTTTCCCTCACTCTCTCTCTCCCTCTCTCTCTCGCTCTCTCTCTCCCTCTTCCTCTCTTTCTGTCTCTCTCTCACTCTTAACTAAGTAAACAAAAATGAATAACACAGGCTTTCAAATCAGACCAGGCAGACCAGCGGTAAGGATGGAACACATGACTGTATTGTTCTAAGACACGACACAGAACTAACACGGGCACTGCCTTCAGTGCTTGTGGGAGTGAGGTAGAAATATACAGTGATACAGTGGCGTCATTGCTTGCTATCCATGAAGACAAAATAAACAAACAGGAAAAGGAAAACAAAAGAAAGCCATCACACTAAAACTTGATCCTTCAGTGTCTGTTTCTATCCAGTTGGGTTTTTTTTTGTTTTAATCTGGTAACTGTTGTAGTAGAAAAATATAGTACGTCTGTTGACAAAAACGTAGATGAATAGATGGATGAATGAATGGTCTGGCACTTTACAATATTTGATTATCTATTCGTAATATTCTTTATTGATGTATCTTCAAAGATGTCTGAAATAAATGACATGTGAAAAGTACATAAACATATGAAACGATTAAAGAAACAAACTATTTAAACAGAAAAAATCAACCATAAAAAAATTGAGTATATACATAAACAAATTAATCAAAACGAAAAAAAAGAAATATCACATAGATGAATTTCTCAGTCAAGAAAAATGAATAAATAATCGAAGCAAATGACTGCGCTCAAGACATTCAACAACAACATCAACATCAACAACAACATGAACATCAACAACAACAGCTACTGCTACATCTGTGCCTCAGCTACCTGAACAAAATCATGTTTTCTGCCGATAAGATGAACTAGTCTTTTAGCTTCCCCCCACCCCACCTTCAATAAATAATCCACAACAAAATTGGGGAAAAGAGACTCTTGCTTAAAGCACTTTAGGAAGCAAAGCATGAACTTTAAAAACGACGATGAAATATTTACTGGCGCAAAGACAAAAAGCAGCCAAAGAAACAAAACAAAATAAGCATTACAACATTGACGAAGTTGCAAAAGAAACAGACAATTGATCTTTCGATTCAAAATTTAAGTCACCATTTGGGCTATTTTCGGGGGCATTTGGCCGAAGGGAGATTAATCAGTCTCTGAGATAAAAACGTGAAAGGCAAGGATGGAGATAATATCTATCTTTAAGTAGCTAGTGGAGATAGTATCAAGATAAATAGCTGTGGAGAAGTATCTAACTAAGTAGCTAGTGGAGATAGTATTAACTAATAGCTAGGAATGTATAACTGTAAGTAGCTAGTGGAGATAGTATCTAACTGTAAGTAGCTAGTGGAGATAGTATCTAACTGTAAGTAGCTAGTGGAGATAGTATCTAACTGTAAGTAGCTAGTGGAGATGGTATCTAACTGTAAGTAGCTAGTGGAGATACTATCTAACTGTAAGTAGCTAGTGGAGATGGTATCTAACTTTACACCGCGCTATACTTTGGCAATGTTTTGAAGGGGGTAGGCCTAATGATATCCGAAAAGCTTTTTACCTGGGGCAACTAGGAAAATGAATGAACAACTGTTGAAAGATCTCTGCAAATTCTGGCGGTATTGTGTTGACTTGACTTCTCTTAACTCCTTGAGGAGTCGTTGAGGCACAGCAGTGAAGTTTTCAGGCAGTCTGTAGTCAGTACCTGAGCAGTTATGCCTGGCGGACGGCTGTCTTCTTCAGAAGGTATAGTGTAGCTTTCGTTAATGTAGGGCTACACCGTGACATGAAACTCCACGGCCAATTTCTCGGAATTTTATCCATCAGAAAAAGCATCAGCAGCAGTACTAGTCTGCTGCAATATCTGCTTTTAGGATTGTGCTTTTCACGTTGCATTTTGCTATAATCTCTGATCGTATGTGTCATTTCTGAAGATGGGGGTGAGGTTGACATACGACTGTTAACTCAAGGTAAATGAGCTATATTAGAAAATTCAGATCGATTATTTTGCGATTGTATTATCAGAGAGGAAATTACAGGTAAATCAAAAAAATTCAAAGTTAAGTTAGTAACGATAATAAATATGTCGTTTATTGCAAAAATCTCATAGAGATAAGTAAATATCTGTCATTTGCAATCAGCTAGATCAAGGATGATCATAGATCAGACTAGGCAATGTTCGACATGCACACAGTCATGGATTTGTGGTTGTACTGTTTGCTTCTTGCTTGCTTGCTTGCTTGCTTGCTCGCAAGGATTTTTTTTCAAATCAGACGCTCAATATCTATGTTTTCTCACCCCACAGAAACGAAACTAAAACTGCTCACATCATTTGTTCATGAAAATGACAGGCCTGTGTCTTTGTGTGGTAATCATATAGCAAAGACAACGATCTTTCATCAACATTCTATCTTCCTTCGTTACAGAACACAATGTCATTTAAAGCATTACAAGTCTGTTCCAGAATACATGTACTTCGATGTACTCTACCATGTACACTTTTTGGTGTTTCAAAAATTCCATCTGACAGTAAGCAAAGCAGACGATTCCGGCTTCTCATTCCAAAATTATGTTTCCTTGGGATCTTTTGCTGACGCCTGTTTTGTCTTTGGTGTACAACAGGGGTACAACAGATACCCTTTTTTGTTCAATTGGAGCAACAGAAATTAACAAATTGACAACAACAACAACAACAGTATGTACATGCACAGATACACATACCACGATATCTGATCAAGCCTGAATCTGAACAAATGTGTTTATGTACATTTTCATGATAAAGTGGCTATATGGAGAGGGGACAGTTTGGGCAAAATAGAAATGGCTTTTGCACGGTTTAAGTACGATTTGGTAACATTTTAATTAAAGCTTCGAGATGATGGGAGAGGGAAGGGGAGGGGATGAGAGGACGGGCATCTGTCTGTGTATGGTTTGATAAAGTTGACGTAATACATGTCTGGATACAAAACACACAATCCAGTTGATGAAACCTTCGTGAAACACTGTGGACAGGTGTATTCTTTCTCCTTTACACACGGTATATATTGCGTAATACAGGTATTATATACATTTTCACGGCAATACAAGTTCAAGATCTGTAGGAAGACAAAAACTTTGGACATTTTTTTTTCTCGAAAAAGGGCCAACAGATAATTGTAAAGAGCGGTGATCTGCCCCTTGCAAAATGCAGAAGTGTGTGTCACAACGCTGTGTTCCAGTCAGGGACAGACAAATACCGTCCATAGATGTTTCACGTGGGGTTCGCTGCTGCAGTGAGCATGTGCATGTCGATGAGCTGTTTATGAAATCAATATACCTAAATGTCGATCTGTTCAAAAAGAAACCATCCAATCACAAGCACAAAGCATCATAGCTTCTATGAAGAAAAATCATTTAGAAAAAATACGGAAATAAGCAAGAAGTTTTAGCATCAGAAACATAAGAATAAAAAAAATACTTTCAAAAACAAAAATTATTTTTTTAATCAGCATGAAACAAGCTTTAACAACAACGTCAGCTAAACGATTTTTTCAGTACATGTTTAGCATTCCAAAACCTAGTTCCTCGTTCATTCAGGGTTATATGATTTCAATGTTCGAAAAGTTGTCATCTGACAGCACTGTGTATTTCTGCAGATGCCTGAAGACACCAGCAGACCATCTGATCTACCTACAGCTGTCACAGACCTTGGTTTTCTACATATACTGTTTATGACATGACTGAAACTACATGCAGCAGGAACAAACTATTGAGTGAGTCCACACGTGTCTGGTTAACTTCTCTCATCCTTTGCTTTGGGTCAAAAGAATAAAAAATGTCATAGTTCAGAATGACTGACCTCCTGTTTTCATCATATAGTTTCTACGACATGGTTACCATTGGTATACAACCTACAGAACCCTCCCGCAGCGTTACAGATTTTCGCACTGGAAAACGGAGAACACTGTTTTATTGAAACACAAATCATCGCTCAAATTGCGCTACATATAAAATTATAAAAAATAAACATGAGCTTTGAAAAATCATGATACCGACTCTGACAACATTGTTCAGGTAAATTAGAGTCAAGAATAAACTAATATAAAATGTTGTATCTTTCTATTTCCTTAGTTAACGAAACACCTCCAGTTTCTCTTTGGCAACATTTCTAAAAGGAACAAGGGGGAGGCGGGTAACTGTAATCTCCTTACGCCAGTCCTAGTATGCTGGCCTACAATTGAGCTAATGAGAACGGCGCAAGGTTTTGGCAAAGCTTGGTTGTGCCGGCACAGGGTTTTGGCAAAGCTTGGTTGTGCCCAGATTGATTGCAGACTTGCCTCAGGTGTGGAATAGCAGCAGGTCAGATGAAGACAAGACGCCAGCTCTTAGACACCTGGGTAAGGCCTGTGTACAAACAACCCTGGAACACCCGCAGCTTGTTTCTGCTGCATTCTTGGCAGTATGTGCGGTGAAATTTGTTACATGCTGTTTCTTTCGATAATGTTAATGATATGCACAATGAAAAGTTCATGGACACGACTCATGCAGTGTTTATATATACAATATGTACATCAGTATCATCCACAACCTCTTTTATTAGTAGTGTGTGTGTGTACCACTGTTATTCTCTTCAAAGCTTCTACATCAGTAAACGAGAACGCGACTATGTGTAAGAATTTTATGTAGCAGGAAATAGAAATGAAAGAAAGAAAATGTTGTAAACAACCATTGCAGAGGCAAATAAAAAATATTAGCTACTTAAAAAAGAACAAACCCTGATCATACTCATTAAAAATGAAAGACAAAAACCGACCAATATTTTTTTATCAGCATTTTTTTCCACAGAAAGAAGTATTTTTTTCTCTTTTTTATCAACACTTGTATCCATTTTTCTTGCCTTGACTTTCAACGTAACTGCTTCAAAAGTTGCCGGGTTACTGCAATGAATTTGTCAGGCAGTGTGTCATGGATGATTTGAACCTGGCGGAGCCCATCCTTCTCCAAGTAGCAGGGTGCATGCTGGGCATGTTCGTGCCATCCACCCCCACAGGCCAAAGCTGGCCTCTTCTTCGTCGAAATGCGGATGGGCCTTTAACGTTCAAGCAAGATGTACTTGATTTTTCTTGGGGTATAAAGCGAGCAGCGACAGTTTATTTCGTATTGCAATATTTTTGCTATCTGTCACACTGATCTACGACTCTCAACCCCAAATGAAACAAAAGTTGAAGAGAAGGGCAGGTGTTCATTTCCTCATCCTCCACCCCTATCCATTCTCATCTCTCTTCATCTTCCATGTCTCTCTCCCACCCTCCCCCCTAACCTTATTCTAAAATGTCCTGATATTATCTTTTTACCTTCCAAAAGCTTTAATGTTTTTTCCTGAGATCTTCCACTTTCTGATGTTTTCCTATTTCTGATATTTTTCCATCTCTTGACAGTTGTCCTTGCTCAAATATACCTCGTATGTTATTGTTGAAAGATGCAATCTTTAAAAAAAAAAATTTTTTTTAAAGAAAGAAAGAAAAGTTCATTCATTGGTGAATCATACTAATGATAATGAAGATAATTATTGTAACTGGTTATCTACATCCTTTTCCTCCTCTACTAACCATTTCATATTTTGATTCTGCATATGAGCATGTTGAAAATGAAGAGTGAGTATTCATGCATTGGCTTCAACATGACAATACGTTGATCACCTTATTGCAAAATATTTATTTTAAAAAATTAAGTTCTGGCTACAGAGAATGAACGAGGCACAAACTGTTCATAGATTTATTCCTAAATGCCTGACCAAACGAGTCTATCAATGCACGAATAAATAAATCAATAAATAACCGAAGCACATGAATCATACCCTTGCAGCTTCTTCACACAAAATGACAAGTGCATGTGTTTGAAAAAAGTCTACCTATTCTTCCCTACCATCATAAAAACCAACAAAAATCAAAATGCCACTTCACAAATTATTTAGCACTACAAAACCTTCATAAAATACCTAAAACAAAACACAAAAAGCTGCATGCATACAAACAACATCAGCTTTTTTTCTACCGAAAATTTACATTTTTATGAAAAGTCCTTCACTTATTTTGGTTAATATATAAATACCCGAAATATTTTGTTTCTCACAAAACTGCTCTCTGTCGCTGCTAGGAAACTTGGTCATTTTCTTTCCAACAACAAAACAAAACAAAACAAAACCTTAAATGACACTGTAAAATAAAATAGTTTTGCAACTATCGTGCAAAGTCTCTCCAATCAGCTCAGGTTGAACAGTGAATGTTCAGAAGCTCAAACATGGACGACTTGCGAAGTTCTTCAGTCCTGATGACATCATCGTGTACGTCATCTGTGACGTCGGTATCCATGATGACGTCAGCCTGTAAGTTTGAAGTTCTGATTGCGTCATCGTTGCGTAATACGTCAGCGCCTTCCGAGGAGTCTGTGAAGGACAGCTTGTAGCCAAGAGCTCTTCCAGCCTGAAACAGAGGAACAGCCTGCGTCTTTAGAAACAGACAACAAGAAGAAACTTGACTGTAAACTGGGTTCTCTCTCTCTCTCTCTTTCCCTCTCTCTTTCTCCCCCCTCCCTCTCTCTCTCTCTCTCTCTCTCTCTCTCTCTCTCCTTCTCTCTCTGTCTCCCTCACACACACACACACATATACACACATACGCACATACACACATACACACACACACACACACACACACACACACACACACACACACACACTAAAAGTGGAAGAACAGATTGTGGAACGTATGTGAATGATAGTTACTTTTAAAGAGGAGGCACAAGCTTCATCTACCTATCTCTCTCTCTCCCATATTTTTTCTACGTCTGAGATAATCATAGGGATTTTTTTTCATCATTTTAGTGTCTGCTATATTATGCGTTTTTGCTACTGTGTAAGACATAAAAGATATCTTGTATTTTCGTGTCCTAAAACTCCTTTCAATCTTTGCGCAGCCAGCAGCTATAGCAGTATAAACACCGTCTGGTTTTCTGTAAGTGTCGTCTTCAATTACTTTCCTTTAACTTCTCTCTCTCTCTCTCTCTCTCTCTCTCTCTCTCTCTCTCTCTCTCTCCTCTCTCTCTCTCTCTCTCTCTCTCTCAAGCCTAAAATAGAGACAATGACAGACAGAGAAATAAGACAGACAGAGAAATAAGACAGACAGACAGACAGGTGGACAGATAGGCAGCCAGACAATGAGGGAGGCTGACACACTGCGTCTGCTTTTTCCGTTTATTACTTTCAATAGAATATTCGAAATATTAGAGTTCGTTCTCTCTCTCTCTCTCTCTCTCTCTCTCTCTCTCTCTCTCTCTCTCCCCTCTCTCTCTCTCTCTCTCTCTCTCCTCTCTCTCTCTCTCTCTCTCGCTCTCTACGTCTCTCTCTCTATGAAAATGCATGACTAAAACAGAAACAAAGAGATAGAGAAACAAGACAGACAGACAGGTAGACAGACAAGCAGACAAGCAGGCAAACATGCAGAGAGGCTGAAATGGCGCGTCTGTTTTTTCCGTTTATTTAATTACCCATATGTCTATTCCATTAATCTCTCTCTCTCTCTCTCTCTCTCTCTCTCTCTCTCTCTCTCCTCTCTCTCTCTCTCTCTCTCTCTCTCGCTCTCTCTCTCTCTATGGCTCTCGCTCTCTGGCTCTCTCATGCAGGCCTAAAAAAGAGGGAAACACAGAGAGAAACAGATAGACAGACAGACAGACAGGCAGGCAGGCAGACAGGCAGACAGAGAGGCTGAAACGCCTCGGCTGTTTTTTCCGTTTACTACCTTCAATAGAATATTCGAAATATTCCAGTTCTCTCTCTCTCTCTCTCTCTCTCTCTCTCTCTCTCTCTCTCTCTCTCTCTCTCTCTCTCTCTCTCTCTCTCTCTCTCTCTCTCTCTCTCCTCCTCTCTCTCTCTCGCTCTCTCTCTCTCTCTCTCTCTCTCTCTCTCTCTTCTCTCTCTCTCTCTCTCTCTCTCTCTCCCTCTGAAAATGCATGCCTAAAATAGAAACAAAGACAGACAGAGAAACAAGAGAGACAGACAGACAGGTAGACAGACAAGCAGGTAAACTTGCAGAGAAGCTGAAATGACGCATCTGCTTTTACCGCTTATTTAATTACCCGCATGTCTGTTCCATTTATCTCTCTCTCTCTCTCTCAAAAAAAGGAAGGGGAGGGGGGAGGGCAATATCAAGGGTATTGCAACCCCATTTTTATGAACTATCATGAAAACAAGACAGGTCAGAATGTAAATAAGCTAACTATCGTTGATAGATATTTCTGTACACGACACGTGTAAAGTCTGGAAGCAGGATTAGTTTTTCCAGAAAGAACATATGGTTGGCAGGGCTACGTCCGTCTGTCGCTGACAATGACTTTACCACATCAACCGCCAAAACCTTAGAACAGCATGTAAGATAGAGAGAAATGAACATGCCCTTGGGCTTCATCTCAGACCAAGCTGTAAGCTGAGGGTATAGCCACGATTGTATGTTCTGCACTGCTAGAAGTTCAGGTTTTCTTTGGTGTATGTCAGCATTTACCTTATGTCAGGTGGATAACATGTTTCGGCTTTTAAGCACACCCACCCACAACCTCACGCACATAATTATGCTCGAGAGCGCGCGCGAGCGCCGACGCTTGCACACGCGCGCGCGCACGTACACACACATGCACATGTGCGCACGCACGCACATACACACACAAGGGCGTACGCATTACCTATACATGCCCACCAACACGCGAGCGCACATTCACAAACATGTAACATATGTATCACACTATATACTTTGCGCTGCTCACGCGCTTTGCGCAGTGCGCGCAAAAGTGTGTGTATGTGGTGGTGTGTGGTGTGTGTGTGGTGGTGTGTGTGTGGTGGTGATGATTATCGTTACGACATTAGAGCAGAAGACGAGAGAGAGAGAAGAAGAAGAGAGAGAGACAGGAATCTTTTCAAAGTGTGAGTAATGTTTTCATTGCAGCTGTATACAAACTGATGCTATCTGTTGTTTGTGGATGTCTGATATGGCAATAATGTTGTGGACAATTTTATAGTCAGGATTTTGTTTCTTTCTTTGTCTCTTTGTTTGCTTGCGCGGGAAAGAAAGCCGAGTGGTTAGAGCGTTGTGCGCGTGATCTGACGGCCCGGGATCGAGCCACCGCGGAGGCCCCTGTTTTAGGGGATTTTACCCTGGAGTTAACATCAGTACTGACTCCACTCTTCCAAAAGTCCTTCCAATGAGACCAAAAACTGAGGCCTCGTGTGTGAATGCACGCAGAACATTTTGTGCGTAGGTTAAAAACCCTGAAGGAGTATATCCCTTGTCTACCTGATTTAATTTTATTTTCTAATTCTGTACCAAATCAACCCAGATTTTGACCCCACATCTCTCTCTCTCATAAGTTTTCCTTATGTCTACTTGAAATTATATTAAGGATAGTCACTTCTCAGGGCAAGGACCTGATAAAAAAAAATGTACGTCAATACTTATCTGGGAAAAAAGATTCTCTCTCTCATATCGTAATAGTTTCCTCTCTAACCAAATATTTCACTCCTCTCTCTCTCTCTCTCTCTCTCTCTCTCTCTCTCTCTCTCTCTCTAGCTCTCTCTCTCTCTCTCTCTCTCTCTCTCTCTTCTCTCTCTCTCTCTCGTCTCTCTCTCTAGCTCTACTCTAGCTCGCTCTCTCTCTCTCTCTCTCTCTCTCTCTCTCTCTCTTCTCTCACTTAGTCTCTAACTGCTCGCTCTCCCTCTATATCAAAATAGTTCCTCTCTCTTCAACTATTTTCAACACACTATCACCCATTCTCAAAACAAGCCTGAACTGGTCCATTCGTTTCGCTGCTACACCCGGCTACGCCATCCTTGTCTTGCACCAGCCCTTCACTGCTGTCATCCACGCACAGCTTGCAGACGACATCTCTGCAGTTTTGAAATTTACGGCTTTGAAAGTCACTGCCTGCTATGACGTCAGTGGGATGGAAGGAGGGATAACTCTCATGCGAGTGATGTATCTGCAAAGTTTGTCCATAAATTCAACAACCTGTCACGGCTGTTTAGCTGGGGGTCATGAAATCATCTCCCAACTCCGTAAAGGGCCTGTTAGTAATTTGGGGTAAACATTCTTATTATTGGAATAAAGAAAGCGGTTAATTAAGGGAGGTTTAGATCCGTGCAAGCAGGCAAGCAAGCAAGCGATCAAGCTAGCGTGGGTGCGTATAGGCGTGCAGCAGCGCGGGTGATGTTGTGATTTGTGCGTATATGTTGATTGTGTGTTTATTTAACTCTTTTATTTCTGTGGTATAATGGAATGAGCGAGGGCTTACAAAAGTCAGTGGCGGTTTGTAAAGTGGTGTGTTTTTACCTTTATTTCTTAGAGACAAAGAAGGGGCTCTGTTCTCTTGCGACATTTTGGCTGTCTCTGTCTCCCTGCCGACTCTTTTCTCTCTCTCTCTCTCTCTCTCTCTCTCTCTCTCTCTCTCTCTCTCTCTCTCTCTCTCTCTCTCTCTCTCTCTCCTTCTTCTTCTTCTTCTTCTTCTTCTTTCTTCTTCTTCTTCGCATTCTTATTCGCTTTGATTCTGTTTCTTTTCTTACTGCTGTTTTCCGTTATTAATTCTTCCGCAGTCCTTCTTCGCAATTCCTTCTTTGCATTCTCTTCTTCACTTCTTCTTCTTCTTCTTCTTCTTCTTTCTTCTCTTCTTCTCTCTTCTCCTCTCCTCTTCCTCCTCCTCCTCTTCCTCCTCTTTTCCTTTTCTTCCTCCCTTACTCCTCCTCTTCACGTATGTCTCTTTCTCTCTGTCTGACTTGCTCGTGTACCTGCTTCAAAGCAGACAGTTATGCGGAGATTTCGTTTATGAATTTGCTAGCGTGTGCGCGGTTTTTTGTCTGAATACGTGTATACCTATGTGTATGTATGCATGCCGCATGCGTGCGCGCATTATGTGTGTATGTCCATGCATATTAGCGTGTTTGCATGCATGTAGAAAATTAATGCGCTGGCTGTGATTTATTGACTGTACAAGATTTAGCGCTTTGCAAATTCTACAGTAGTAGTAGTAGTAGTAGTAGTAGTGGTGGTGGTGGTGGTGGTGGTAGTGGTGGTGGTGGTGGGGGTGGTGGTGGTCTGTTTAGTATTATCATTGTTGTTTTTGTTATTTTTTATTATTATTATCAAAAGTCCTTCGGATGAGACTATAAACCGAGGTACCGATTTCGAACGCACGCAGAACACCTTGCACTCAAGTAAAACCCTTTCCCGCTTTTCGCAAAAGTAGGCCATTGCAAAGCGAATCCAGTCATTTGAAACAAAATGCCATAGAAAACTGCTGGGCATATCCTGGAGAGAACGAAAGACCAATGACTTTGTCAAGAGTCAAATAACACGGCTGGCAGGTCCACAGGAACCCCTTCTCACCATCGTCAAAAAGAAAAAGCTGACATGGCTCGGCCACGTCACCCGCCACAACACTGCCAAAAACAGTACTGCAGGGAACACTCGAAGGTGGCAGAAAGAGGGGAAGACAGAACAAGTCATGGATGGACAACATCAGAGAATGGACCAGGATGAATGACTCGGCACTACTGCGCAGAGCCGAGAACCGAGATGGATGGAGGAGGCTTACCACGGCATCGTCTTTCGTGTCTCCCCCACGACCGCCAAGGTCACGGGTCTGATGATGATGATGATGATGAGGCCATTGTGTGCCGGTGGGAACGGATGTCGACATTTTCAAAACTGCATAGACACGGGGACTGGATGTTAAAAAAAAAGCACATACGTGCTTACTCCATTATTCTCGAAATAAAAGGGTTGGGGCGTTTTCAACCGCCAGGTTAGCGTCAATGCCTTGCACGAGCTTTCCTGCACGTGCACACATGCTTTCATGTCCCTGCACACGTCACAGGGTAGGGAGAGGGCTAAGTCACGCCGAAGGCATTCCGAGTTGAAGAGCATCTGAAGTGTCCCTGCCTGATAGCCGTGCACGTGCCTTTGATGTCTGTCACAGGGCAGATAGCTGCAAGAGATGATGGCCTCACGCCGTTACACGTGCGTGTGTGTGTGAACAAGAACAAGAACAAGAACGTCCTTTATTGCCAAAGAAGCCCAGATGGCTTGTAGACACAAGTAAACAAGTTTATACAGGAAAAAGAGGGAAAAATCACCTAAGATGCATCCATTCAAAAACATATTTTGCTAATGGTCCTTGAAACTCGTTAAACTGTAATAAATTGCTTGGAACGAAACTATCAATACACACCGTGTGTGTGTGTGTGTGTTTTTTATATTTATTTATTTATTAATTCTTTTATATGGAGGATAATGGAATAAGCACTTGTGTGTGTGTGTGTGTGTGTGTGTGTGTGTGTGTGTGTGTGTGTGTGTGTGTGTGTGTGTGTGTGTGTGTGTGTTTATGTTTTCTGTGATGTTTTGTTGTGTGATAAGTCTGTCTTCCAATCTGGTTATGACATTTCAGATGCGCACGTGCACGCGCTGTGTGTGTTAGTGTTAGTGTGTGTGTATGCGTGCGTGTGTGTGTTAGTGAGTGTGTGTGTATGTGTGTGTGTATTAGTGAGAGAGAGAGTGTATGTATGTATGTATGTATGAATATATGTATGTATGTATGTATGTGTACGCGCGTGCATGCGTGTTTTTTCCGTGCATATGTATGCATTTTGGATCATATACACACCACTACGCGTGTTGATGCAGACCTACTGTGACTGATTCACCTTGCACGTGTACTTTGGCATACTCTTATCCCTGGCGTCACGATGTAATCAGTGACAAGATTAATTCACTCAGGTGTGGAAAGCAGCTGCATAGTTCTCCGATAGCATCGCGCTAAGCACGGCTTTGAATTGACCCACATAACGGCGTGTGCTTATCATTTCGTGTGTATGGCTATGGTATGACTAGCTCTTAGGAAAATGCTCTTCATAGTGGTAGGAAAGGCCACGAGTCTGTGTGTAATTGTGTGTGCATGTGTGTGTTTGATTGATTGATTGATTGATTGAGAGAGAGTTGTGTGTGTGTGTTTGTTTGTGTGTGTGTGTGTGTGTGTGTGTGTTGTGTTGTGTGTGTGGTGTGGGGTTCGCGCGCGCGTGCGTGCGTGTGTGTGATAGTGAGTGAGTGAGTGAGTCAAAGTCAAACTTTTATTTTCAGATGGTACATTGAATAAGCAGTGCATTTGCTTTTTTTCATCAAGCCATCTATCTAAAGAAAAAAAGCGAGAAAAAAAAGATAATATATATGCAGACATAGAACAAAAAAAACTATTATATGGTAAACTATACAAATCAAACAAGAAAAACAATAACATATGCATATGTGGAATTAAAAACAAACAAAAAAAACAGAAAAATATTAAACCATACAATTCAAATAATTCAAAAATCTTGAAAAAAATATCTGTCATAACACAAACAAACAAGCAACAAAGAAAAACCAAACCAAAGCAAACAAAGAAGACAAAACAGTGGTGTGTGTGTGTGTGTGTGTGTGTGTGTGTGTGTGTGTGTGTGTGTGTGTGTGTGTGTGTGTGTGTGTGTGTGTGTGTGTGTGTGTGTGTGTGTGTGTGTGTGTGATAGAGACAAACAGACAAAAAGAACGTTTTGAAGACCATGTCAGTACGACGTTCTTTCATTTTGAAGGTTGGCAAAGATTTTAAACAGTAAATTCAACAGTTTTTGAGACCACAATTTCTTTCTCCAAAAGAGTTGCTGACAAAATATATTATGTTAGAACAATACTAGATATGGATGTAATCATCATTAACACTAACACTTGGGAGTATGTCTTGTCAGAAGTCAATGTAATCAAGGTCAGAATGACCATATTTTTTCTTCCTCCCTGGGATAAATAGCATCCTCTCCTTCTGGAAAGTTTGTGCTAGAAATGTTCTCTTTTCTATCCATCTTTGTTTCTGCCTTGTTCCTTTTCTTCCTGTTGCCTGCTTCTTGTCTATTTTTTGCCTTCTTGGTCCATTCTCCTGCCCTTTTTCCAACACAGACTCAGAAGATATTTCTTTCCCATGCCGAAATAGGATGTGCTGGGCCTGACTTGTCAGGCGCTTAACGGCAGTGCAACGTATTTTCGCTGATATAACAGACAACAATTGTTGCTGTCTGAGCCTTTGAAGAAGAAGAAGAAGAAGAAGAAGAAGAAGAAGAAGAAGAAGAAGAAGAAGAAGAAGAAGAAGAAGAAGAAGAAGAAGAAGAAGAAGAAGAAGAAGAAGAAGAAGAAGACGACTTCAAACTTGTAGTGCCTCTCAATCTCCATGTATCTGTCAAGTTACCTTCTTCTTTCCCTAATTTCTTTCTCTCTTTCTTTCTTCCCTTCTTCACTCCCTTTATTTTTTGTTCTTTCTTCTTTTCTCCTGCATGCTTTTTTCGTCATACAAGAAGGAAAACAGTATAAAAAGATGATTACATATACAAAAAACAGACATCAGCTAGGAATCCAAACCAAACTGGCTATGCACCACCACCCACACAATGCATAATGATCTCTACACTAACCTATAACCCAACTCACAATGCTGCATCATGATACTTTCCCTGATGAGGCCACCCCTCCTCCCCCTAAAAAAGAGCTGCTACCTAGTCCATGAAGCAGCGTCCTTAATGACCATTTCAGTGAGGGCACAGCACAGCACCACCTGGAGAGGGATCTGGAATAGGGATAGCGCCATCAGCTGGAGGTCCCCAGCTCTGCTACAGCAGTCAGTGGAATCCTGAAGTGTGGAAGACTGTCAGCATCACACAGCAGTCAGTGGAATCCTGAAGTGTGGAAGACTGTCAGCATCACACGGCAGTCAGTGGAATCCTGAAGTGTGGAAGACTGTCAGCATCACACAGCAGTCAGTGGAATCCTGAAGTGTGGAAGACTGTCAGCATCACACAGCAGTCAGTGGAATCCTGAAGTGTGGAAGACTGTCAGCATCACACGGCAGTCAGTGGAATCCTGAAGTGTGGAAGACTGTCAGCATCACACGGCAGTCAGTGGAATCCTGAAGTGTGGAAGACTGTCAGCATCACACAGCAGTCAGTGGAATCCTGAAGTGTGGAAGACTGTCAGCATCACACAGCAGTCAGGACAGCCAGCCCCCCTGCAGTCAGCCTACCTCAATGAAGGCTGTGTGTGCTGTGTCTTGGCTTGGGGGGAGTGATGATGACACAGCCACTCCTGTGTCTGTCTGTGTCTGTCATCTGCCTGCTCTTCTGCCTTCTTGTTCTGCTCTGCTCCTATCTTTGGGATTATGTCTATTATGTGAGTTTTTCTCTTGTAGTGTTTTGTCTTCTGGTGTAGAGTTTTCCAGTGTGGTAACCCAGTGAGGAAAGCGTGGTGGTGGTGTAACTAATAAACACTTTAGGTCCCATCATTGGCTTGTTGATAGTAAATGTAGATCACTAGGGGGATGGATGATGCTGCTGCTGCTGCATGCTTCAGTTGCTTTGGTAATCAGGCGTTGTATTAGGGTAGATTGATGGAACAGTGAGTGATGCTGGAAACATATGAAGTGTTCACACCATTTAGTTTGGTGTTAGGGGTTTGTGTAGGTAAAGCACAGATGTGGGGGGGGGGAGTGAGGTGGAGGGTAGGGTGGTGGTGTGTGTGCAGATAGTTGTACTTCTCTCTCTCTCTCTCTCTCTCTCTCTCTCTCTCTCTCTCTCTTCTCTCTCTCTCTCTCTCTCTCTTCTCTCTCTCTCTTCACACAGTAGTCAAGGTCTGAAAGATGTCAAATGTGTAGTGCCTCCCAATCTCTTGACCGCCTCCTTGTGTCTGTCAAGTTGCCTTCTTCCTTCGCCCCTTTCTTTCTATCTTTCTTTCTTTTCCTTCCCTTCTTCATTCCTTTCAGTTTTTGCTCTTTCCTTCTTCTTTTCTCTTGCATACTTTCCTTGTTTGTTTGGTTTTTCTTTTCTTTCTTTCCTTCATTTCTTTCATTTTTCTTCGTTCTTTTTTCATCATACAAGATGAAAAACAGTATTAAAAAGATGATTACATATACAAAAACAGACATCAGCTAGAAATCCAAACTAAAATAGCTATGCACCACCACCCACACAATGCATAATGATCTCTACACTAACCTATAACCCAACTTACAATGCTGCATCATGATACTTTCCCTGATGAAGCCACCCCTCCTCCCCCTAAAAAAGACCTGCTACCTAGTCCATGAAGCAGTGTCCTTAATGACCATTCAGTGAGGGCACAGCACAGCACCACCTGGAGAGGGTTCTGGAATAGGGATAGCGCCATCAGCTGGGGGTCCCCAGCTCTGCTGCAGCAGTCAGTGGAATCCTGAAGTGTGGAAGACTGTCAGCATCACACAGCAGTCAGTGGAATCCTGACGTGTGGAAGACTGTCAGCATCACACAGCAGTCATTGGAATCCTGAAGTGTGGAAGACTGTCAGCATCACACAGCAGTCAGTGGAATCCTGAAGTGTGGAAGACTGCCAGCATCACACAGCAGTCAGTGGAATCCTGAAGTGTGGAAGACTGTCAGCATCACACAGCAGTCAGTGGAATCCTGAAGTGTGGAAGACTGTCAGCATCACACAGCAGTCAGTGCAATCCTGAAGTGTGGAAGACTGTCAGCATCACACAGCAGTCAGTGCAATCCTGAAGTGTGGAAGACTGCCAGCATCACACAGCAGTCAGGACAGCCAGCCCCCCTGCAGTCAGCCTACCTCAATGAAGGCTGTGTGTGCTGTGTCTTGGCTTGTTGGGGGGAGGGATGATGATGGCACAGCCACTCCTGTGTCTGTCTGTGTCTGTCATCTGCCTGCTCTTCTGCCTTCTTGCTCTGCTCTGCTCCTATCTTTGGGATTTTTGGTGTGTATGGGCGTTTTATTCCTAGCAGTGTTTTGTCTTGTGGCTTAGAGTTTTCCAGTGTGGTAATCTCTGTGTCGAAAGTGTGGTGGTGGTGGTGTAATTAATAAACACTTTATGTAGCATCATTGTGTGGATAGTGAGCTTATGATTAATAGGTGGGATGGATGCTGCTGCTGCCTGGCTCAGTTGCTTTGGTATTCAGGCGTTGTTTGAGGGCCAATTGATTGAACAGTGAGCGATGCTGGAAATGTATGATGTGTTCACACCATTTAGTTTGGCCTTACTGGCTTGTGTAGGTAAAGTACAGACGTGGGAGGTGGTGGTAGGGTGGGTGGGGAAAAGTCTATCTGTGCAAATGGTTGTACCTCTCTCTCTCTTCTGTACTCAATATATACACACATGCCTTGTGTGTGTGCCTGACTGTCTGTCTGTCTGTGTGTCTCTGTTCTCTGTGTGTATGTGTGAAGGGGAAAACAACAGACAGACCGACAGATGAACCATAAACTAATGGTTGGAGGGAGAAACTAACACAAGAAACAACACAACACAGGGGTGAAGGCCGAGATAGGAAGCAGGCAACAAACTGGAAAACACGTGCAGTGACACACACACAGACAGACAGAAACAGAGACAGACAGAGACACAGACAGACAGACAGAAACACAGACAGACAGACAGACACCACAGACAGACAGACACACAGAAACAGAGACAGACAGACACAGAGACAGACAGACAGACACAGAGACAGACAGACAGAAACAGAGACAGACAGAAACAGACACACAGAAACATACAAACAGACAGAACAACAGACAGATAGGCAGCAAGGTCATATGAGATACAGACAGATACAGAGACTGAGAAAGAAAACTAGCCAAGAAGTGCAGACAGACAGACAGACAGACAGTCAAGAAAAACAGAGACAAGAAGAGAGCTAGAGGAGGGCATGCAGGCTGGCCGGCAACAGAGCGGCAGGCCACAATGACCGTGGAATGCACAGGGGGTTACCACAATACAGGAGAGGGACCCCAGCACTGCCTCCTGTCTGCTGGCAACCCAAACAAACCTGTGTACTGGGCAAAACCGAGACCTTGTTGGTTTTCCACGCCTGATTGTGCTTGCTCTCTCTCTCTCTCTCTCTCTCTCTCTCTCCTCTCTCTCTCCTCTCTCTCTCTCTCTCCCTCTCCCTCTCTCTCCTCTCTCCCTCCCTCTCTCTCTCTCTCTCTCTCTCTCTCTCTCATCTCTCTCTCTCTCTCTCTCTCTTGGTATTCTTTCCCCCTCTCAGTGAATCTTTCATGCTGGGGGCAGAGTGGCCAAGTGTTTGTTATCTGGTGTTGAGTGAGGGCACGGGGTTGTGAAACCCTGCTGAAGCTGGAGAGGATCTCTTCTTCATTTGTTGGAGTGTTGTTGTTTTTTTCTTCCTAGCTTGACAAGAAAACCAACCTGAATGTCAAAGTCCTTCAGATGAGACTAAAAACTGAGACCCCGAGTGCGAATACACGTAGGAGTAGAACATGTGAGAGCACATTAAAAACCCATTCCGCCCTCCTGAGGAGAAGGGTATATCAGGGCTGTTGGAAGGAATGACGGAAGACAGACAAACCGCATGCACACACCTGTCGTGTTGAGACAACATCTCTCAAAGTCGGAATGCTGCTACTTAAATGTAGGAGGGGGGAGATCAAACTTAAAGCATAGGAAAGCATCAAAGCATAGGCAAAAGTCTGCTATTGGGGAACCTCGGAGCTCTAGCCCAGGATGGAAAATATGGTGTGTTTTTTTGTTAGTCACCATTGATGCTGGCTGACTCCCCCTTCTCTGAAAGTCTTCTTTCCTTTTTCTCTTCCTGGGCTAGTAGAGCAGCGAGGTGCAGCAATGGTGAGGTTTTCGCTTCAGTGGCCGTCTTTGCTGCTTCAGTGGCCGTTTTCGCTTCAGTGGCCGTTTTCGCTTCAGTGGCCGTTCTTGCTTCAGTGGCCGTTCTTGCTTCAGTGGCCGTTCTTGCTTCAGTGGCCGTTCTTGCTTCAGTGGCCGTTTTTGCTTCAGTGGCCGTTTTGTCTGTTATCAAGGTGGCCTCGTTCTGATCTGGGTATGATGTCTAAACGTGACACAAATCTGCTTGCATTATTTTTTTAATTTAATTTTATCATCCATTTCTGCCAGTACGCAATAGCCTACTCTTCTGAAAGGCGGAGCAGGTTTTAACGTGTGCGCAAGTTCTCTGTGTGTTTGCTGACACTGATCTCAGCTGACAGCATTACCCAAAGTACTTTCAGGGAAGTGGAGTCAGTAGCGATGTCTAATCCGGAAAAAGACCCCCTTGGTTGTGGCTCGAATCCAGGCTGTCAGATCACGAGTTCAACGCTGTAACCACCATGCTTCCATTGCCACAAAGGCTTTTGGATGAGACTGTGAATAGAGGTCCAATGTGCAAAAGCATGCAGAACATCTTGTGCACAGGTGAAAACCCCATCTACAGTCTGTAGAAGAGTGAGCCAGCCATGGGCAGTGGGATGGATGACACTTACATGCGCATGCCCAGCATGCACCCTGCTACCAGAATTGGCACTGACTCCTTCTTCAGGTTCAACTTGTTCTTGACACACTGCCAGAAAAAAACAATCACCGCAGTGTTCTAACATCTCCTCCGGGAGTGAGGGGGCAGGTCAGGTGGTCATGTCAAGCGCTGAAGACATGGTGTCCACGTTTTGTCTGAGCGTTCCACCACGACGACGACGACGACGACGACGAAGAAGAAGAAGAAGAAGAAGAAGAAGAAGAAGAAAGTGTCCAGGTTTGTTTTCCTACATTACATAGTCTACATGACCAGTATCAACGAGGCCAGCAGTCTGGCAGATCGTAGAATTGAGCAGAGACAAAGAAAGATGGCGAACCCTGGTGGCATTGTGTGGAGCCCCTACCATTGACAGCAGCGATGGGGCTAGATAGACCAACATTGCTTTAAGCACATGTATTGCATTGCTATAGCAATGTCTATAACAGTCATTGATTATAAACTGAAAATATGGGAGCCAAGTTCTTTACATTAAAAACAAAAGTTGTTAACGTCAAATACTGACGAAGCATGAAAGGAAAATGTCCAATCCTTTCATTTTTGCTCAAAACTCCGAAACAAAGAAGAAAACTCTGGAGCGTTCGTCATTGCATCACCCTGCATAGCTGTTAAATAACTTCACATATGGAATAAGACAAAATTCTTTTAATTGCATTTAAAAATTAAATTAAAAATACTAAGATTGCTATGCTGGGTTGCGCACGTGCTTTTGCACATCACCTGCTTCGTAAATGCCACAGGGAAATCTCCATTAAGATTAACTCCACGAGTTTTGAAGAGCATCTGAAGTGTCCCTGCCTGATAGCCGTGGACCTGTCTTTGATGTCTGTCACAGGGCAGATAGCTGCAAGAGATGATGGCCTCACACCCTCACGTTTCGCTGTCAGGAAAGAGGGTTGCTTGTTGCTTGTTGCTAGTGCTCTGCAAACTCACTGAACAACTTGAGTGCTTTGTTTGTAACCTATCTGGAGAGTGGAGGAAGATGAGCCGTAGCATGGCATGGCAAAGATTTGCAACGAATTCTGTAAAACATGTTCAGATTTTTTTTTAATAATGCTTTGCTCTGATGTAGAAAAAATCCTATTTTTGACAATTGTTTGTACCAATATCAGTTATACAGAAAAGTTTTTAGAATATGTAGGTGGAAAAATGTGTCTACTTCTGAATTTTCTCCCAATATGACATCTTTCATTTACAAACCAACCCTGAAAAAATGTGAATATGTTGTACATGGTTTTGTTTGACCTAGCCTTCTTTTTTTTTAAAAAGAAAATGGATCTATGCAATCCCTCGCATGAAAACAGACATAGATAACATCAGATCTTTAGAAAATATTCTAACATAATGCTGTAACAGTAGCAAAGTGAGATAGCCATGCCACAGTTTGGATTTATCTATAATTAGTAAAAACAGCTTCAGTGTTTTGCAGAAGAAGAGGATATGTATTACCATTCTGGACTGTTTGGCTTTAAAGATGTTTCACTTGGTTTTCCCTTCTTGTCAAGTTTGGATCTGGTTTGTCCCTATTTTATTTTCCCTTTTTACGCCTCTTAAAGCAATGGCGTTTTATAAAAAAAAAAAATTTGAAAATGTTTTAAGAAAAATAACTGTCTTGAAAATGTTTTATGATCTTTTGGCATCTAAAGAAACTTGTCAGCAGAGAACTGGGCAGGTATGCATGATTCTACCCTCCGTGTTTTCTTGGCCTGTGCTTGGCCTGTTCTACCTGATTGTGAAGGTGCTTGTCCACATCATGGGCTGGGTAAACGTCACAGCGAAATCTCATCAAGATTACTAGCGTGAAGTTTTCAAGAGCAGCGGAGTGTTTCTGTCTGATAGCAGTGGGCATGCCTCCGTGTTTGTCTCAGGACAGATAGGAGTGGATGTTAATGCAGCAGGCTACAATTATAACAGCGCGTTTCGCGGTCAGGACATAGGCCTGTTTGTTTCAAGTTTCACCTAGCCACTTGAAAAGCTGACTGAGGAACTCTCTTCACAATTCTGACACAGAGATGGCTGCATTAGGCTGGAATTCTAGCATTCCACTGATGCACAAAGAACCAGGCAAAAAATGTGGTGGACTAAATCTCTTTGATATGCTTCAGGTTAAAAAGTCTTTATTAGAGCTTAATAAGGCATGTCAATGTTTATATTTCAGAAAAATATATATTCCAGACAGAGATGATTATGTGACTTTTTGTTTTAAAAATCAGAATATGACATTTAAATTAAACAGTAAACTGTGTAATAAATTTCTTAACAAAACATTGACTATTCACCTAAAGAATAAACTGTGTAAAAACAGTGCTGGTCCTAACATGACGTCATGTAAATAAGGAATAAGTTGTTGGAGCCTTTGGAGATGCATTAGTTATTTATCCCAGCCTTTACTTCCCAGCAAAACAGACTCGGATATCTGGTATTGAGAAGTTCGCTGCTGCCAACACTCTTCCACAAATCTGTACCTCTGTTCACAGTGATCTGGCCAGGACAGAAAGGATCTGGAAATACCTGAAGCTGGAACTGCAAAAGATCAGAACTATAAAAAAAAAAAAAACTTCTTATTCTGCTTTCTTTGAAGCCATCTTATATTTTGGTACACAGTTGCTGGGTTTGAAAAAAACAAACCACCATTGCACACAGAA
>CM054134.1:11420482-11425482 GCA_028751875.1 Rapana venosa | reverse complement strand
GCTTCCTAACCACAATATGCATGCGCGGTATCAACACTGCAGAGACACAAACAATCCTCGTTTGATGATCATTTCCAACTTTCTCGTGACTACCTGGTATTGTTCTTTGTCCCCCTAATCCCAAAAACAAGTACACACTGTACTTTTCTTCATACTTGAAAGAAATATGTGAAAATCAGCAGATTGTTTTACGGACTAGCGCTCTATGGAAGATACTACATGACCCGGAAGCTAAAGGAGGAGTGTAGCCTCAGTAATGGCCTCTCCAGGCTGAAGTCAACAGGTGAGTGCAGTTAAAATAACACGGCCTTCAAAAAGGGCGTTGAACCTGCCTGCACTTTGCAGTGAAAGCGCTTGAAGAGTTCCGAGAATGGCGTACACAAACATGACCTCAATTTTCCTCTTGTTTATTTTCTTTTTTGCAAGAGGTTACATATACACAAACTCAACTGAATCAGCCCAAACCAAATGACAAGAAGAAAAGTCGGTTTGGTGAGTACCTAGAAGAAAAAGAAGAAGAAGAAGAAGAAGAGAAGAAGAGAAGAAGAGAAGAAGAAGAAGAAGAACAAGAAGAACAAGAAGAACAAGAAGAACAAGAAGAACAAGAACAAGAACAAGAAGAAGAAGAAAAAGAAGAACAACAACAACAAGTTCAAATTTTAGAACACTGAATCTTGTAAAGCAGAATCACAGCACTTGCAGTCAAATCATCCACACACATTCGACCTATTACAAAACAAATCATAACTTAACAAAGTACAAACACCAAATCCTGACTTCAAATGGTCACACTCCTGACTTTTCTGTATCCATCACCCCAAAGAGGGGAGGAAGACAGCGTAGGGTTAGGGGAGACAATTATATGACAATGTAGGAGTTCATTTTCCAGGTTTGTGTAGCATCCTCAAGTCAACATTTCCTCTCCTCAACTCTGCTGCGGACTGAAAACCTTCCAGAAGAAAGAATCTGTCCCTCACTCCCTGTGGTCTGCTGGAACTAAAGATATAATTATATATATGGCCTTGCAAAGATGCTGTAGGAGAGGGGTGTTCAGTTATGGTTGTTGTTACTGCTGCTGCTGTTACTGTTGCTCCTGATTGCTGATGCTGCTGCTGCTACTGTTGCTGCTACTGTTGCTGCTGCTGCTGCTGCTGCTGCTGCTGCTGCTGCTGCTGCTGCTGCTGCTGCTGCTGCTGCTGCTGCTGCTGCTGGTATAAGCAGCTGGTATATGATGAGAGTTATTCAGTTCAACAAAGTTGTAGTTCATATAATTATCTGTGAACTTTTTCTCGGTCATAAAAGAGGCACTGTGCGTCCTTCTACTGTATACACGTAGCTCTGCCCTTGTACCACGGTAGCCAGGCGTCCTAAACACGTCCCTAGCGGGTGTTTTTCTTTACATGGTGCGGAGCGGATGCTCCATGCATTACCAAAATGTTAAGCCACTGCACTCCTGCTATGTGAGCTGAAGATTCACAGGAAACGAACATATTGTGACAACGTGTGACCTCCCTGCCCTGCCCTGCCCTGCCCTGCCCTGCCCTCCCACCCTTCAGACACACCAGTGTGGTGGGGAATGTGCCCTGGCTTCCTGCTGTCTGATGGGGGAGATGCACTATGTCCTGGCTTGTGTGGCTGCCGTCTCTGGGAACAGCAGCACCGGCTGTTTGAGTTTGTGGTCTGTGAGGAAACAACTGGGTATGTGAGTGTGTGTGTTGGAGTGGGCAGTTAGTGTGTGTGTGTGTGGTGTGTGTGTGTGTGTGTGTGTGTGTGTGTGTGTGTGTGTGTGTGTGTGTGTGTGTGTGTGTGTGTGTGTGTGTGTGTGTGATGTGTGTGTGTTGGAGTGGAGGAGTTAGTGTGAGTTGTGTGTGTGTGTGTGTGTTGGAGTGGAGGAGTTGTAGTGTGTGTGTGTGTGTGTGTGTGTGTGTGTGTGTGTGTGTGTGTGTGTTGTGGTGTGTGTGTGTGTGTGTGTGTGTGTGTGTGTGTGTGTGTGTGTGTTGTGTTGTGTTGTGTTGTGTGGTGTGTGTGTGTGTGTGTGTAGTGTAGTGTGTGTGTGTGTGTGTGTTGTGTGTGTGTGTGTGTGTAGTGTAGTGATTTAGTGTGGGGAAGTGTGTGTGGGTGTGTGTGTATTAAAATACCATAGCAAAAATAAAAATACATTCTAAGCCTTCCCAGAAAAGGTATAGATATGATAAAGGAATGGAGTTGTCGAGAAGGAAATCGGCAAGATATAAAAAAGGTAAAAGCGAAACAGAAACAGGGAGGAAAAAGACAGGAGGCAGCTACCAGCATTGAAGACTGTTACCACTGACAGTTGCCTCTGTTTTACCCTCCACTTCATAGCGTCATCGTAGGAGCGACACCCCCCAAAAAACCCCTTTAAAAGCCCATACTTGATCTCATCACCCTCTGTTTCTAACGATGTCTTACGCCAATAACTTTCAGCTCTCTAGTTTACAGTCTGTTACCTTATCACGACACTATCATATACGGGCAAGCATCTTATGTATGTGGGTCAACGTTGGCAGTGATAATGACTGATGGGCAGAAGCAGGCAGGTGGGCCAGGTAGACTGGCTTGTATGCGAAAGGAGAAGGAATGGAAGAGAAGACGACAGGGAAGTGGCTGGCAGTGACAGCCTCGCAGACATCCCTCATTCACCATCCCCTGACAGTCACGGCAGTGCGGGGATGCTGACAGACACACTGCTGCTGATGCTGGCATGTGCCGCTCCTCCCTGTGGTCCCTGTGACTGTGTTGATGGTGACGTGGGAATGGGGTCACTCTGCTGAGAAAAAGAGGTCACGTCTCTCTGCGAGGGAGAGCAGCTGACTACACTGTGGACAGACAGGTCTTCTAGACCCCCCTTTTTTGTGTCTTGAACCAGGTAACGTTGGTGCCTCGTTTACTCTTCCAGTCAAACACAATGGGTAGGGATGACAAAAAGCGTTTGTTTTGTGGGCGATTTGGTTACAGATTGCTAGAATGAGGCATTGTAACAAAGGTGGGGGGAAAAACCATGGTGGATTTTTTTTTCTTTCTTTTTTTTTTTTTTTGCCTCCGCAGCTGTTGGGAGATAACGAACAAAACGTAGTTCGTCAGTTTGTGTTGTGATTTGTCATCTCCCACAAACACACGCTGCCTACAGGAATCCGCCTCTTGCTGCTCCGTCTTCGAAAGCGAAGTGATGTACTCTCTGTTCCTCACCCCCTCCCCCAATGCATCACAGCCTTAGAGTATTTCCCCTAACAAACACCCTGTGGTTAGAGGAGTTGGGATCCAACCCTACAGGTCAGGAAGTCTTGAGTTTGAATCTCAGAAATGGAGGATCGGTGGTCTAGAGGTAACGCGCCTGCCTAGAAAGCGGAAAGTCCGGGTCGGAAGGGTGCGGTGGTTTGATCTCCGTTTGGGTCCAAAACTCTCACCCCCCCCCCCCCCCCACCCCCACCCCCCACCCACCCCCACTTCATCCATTAGACCATGAGTGGCGGTCTGGGTGCTAGTCTTTTGGTTGAAATGATAAACTGAGGTTCCGTGTCTTATAAAAAATTTATATAGCGCACGTAAAAGAGCCCACGGCAACATAAGAGTTATCCCTGGCAACATTCTGCAGAAAAAGAATCCACTCTCATAGGAAAATAGACAGTTGTACACAGGCCCCCCAAAAATAATGGGTGGCGCTGCTCTTGTGGCGACGGTCTCTTCCGGGGAGAGCAGCCAGAATTTCACCCAGAGAAATCTGCCGTGACTAAAAGTGGTATAATTTTTTTAAAATGATTATAAAATACTTGATAGATGAAGGGAAGGGGGTTTCTGTCATCTTCCAGAGTCACTTCCCTGCAGACCCGCCAGTGCCTTACTCTCCTTCATCCTGTAGCAAGAAGACAATCAGGACCACACTTCAAGATCCTGTCAGTATGTAACCGGCACCAGTGACTGTAGAAATGATAGGAACATAACCCACGATGCACCAGAGGTGTCTCTCGGACGCTGAGCTTTGCAGTGGATGAAGCATCACCTGAGAGACACTAGGGCAGATATTGTTGTTGCTGCTGCTGCTGCTGCTGATGCTGTTGTGCGTTCCCCAGCTTAACCCTCTGGGGATCACCCAGAATGTGCACTCTGACTCACTCATCCCACCTGGGAATCACGGTGAGACTGAAATTGCACACTGATTGAAAAGTTTGCGTGAATAACTGTTTTTAAGTACCTTGCCAAATAGGCAGCTATACTCCAACTTCAGAGGAACTAAGGCAGAAAAGGGGCATGCAGCACACCTGAAGCAAACTTCTCACAACGTCATGTCCTTTCCTTCAGAATAAAAAAATGGAAAACTGAAAACTCGAACCCAAACTCTGAAACAAAATCTTTTTTGGGAGTAAATCTTTGTGTGGCAGGCAGGAACAACGCTTGCTGATAAGACTGGCGACAAAACACAACAAAACAGTGACGGGTGTTAACAGTAACTGTGTCAGTGGCCCATAACAGTGTCGACCAGGTGAAAGACATATGTTCTGAATGCTGACGGATGAGTAGATGCGTGTGTAGACAGACAGATAGACAGACAGACAGACAGACAGACAGACAGATAGACAAACAGACAGACAGACGAACCGCTGCAGTAATGACAGACGGCTAGGGGGAGAGAGCGTGGCAGGGAGAAAGGAAAGACTCCTCCTCGCCCATCCCTCAGTTGGCGCTGATAACAAACAGCCAGTGTTACTGGCGATGTGGTGCTGACATGTCGACAGCGGTGTTTCCACCAGAGTCAGCGGGGAGGTAAAGTTAGCAGCCCGCTTCTGTCGTCGTCAGTGGAATGGTGGGTGCTCTCACTCTGACGGTGGTTTGTTGGGGCAGATTCCCTCCCTTCTGTTGTCTTCCTTCCCTTTCTTTTCCTTCCTCCTGTCTCCGTTTGTCTTTCTTTCTTTCCTTCTCTCTCTCTCTCTCTCTCTCTCTCTCTCTCTCTTCTCTCTCTCTCTCTCTCTCTCTCTCTCTCTCTC
>CM054134.1:11407982-11415482 GCA_028751875.1 Rapana venosa | reverse complement strand
TACACACACTTGCCCGCACGCACATACACACATACGGACACAAGTGTGCATACGCGCATACAAAGCACTCACACACACACACACACACAACACACACACACACACACAGTTCCTCTATCCTTTCAATACAACTTTGTAAAAAGACATTTTAAAAGAAAAAGAAAATGACTTCTTAGAGAAGAAGAAGAAGAAGAAAACAACAACAACAACAACAACAACAACAAACAAAACAAGAGGAACAAGAACAAGAAGAAGAACAACAACAACAAACTACAACAGCAACAACAACAACGAGGAGGAGGAGGAGGTGGAGAAAGATGGAGGAGAAACACAACAATAACAATAACAACAGCGACAGTTTCATTTTCCAACACAGTATTGTACAGACCAGAGAAAGATGCATGGCACTGAACTGTGTCACTCCGCGCTTTTCCCTGCCCCTGCCACTAGCGACATCAGCCACAGACACAGCAGACCCTTCAGCACTGAGAGACGCGCCACGAATCCTAGCCAAGAAACTCACTTCTGAACCTGGTGCCAGTCAGACAGTACAGGAGGAGTTGATGGCAGCTGTTGCAGACAATCCTAGCACAGAAACACTTCTTGACTGGGACAGTGGTCACTGAGGTCAGAACAAGGAATCCAGCTGTAGAACTGTCTGAACCTGTGGCCAGGTGCAGACAGTCAGCTGAGGAACTCGCCTGATCTGGCGCCTGTTGCAGTACCCGTTATGCGCTTATATGAACGTCACAGCATACAGCAACTCTTTGACGGCAAGCAGGCGAGCACTCTGGGATACCTGGACAATGGCGTAGTTGTACCAGATGATGCAGACACTGGCGGGCACTGTGAGGAGCAGGAAGGCAGCGGAGACAGTCAAGGTCATGATGGTAATTCTCGACGCTGTTTTCTTCCGCTTCTTGTCCGTCCCGCTGTCAGTGCTGTCTTTTGACACTGCACCAGCACCAGCAGCAGTAGTAGTTAGTAGTGTGTGGTGGTGGTGGTCACGGAAGGGGGTGAAGATGCTTTGAACAAAGTCCAGGACAACACAGCATCGCAGACGAGCTGACAGGTGGCGGGGATGAGGGAGGAAAAGCACATGTCCACTGAGGTGAAGACCTGAGAATAGAAGACGACGTACCACGCCGACCCGACACACTTGCTGTTTACCATTTCACTTCCCACAAAAACACCAGGTAGAGTAGACAGGTGGTGACGACAATCGCAGCGATGACGAACCACGTTCTTCTCAAGGTGCACATCGTTTTCATCTTGTGTGGCCACGTGACTGCTAGCGTTCTTTGGAGCGTGATTGTGGTGACCAGCCAGGCTGACAAAGCGTTGGTGCAGTACACTGCCCACTTGTGCAGTTTGCACATCACATTGTGTGACACCCGCATGTCCACCTGGAACACGTAGATCATCCACATGCGCAACAACCCGGTATACAACAGGGATAAATCCGACACAGCAAGGGCCATGAAAATGGCATGTAGGGAGGAGTTGCTGTCCTTGATGCGACGCATGACACAGATGGTGGCTATGTTGCCAAATCCTCCTAACAGGAGAACGAAGGGAGGGCATGTTTTCCACAGGATCAGAGCTGCCTGGTATTCAGCAAAGAATTCTTTGGGACGTGGGGACGAATCATTGGCCTGTGCGCTGACCTGGTCATTTGAGGCGTTAGTCATGGTCGCTCAGTGGTCAACTGGTTCGAGCTGCTATTTCAAGCGTCCAGAAATAATTATGTCATGGAGTACCGGTTATTCTAGAACGTTCCACCTCATCTGCACCTTATGTAAAGTGTGAGGAAAGATGAGGTTCTGGCGAGGTTAAAGACAACTTCTTCAAGAGTCAATGTATTCAGGTGATGATGCTTGGCCACCTAGAAACAGAAGGCTGTTTATTTTTGTCTCGAATTCTTATTAGTGTATGCAAGTGTGTGTTTGCCTTTTTTTTTAATGTGTGTGTGTGTGCGTGTATGTGTGTGTGTTTGTGTGTGTGTGTGTTTGTGTTTGTGTGTGTTTGTGTATGTGTGTGTATGTGTGTGTGTGGAGAGAGACAGAGAGAGAGAGTAAGACAAACTTGTACTGCTTCAGAGCCTCACGTTCTGAAACAGATGACAGTGAATAAAACTAAGTGAGACAATGAAGGAGCCACACTTTGTGACAGTGTCATGTCATCTGACCACTGTGTCAGAAGTCAGTGTGTCACTCAGCTCAAAGGCGTGCGACAGAATTGAGCAATGTCCTGATGGATTCCAGTTCATGACACAGTGCTGCCTGACCACATCTTGGGTGTACAAAACAATGGACCTTAGAGCAGTCAGATTGTTTTTGTGACGTATGGAATGGTTTACATTGTGCTTTTACAGTAGAAAATGTCACACAACTGAAAATAAAATATGGTATGCCGCTACTCTTGTGGCAACGCGCGCTCCAAGGGGAGAGCAGCCCGAATTCCATGATGAGAAATCTGCCGTGACTTGAAGTAATATACAATACAATACTACAAAGTTTGTAACACTTCAATCATGCGAGGCTAGTGATATAATGTGGACATGGTACATCAGGTTTGTGACATAATGGGATAGTGGCACACTGGACCTGTGACACCATAATTATGGAAGCAGTACATCCATCAGGTTTGAACATAATGGGATGTAGTATAGGATTGAGATACATTGGGAATGTAGTACCCTGGGCCTGAGACAGTGACAATGTAGCACATCCTGCTTGTGCATACTAATGGGCATGCAGTGCATAACTCTTGTAAGATGGACAGTCAGCTGCGCACGCACATACGTTGTTCCAATAAATTTATCACCAAACAGGGGGAAAAAAAACTCTTGCAAGATAACAGAAATATGGATATGACACATCGTATCTGTGACAGGATAGAGATGTGCCCCACTGGAATTTTAGGCCGTGAATCACTGTGTTTGTAGAACACAAAGCACTTTCGGCTGATGACTCAACGGGAAAAGAATAGCATCAGAAATAGTTGTGTTGCCAAGTCAATACAATTTCTTTACCATTGTTGAATTTTCTTTTTATAGATTCCCATGTCAATCCAAGTGCCTTCATACAACAGTAGGTGCGTATGCATGCCTCTGAATGATGAGAGAGAGAGGGGTAGGGAGAGAGAGGGGAGAGAGAAAGAGAGTTTTATCAAAGGGATCATCCTGAAATTCGTGAACATGTTTTTACAGACAGAAAAGCCACACATACCTTGAAGGAAAGTGTCTGTTTACCATTGTATTTCAAAAATGAATGTGTGGTGTGAGGTAGACAAGGGTGATGGATGATTTTATCAAACTTTCTATTGTGATTTACATTGTTATGCACTTCTTCTTCGCTGTTATCAATATATTAATTTTATGATGTTTGCTGGTGTGTGTGTGTGTGTGTGTGGTGTGTGTGTGTGTGTGTGTGTGTGTGTGTGTGTGTGTGTGTGTGTGTGTGTGTGTGTGTGTGTGTGTGTGTGTGTGTGTGTGTGTGTGTGTAAGTGTAAGTGTGTGTGTGTGTGTGTATGTGTGTGTGTGTGTGTAATGTGTGTAAGTGTGTGACTGAGTGTGACAACTTTAAGAGTGTGTACTTGTTCATGTATGTTTTGTTTAAAGCATGTTGTGTAATTTTTAAAATGCCACTCTTAATTTCTCTATTGAATAATAAATATTCTGAGTCTTGATGACCATGAAATAGTACATCAGTGACGCACAGTGGATGTGACATGGGAAATAGTACATCAGGCTGATACACATAAAGTGACGATGAACATTACATCAGGCTGATGACAGTAGAATGTGACGAGAATATTACATCAGGCTGATGACAGTAGGAATGTGACGATGGGAATATAGTACATCAGGCTGATGACACAGTGGGAATGTGAGGATGGGAATATAGTACATCAGGCTGATGACACAGTGGGAATGTGAGGATGGGAATATAGTACATCAGGCTGATGACACAGTGGGAATGTGAGGATGGGAATATAGTACATCAGGCTGATGACACAGTGGGAATGTGAGGATGGGAATATAGTACATCGGGCTGATGACACAACGGGAATGTGACACATTGGCTGTACCCTGAGAAACCTGATGTCTCACATGATCCCTTGCATCATAATATACCTCTTTAGCAAAGTATTCAGAGTATACATGGCAAAGGTGTTCCATGACCTGTGCAATTGTTGGGGAGCGAGTTGTCAGAGACCTCAGCTTCTCCAGGGTTCAAGCATATTGAGGGCGGCGCCCATCTCCTCTCGCTGCTTTACCTTCCCTGACCCTAAAAGGGCAGGTACCCATTTACAGCTGGGTGAACTGGAGGACTATACTGAAGCCAGGCGTGCAAACGGTCACCCATCCACTTGGTAACTACACTCAGTGCTGCTTAAGCCTTAGCTTGGGGAAAGCGAGTGTTCTGACCACCGAGCTATCCCATCCCCGTATTCAGAATATAGCAACAGACAAGCAGCTACGTTTTCAACCAGTCTGTGTCCTTTGGCAGAACCTAGCAGCATGTTTACTCTACTGTGAACCTCGAATCACGAAAATGCATCACCACTGAGGCACTTGAAGAACACGTCAGAACTGCCAGCTTGGGAGGAAGAAGCATGGCAAGTCTTCTCTTTGTACATGGGAGTGATGGCTTGACAAGCTGTGCACGAGAATTGACCAAGATTGTTAACAGATGTCATTAAGAAGATAGGTCCCAGTTATTGTTGTTGTTGTTGTTCGTTCGTTCGTTCCCCAGCTTTACACCCTGGGGGTCACCCAGAACATGCCACACTCTGACTCACTCATCCCACCTGGGAATCCCTGTGATGAGATAGGAAGTACACTGGATAAGAAGTTTGCGTGTATGATTCTTTTTAAGTACCTCGCCATATAGGCAGCCATATTCTGACTTCAGAGGACTTTTTCTCCTTTAACAGTTTCAGACCTTCATTTGCCTAACAAGTAAATGGTGAGGTTCTGGGCTCGATTCCCAGCCTCGCCCTCTCTTCCCAGTTTGACGGGAAAACTGAACTGAATGTCAAAAGTCCTTCGGATGAGATTATAAACCAATGCCCTGTGTGCGATTGCACGCAGAACATCTTTGCACACACGTTAAAAACCTGCTTTGTCTTTTGGAAGAGTAAACCATTTTGTACCGGTAGGAACGGATGACAACATTTCAAAAATCCATTCACACAGGTGTCGATCGTGTCTAGACATCATCCCTGAAGTCGGAATGCTGCTACCTAAGTGGTAGGGGGGGGGGGGGGGGGGGGGGTCAGCGCCTGGGCTTTATCACAGTTCTTGATGAAACCATTGACGCTGGGGGCAACAGCAAAGTGAGAGGCTGTATGACCAGTGGCTTTCCCACTCATGGAATTTCACTTTACAGCTTAGTCTTTAGTGATCGACTATGACTCTCTGACTAGGAGGCTTGACTCGCACAGTCCTTATGTGCTGCAGCCCTGGGGGCTGGTTGGCATTTGAAGAACATCTCCAACGCTGACTGTCCTTATGCCCACTTGGCCGAGAGAGTGGGGATGTACTGTGGGCAAGGCATCTCCACTATAATCAAATTTCTGCCCAGTTTTCCAAAACAGCAGCTGCCTCCTCTGCTGTTTTGGAGGTCATCGTCGGACACGACGGACAAACATACACACAGGGGGGGGGGGGGGGGGGGGGGGGGGGGGGGGGGTTATCAATGCTAAAAGATCGAACCTGTGATGAACCTTAGAGCTCTAGCTGGGGAATGATATTTGTTTTTTAATGTGATTCTTTTTTTTTAAGATGCAGCATGGCACTCAGCGCTGCAGAGAGGAGACAGGACAGTTTCCATACCACTGTAAGTCACGACACATTTCTCTGTGTGAAATTCGGGCTGCTCTCCCGGGGAGAGCGCGTCGCCACAAGAGCAGCACCACCCTTTATGTTTTTTCTTTTCCTGTCTTCCACTGTATTCGTTTCCCTATCAGAGTGGCTTTTTTTTTTTACAGAATTTTGCCATGGACAACTCTCCTGTTGCCGTGGGTTCTTTTACGTGCGCTAAATAATTTCGTGTAAAACACCGGACATCAGTTTATCATCCCATCAAAAGACTAGCGCCCAGACCACCACTCATGGTCTAGTAGATGGAGGAAAGCTTTTGGCCCAAACGGGGATTGAACCACCGCGCACTTCTAAACCAGACTTTTCGCTTTCTAGGCAGGCGCGTTGCCTCTAGACCACCGATCCAGTTGATGGCCACGCTCAAACACTGTCCTACAGAGCCGTTAGTGGATACCAGGGGCCGGGGCAGGAGGCAGTGTGGAGGACTGGAAACACTGCAGAAACAACAGGGAGGCCTTCCACAGAGACCCTAGCTTTGGCCCGCGAGTGCAACCCGAATCAACAGGAGGCTGTTGAACAGCTCCTAAATAATAACAATAATGATAACAATGGTTATATAATGCATGATGGTCCTGTTATAGTGTGTGACGCAGCGTTCTCTGGAGGCTCTACACATTGACAGTTGGGCCTGCCTGCGGTTCTCACGTCCACTCCGTTCTGGTCTATAATGCTTTCGCAAGAATTTACAATCAGCTTCACCTGACCATCATGATGATGATGATGATGATGATGATGATGATGATGATGATGATGATGATGATGATGATAACGACGACGACGACGACGATGATAACAATGGTGATAATGGTAAGAGTGATTATATTTACTTGTTGAAAACTTAATTCATCTATATAAGTTATTTCAAATTCATTACTTTTATATACTGTGTTTTATATATATATATGTATATATATATATATATATATATATATATATATATATATATACATACATATATATATATATATATATATATATATATATATATATATATATATATACGTAGATATATATATATCCCAGTTTTGTTGTGTTTCCTGCATTGTCATATTATCAGTGCACTCATGCTTCCATTAGTTGGCCATGCTTCCTTTGTTTCTGTCTGTGTTCATTGAACGGCTTACCTCTTTATTATTCTGAACTGACTAATTGCCTTTCCACTTTGCCTCCTTGCTAGTAGCATCCGCAAAGTCAAAGGCTAATCCATACGAGCCAAACTGCTCATCATTATATAGAGATAATTGTTCGGTGAATTTACAAGGCTCTGATGATTCAACTTAGTTGCACGGTTAGGAATCAATAAAACACAATGCCTTATTTATAAGGTTTAAACAAACAGAGTTGTAGTGTATGTGTTGTAGGGGGGGGAGTGGTTGCGTGCGTGTGTGCGTAAGTGTGGGTGTGTGTGTGAGGGTGGATGATGGGTAGTGTGTGTGTGTGGTGTGGTGTGTGTGTGTGTGGTGTGTGTGTGGGTGTGTGTGTGTGTGTGTGTGTGTGTGTGTGTGTGTGTGTGTGCGCGCGCGCGCGCGCGCGTGCGTGCGTGCGTGCATGTGTGTGGTGTTGTATTTAACGTCTGTTCACTATAAGTGATATTAGAAAGTAGGTGTGCA
>CM054134.1:11380482-11397982 GCA_028751875.1 Rapana venosa | reverse complement strand
CTGAATTTAGGTAAAGTGTTGGTAGCAAATAATGATGATCATAATGATAATAATAATAATAATAATAATAATAATAATAATAATAAATATAATAATAAATGGAATTTATATAGCACTATATCTTGCACAGACAAATCAAAGCGCTTGCACTCAACTCATTCTTACACAGTCATGCAACCAATAGCAAGTAATAGTTCTAACGAGTTCAATGAGGGAGATGTGGGAGAAAGAACAATATGTGTTCTAACTTGACTGGGCTTGTGAGTGTGTGAGTGTTTGTTTTCTCTTTGTTTTCTTTTTTTTTTCTTTTCTTTTTTTTTTTTTGGGGGGGCGTCCGTGTTTTGGTTGTGGGGTTTTTTTTTTGTTTGTTTGTTGTTGTTGTTTTGGGGGGGATACTTGGGTTTCTTTTTTCTCGGCGCGGGAGGGGGGGGGGGGAGGGGGGTTAGTTGCTGGGTTGTTTATTTTCATTCATTCTTACAGTTTTCTTAGCGTCTTGTGCGTGTTTCGCATTACGTCAAACAGCAGACTTGTTATTGAACATGGAAGTTTTTGCTTCTCACTCCATCTGTGTGTGTGTGTGTGTCTGTGTGTCTGTGTGTGTGTGTGTGTGGCCTCACTGTTTGTTCTTTCTCTCAACACCTGTTTGAAGTTGTTTCGGGGGAGAGCTGACATATCTTACGTACGCTTGTCGTTTTGTCATAGTGGCGTGTGTAAATGCTTTGTGTGTGTGTGTTTATTTTTTATTTCGAGGATAATGGAATAAACACCCATGTGCTTTTTTTCATACAGTCCCCGTGTGTATGCAGTTTTGCAAATTTTGTCATCTGCTCCCACCGGCACACAATGGCCTACTCTTACGAAAAGCGGAACGGGTTTTAACGTGCGCGCATGATGTTCTGCGTGCGTTCGCACACTGGACCTCGGTTTATAGTCTCATCTGGAGGACATTTGTAAGTGCGTGCGTGGCGTGCGTGTGTGTGTGTGGTGTGGTGGTGTTGTGTGTGGTGTGTGTGTGTGTGTGTGTTGTGTGTGTGTGTGTGTGTGGTGTGTGTGTGTGTGTGTGTGTTCTTATTACCAATCGTCTATGCTCTTTCTTATTTCATGTGTAATTGTTCATTGCATTCATCTTATATTACTCTCTGTTTCTCTTTTTCCCTCTTTTTTACCTCTTCCTTCTCTGTCTTCTTTGTCTTGTTTTTTTTTATATTGCTCTCTCTCTCTCTCTCTCTTCTCCTCTCCTCTCTCTCTCTCTCTCTCTCCTCTCCTCTCTCCCTCCTCTCTCTCCACCAAAATGCCACAGGCATATAGATTTGTCTCATTATCTTAAGTGTGTATTACTGCCGTCCCTTTTATGATATGAGCGAGGGCCCAAAGAAATAAGTCGGCAAATGCTCATCTGTAGCCCTTGGAAATAAAGATTACTCTCATAATCATAATCATCCTCTCTTTCTCTCTCACTCACTCACTTACTCACACGCACACACGCACACACACAACACACACACACTCACCACTCACACACACACACACACCACACAACACCAACACACAACACACACCACCACACACCACACACACACCACACAAAACACACACACACACACAACACACACAACAACACAACACAACACAACACACACACACACACAACACAACACACACACAACACACACACAACACACACTCAACACTCACACACCACACAACACACAACACACTCACACACTCACACACACACAACCACACACAACACACACACACACACACACACACACCACACACACCACACCCACACAACACACACACACGCACATGCTCTTTGTTAACAATGTGGCGGTAGTGTTTCTGCACACCTAACACAGGACAACAGCATTGTGGTCAAAACAACGCTACATAACATTAGCACCACAGGCGGCGGCTTCATGGTGTTCGCTTCGTGCGGTCTGCCAGGATGTGTGGGTTTTGCCCTGAAGACAATACTGCAGAGGATGACACACGAGCCTCCTTGAACGTGGGGCTGAGTAGTCCAGGGTGAAACTAGTCCCAAACGGATCATCTGTCACAATAAACATAAGTCTCACGCTGTCTGACGTATTCTGTCAAACCTGTCCCTCCTAGGGAAACCGGAAACATGGGAGTGTGCATGCTGCGTGTTTGTGATTCCTCTTCTTCCTTAATAATAATAATAATAATAATAATAATAATAATAATAATAATAATAATAATAATGTATAGAATTTATATAGCGCTGAATCTTGTAAAGCAACAAATCAAAGCGTTTATTGTCGAATGCTCACACAGTAACTATTTAATTTATTTGTCATATGAATGAAAATGTGTTGCATTGCCGTCAAGCACCTGACCAAACAGGTATGTGACAGAAACTTTGGATCTTTCACTGACCAGTCTCTCACATATCTTTCAATCGTGTGTAAAGTAGTTCTCTTATGGTCAGGCTGACAGGTACAGAAAAAAAAAGCAGGTTGTTGTTAGACAATCCCCAGATTAACATGCTGGGGGTTATTCAGCATATGCATTCTGATTCCCTCATTCTACCTGGGAATCACTGTAAGACTGAATACACACTAGATGAGAATTTTGCACACATGGACGTTTTTGAAGTACCTTACCATACAGACAGCCATACTCCAACTTCATATGTTTCTACTTTTATGGAGAGTGTATGTTTTTTATGCCAAGACCTTGTCATGGGTGGATACAATCTCAACACTTCAAAGCATATCAATATTTTAATGTGGGTCTAGGCACTTTTCTTTCATCCTTCCTTCACCTTCACCTATCCCGTAGTCTAGTATGCGCTACGATTTGTTTGCTTAGAAAGTTTCAGCGCTATATAAATACACACATACATTACTATATTAAACCATTGGGGCACCGCCGAAGATGTTACAACCAGCTTCTTTTCTTTCAAATCAAGAAGAAACAACGCTTTGAACCCAGGACAAGCAAATATGTTTGAACCGTCCTCCTCAGCCGTTCAGTCCAACAGGCTCGTCTCTCAGCGCCTGGAAGGGAAGGGATGCACTGAGAGTGTGGGTGGGCTTCTGTCTGTCCAAGGCGCCCATAGAGGGTGGGAGGATGGAGGGGGCGGGGTGGGGTGGGGGGAGGGGGTGTGAACGGCAGTGATGATTTACCCGACAATCTGAAGTGACAAGACACCCAGGGTGTTCGCTGCCTGGAGCGGTGATTACACTGTCAGTGTGGAGATGGGTGCCGATTCTGCTGACAGCCAGGTGGTCGTTGGGAAACGTTTCCATCACCATCCCAGCACACAGAGATAATCATGACTGGCAAAAGATGCTGAATGAGAACTGTGAAGGCAGACATGCATGGAATCAGGCATTCACAGAGCGAAACAGAAAATTTACTTTTTGATTTATTTTTTTGGAGGGGGGGGGGGGGGTGATAAACAGACAGATAGTGATAAAGAGAGAGAGAGAGAGAGAGAGAGAGAGAGAGAAGGAGAGAGAGAGAATCAGAGAGGAGAGACAGACACATACAGATATATAGACAGGCGAACAGATAAATATACACATACGCGAGTGCTCTTTCTCTCTCTCTCTCTCTCTCTCTCTTCTCTCTCTCTCTCTCTCTCTCTCTCTTCTCTCTCTCTCTCTCTCACACACACACACACACACACACACACACACACACACACACACACACACAGAACATGGATGAGGTTTTTAACGTGTGTAGAAGGTGTTCTGTACGCGTTCCTACTTGGAACCTTGGTCTTTGGTCTCATCCACACAGTGGATTGCAGTCAGCAGGAAGAAAAGTGGAGTGGAGTCAATGCCAATGTTAACTCCAAGGGGGGAAATCTCCTCGAACTGAAACCTGATTGGAAACTGGATCCTAAAGTACTAGTTAGGGTCAGATAATAAAGATGATGCTCTAACCTCTAGGTTATCCCCCTTCCCACCCCACTGAGAATTGTGTCCCCTTAATTAATAAGTCTGTGTTCATTGTTCACTGCGATGTGACGAATGAAAATCCAACAATGGCTTCACTTGTGTCTGACATTATTGCCCAGAATTGTAGAAGAGGACACATAGCAGCGACAGTTATTGCAAACTAAGATGTTCCTGTGGATGCAGTGGTGTAATCGTGGTATTGTGCATACGCCACTGTCAGTCAGGGCAGATCATTCCTCTGCGTGAAAAGCGGACTACTCTTTCCGAGGAGAGCGCAATTGTGTCTGTCACAAGAGCTGTGCCACCCATTTGTAAAAGGGTTTTATTTCCCCTTCTGTCTGCATATACAATGTTTTCCTTTTAAGAGTGGCTTTTATGTAGACTTTTTGCCGGAGCAATTTCTGGTTGCCGTTAGTTCTTTTCTGTGTGCTAAATGTGTGTTGAACTTGAGACCTTGGTTTATTGATTTGTTGCTTTACAAGATTCAGCGCTATATAAATTCCATACATTATTATTATTATTATTAATTATTATTATTGCCTTATTAAAAAACACTATCATCCACCGCACCACTGAAGGTCTAATGGAGGATGGGGGAAAGTTTTGATTCAAATGGAAGTCACACCCTCAAGTGTCCGCTTTCTAGGCGATTGTGTTACGTCTCGGCCATCGATCCACCTTGTGTAAGTACAATTGTATCATTGTGTAAGAACAAAACGTTTTACCGAGACCCAGGCACTGGCACTGGAAATCATAAAGGGAGTCAGCTAGTGTTTCCCTTAATGCAGCCCTCTTCGTGATTACTCTCAGTGCAAGGACTTAAAGTGGTATAAATAAATAAATAAATAAATAAATAACTGGTTGAGTGTAGCATTGTGCAGTGTGGTTTCAAAAAAAAAGAAAACAAACAAAAAAGGGTTTTAGAAATGAAGCCATTTGTCTTGATGTTGATGTATTTTTTCATTCTATCATCATCACTTATAACAGTGTCCACACACAAGAGCATATCTTACGATCTTCCAGGTCAGCTTAGGTGCAGACCTGCCACTGCCAGCCGTACTTCTCTTTACATGCAGAAGGTCAAGTATGTAGGCTAAAACATGCTAATCATGTCAGCACAGGGTGTGAGATGTGGAGGTCTGAAAACTCTCAGCATGCACTGGAACCTCAGCATGGATGAGTTATGACACGGGGGACATGTTTACAGACCAATGTCACGGCAGTTGCGGGGCAGCCTATATGTCATGGAATGGCCGGCTCTCGGTGTAACATTCCTAGGGACGTTAACATGAACTGACTGTGAGGAGTAAGCGCGCTTTGGGGAGAGAAGTGAGAGCACCAGTAGTGCATGAGGCGATGAAGGGATGGACGTCTTTGAGAGGGAGAGAAAGACAGACAGACAGACAGAGATTCAGACAAACAGAGAGACAGACAGACAGACAGAGATTCAGACAAACAAAGAGACAGACAGACAGAGAGTCAGACAAACAGAGAGACAGATAGACAGACAGACAGACAGACAGACAGACAAAGAGTAGTTCTTCAGTTTAACGTCCTTCCACTAAATAGTGATATCAGACGGGAAAGTGTGTGTGTGTGTGTGTGTGGTGTGTGTGTGTGTGGTGTGTGTGTGTGTGTGTGTGTGTGTGTGTGTGTGTGTGTGTGTGTTGTGTGTGTGTGCTTATTTACCTGCCTGCCTACTTGACAGCCTGCCTCTGTGTGTGTATGTGTGCACAATGTGCGTGCGTACTTGCGCGTGCGTGTGTGTGTGTGTGTGTGTGTGTGTGCGTGCGTGCGCGCGCGCGTTGTGTGTGTGTGCGTGGTATGTGCGTGCACGTGTGTGTATGTGTATGTGTGTGAGTGTGTGTGTGTGTGTGTCTGTGTGTATGTGTGTGTGCGAGAGTGTGTTCCAAAATAAAAATGCCATGTTGAAAACCCACGAGCTTCAGATAAGAAACTTGGTATATACCACAGATAACCAGAACTGTCTTTATTTCTCTGGCAAACACGCACAACATCTGATTTGTGCGGCTGGCAATGTAGTACCTTGCATTGAATTGCATTGCATTGCATTGCTCACCTTCCAGTATCTCACTCATCCAACATTGGCCATACCACTCTCGCTGTCTGTGTTATCAGTCTCTAGAACCACCGCCAACAGAAGGCATCGTAAAAACTGCCTCATTCTAACTTATCTGCTGCCCATCACTCGCTGGCTGCAATAATGGTCTGAATTCTACGACACAGCAAACTATTGCAGTGGAATACGGACGCACACACTTCTCGTGCTCACCAAAGAGCGTAAACAGGGCCATAAGATGCTGATGATTTTTGCCTCCATTGGAATGCCCAAGCTTTCTCTTAAAGAGTGTGGTGTTGTTGTTGATGGTTTTGTTGTTGTTCTTCTCGTCCTCCTCCTCCTCCTCCTCATTCTTCTTCATCTTCTTCTTCACTCCTCCTTCTTCTTCTTCTCCTCCTCCTCTTTCTTCTTCTCCTCCTCCTCTTCCTCCTCCTCCTTCGTCTTCTCTTGTTTGGAAAGGGGAAGGGAAGGGCGGGGGGGGGGGGGGGGGGGGGGGGGGTTACATTCACTGCCCTTGCCAAATGTTTTGTCAGTTATTGAGGTAAGCAAAGTGCCAAGGCCAACGTTAAAATGTTGTTATGCTTGGAATAATGATATGTTATGTTGAGATTGTCTTCAGCCATGACAAACAAGCTCTTAACATAATAACCCACGTTCCCCGTGAAATGGTAACATTCCTTGTTTACAGCCGATGTAAACATAGAGCAAAAGCTTACATAACAAATTGTTTGTTTACTTTGGATATGTTATGTGGAGATTTCCAACATAAACTACTGTTGTCTTCATTAAGATAAAGGTAAAGGTGTCCCATAACCTATGTGGTCGTAGGGGAGCGAGGCATCAGATACCTCCACTTCTCAAGGGATTCTCAAAATTTACAAAACCGCATACACACGGGGACTGGATGTAAAAAAGCAGATAAGTGCTTATTCCATTATCCTCGATATAAAAGAATAAAATAAAATAAAATGAAAATAAAAGGGGCCAGCATATTGAGGGCGACGCCCGTCTCCTCTCCCTCGCTGCTTTACTTTCCCTGATCCTAAAGAAGCAGGTACCCATTTACAGCTGGGTGAACTGGGGGATTGTACGGAAGCCAAAGCGCGCAAACGGTCACCCATCCAACTGGTAACCACGCTCGACGCTGCTTAACCTTAGCTGGGGGAAAGCGAGTGCTCCGACCACTGAGCTCTCCCGTCTCCCAGGAGCAGAGAAAAAAACCCAAAGACACTTTGAAATCAGAGTAGTCAGAGTTTGACTGCTTATGAAGCGTGGCGTTTGAATATAAAAAAGCCATCCACATAAGCTTTTCATCCTGTGTGTGCTTAACAGTCTCACAGAGATTGCAGGAGTGTTGAGGGAGATCCAGTGCATGTTATGGGTGAGACCCTAGATAGTCCTGCTGGGGAACGGCCAGCAACATCAATATGTATTGCCTCAGTGTTGTTGGTCCTTGTTAAGAAATAGTCACTCGGCCATTGGCTGACATTCTATTGTTGTTTTAAAATAGGTAAAGACTTCCCCAAACTGAGCAGGCGCTAGTATTAAACTGCAAGCAAACCAGGAGAGAGTATGGCGGGGTGGATTAGAGAGAGAAGGGTGGAGGATAAATGAGTGCTAGAAATAGATTGACCATGAACTAGCCAAATTGATGTGTTCTGTGTTTTGCTGGTATCAGTTCAGTAAACAAAACTGTTTGTGTAGGGCCACACACGATGATCTATCAACCTTGTGAGAGCCATTCTTGAAGGAATTGTTAAGGGGGTCAGAACGGTAAAAACAAAAAACAAAAAAACCACTTTGAACCAACAGTATTGCAGATCAGACAGAAAACATTTGAACCAGCAACATTGCACAACAGACAGAAAACCTTTGAACCAACAATTTTGCAGATCAGACAGAAAACCTTTGAACCAGCAACATTGCACAACAGACAGAAACCTTTGAACCAGCAACATTGCACAACAGACAGAAAACCTTTGAACCAACAACATTGCACAACAGACAGAATACCTTTGAACCAACAACATTGCACAACAGACAGAAACCTCTGAACCAGCAACATTGCACAACAGACAGAAAACCTTTGAACCAGCAACAATGCACAACAGGCAAAAAAAACCTTTGAACCAACAACATTGCACAACAGGCAAACAAAACCTTTGAACCAACAACACTGCACAACAGAAAGCAAAAAAAAACCCTTTGAACCAACAACACTGTACAACAGACCGAGAAACCCTGAGAGAGATCCAGGTTCTTGCACACAACCGAAATACACGGCAGAATCCTGTGAACAGGTCTCCAAATAAACCCAAAATGACTTCAGGAATGTGTTAGAAAAACAAATGAAAAAGGAACGAACGTGAACAAAAAAAACAACAAACAAAATTACGTCTACAGCAAAAGAAAGTGACACGTCACTAATCTGTAAAACCTTTTCTTTTTAACACATACACCTACAGCACTAAATAAAACCCAGTATCTTTGACAGCAACAAGCAGACTGGCATGATAAGATGGGGGGTGAGAAGTCTGGCACACAACACACAGCACAATGAACACAGCAAATTGCCCATCAACACTAGTCTAGTGCTGCTGCTGCTGCTGCTGCTGCTGCTGGTCCAAGAGCACTGCTGATAGAGCTGGAGGGAATTACAGCCGCTCTCTCTCTCTCTCTCTCTCTCTCTCTCTCTCTCTCTCTCTCTCTCTCTCTCTCTCTCTCTCTCTTCTCTCTCTCTCTCTCTGTGCAGACAACGATATCTGAAAGCTTTTCTGCTAAGCCTAGCTTTCTTCCAGCTGGAGGACAAGTGAGGGAACTGGGTGAAGGGAGTTATTCCCTTTCACCAAACAAGTGGGGGGTTTAGTGGCAATGTGTGAAAATTTCGCCAGCAGGCAGGGAAGATGATATGAGGGGTTGGCACAGGCAAGTGGTTAGAACATGGAATTTGTGACCTGATGGTAACCCAGGTCGTGGGTTTGGATCTCTACTTAGTCATCAAGTTTGAAGGATTTTTCCCTGGAGATTTGGGCTCGGTTCCCCGGCTAAGAGCTCCCAGGTTCAGCAAGAGTGAGATTGTTGCGTATACATGCGGCCATTTGAGCCCCATTTAGACTTCGGGGATGATGTCTAACCAGACACAAGAGTGTATGCGGCTTTTGAACGTTGCCATCCGTTCCGTGACGGGATAGCTCAGTGGTCGGAGCACTCGCTTTCCCCCAGCCAAGTTAAGCAGCATCGAGCGTGGTTACCACTTGGATGGGTGACCGTTTGTGCACCTTGGCTTCAGTACAGTCCCTCAGTTCACCCAGCTGTAAATGGGTACCTGCCTCTTTAGGGCAGGGAAGGTAAAGCAGCGAGGGAGAGGAAATGGGCGCCGCCCTCAATATGCTGGCTCCTAGAGAAGTGAGGTCTCGATGCCTCGCTCCCCTACGACCACATAGTATAATGGGACACCTTTACCTTTACCTTTTACCATCCGTTTCTACTGGCACTCAAATGCCCTACTATTCCAAAAGACAGGACGGGCTTTTAATGTGTGCTCAAGATGTTCTGTATGCGTTTGCACAGGGGCCCTCGGGTTATAGTCTCATGGGAAGGACTACCCCCAGGGGATAACAATGGTGCTGACTCACTCCTCTTAAACTCCTTTAGATAAGACTGTAATCTTCAGTGCAGCGTGCAAACGAATGCAGACACAATGGAAACCCCATTCACTGTTGGGTAGAAGAGCAGACCCACTATGGCCACTGGCATGGATGGATGACACGAACATACCCAGCATGCATCCTGAAGTCTGCTGAAATTTTGGCTCCTCCGCTTCTAGTGCCGCTGCAGGTTATGTTTACGTTTTGGGAAGGAGAAAGAATTTGTCACAGTATAAGAAAAAAGAAAGAAAGAAAGAAGAAAGAAAGAAGAAAGAAAGAAGAAAGAAGAAAGAAGAGAGAGAGAGAGAGAGAGAGGAGAGAGAGAGATGGAGGAGAGAGAGAGAGAGGAGAGAAGAAGAGAAGAAGAAGAGAGAGGGAACTGAGAGAGAGAGAAGAGAAGAAAGAAAGAAGAGAAGAAAGAGAGAGAGAACTGAGAAGAGAGAAAGAAAGAAAAGAAAAGAAAGAAAGAAAGAAAAAAAAAAGGAAGGAAAGAAAAGAAAAAGAAAAAGAAAGAAAAAAAGGAAAAAAAAAAGAAAAAAAGAAAGAAAAGCCAGGAAAATAGAGATAAAAGGATATAGAAGAAAGGAAAGAAGGACGAGAGAAAGGCAGACGACTGAAAGAGAGAAAGAAAGAAAGAAACAAACAAACAAAAAAGAAAGAAAGGGAGGAAGGAAGGAAGGACGAAAGGAGAAAAGAACACAAATCAAGAAATCAAGAAGGAAATCAAGGAAAGAAAGAAGGCAGGAAGAGAGAAAGAAGTCAACAAACAAACAAACATGTAAACAAGTTCTGGACAATCTGAGAATCACGATCATGCAGTAAGAGGTTATACAGTATAAAGACTCTTTTCAGTCAGAAAACATGATGCGTCTGTAGATAAGAGGAAACTTTACACAAACATGCCCCCCCCCCCCCCACACACACACACACACACACCACACACACACACACCACACACACACACCAAACACACCACACACACACACAACCACACACACACACACACACACACACACACACACACCACACTGTGACTCACTCACTTACTCAAACACACACACACACACGCACACGTATGCACACGCGCGCACGTGCACACACACACACTACCTGCCCCCCCACCCCCCACCCCCACCCACACACACACACATATAAACGCACACACACACTAACCCCCACCCTCACACACACACACATACACACACACACGCATACACGCACGCAAACATAATTACACACACACTCCCAAATCGCACACCAACTCACCAACAATGACTCACTCAACTCACACAACACACACACACGCACACGCGCGCACACACACACACACACGCACACACACACGAAGAAAAACAATCTGTTTATTTTATTGCAGGCCACGATGTTCACAAATGTAAACAAGCGAGGCTGTTGCCTCCAGAGCAAAACACGCCTGGTAAAACGCTCACATCTTCCCCCGAAACCGCGCAACAGTCACTCTCTTCTTCCACAGAAAGGGGATAAGGGGCAAGATAGCCACCATAGCCCCTTAAAATTGCCGAAATAATCCTGCCTCCTTGGTGGGCAAGAAGATGTATTGCGCTGTCTACGCACCCAATATCCCGCAGTGTGGATGGATAACGATGGAGATGAACAGAGAGCCTTGTCCGTCAAATGTCTTCAGGACAAGGGAAATAATTATAGCACTAGTTTGTCAACATCAGGGTGCGCTAAGATTTGGTATGGGTGCGGGTGTGAATAGACACACGTGTATGTGGGTATAGATTATCTGTCTTTGAGCGTACATGGGGTGTGCAGGAGACACTCGTTAAAGACACCCACACACGCGCGCGCGGGACGGGATAGCCTAGTGGTCAGAACATTGCGCTTGCAATCTGATGACCCGGGTGCGAATCCCGTTCAAGGGGATTTTTCTCCTGGAGTTAACATCAGTGCAGACTCCACTCTCCCCAAAAGTCCTTTGGATGAGACTATAAACCGAGGCCACTTTCCTGTTCCGCTTTTCGAAAGAGTAGGACATTGGGTGCCGGTGGGAACAGATGACAAAATTTACAAAACCGCATACACGCGGGGACTAGATATAAAAAAGCACATGAGGGCTTATTCCATTATCCTCGGTATAAAAGAATAAATATTCACATACATACACACACACATGAATGAATGCACGCATAGATACACATATTTGTTCACCTACAGGCTCGTGAGAGCACGCACACACACACACACACACACACACACACACACACACACACACACACACACATCATCATCATCACCATCATCATCATCACCATCATCATCATCATCATCATCATCATCATCACCATAACCACCATATAAGTGTAACAAACAACATACACGAAAACAAACAGTAGAACAAGCAAGCAGAGACACAAACAGACCAACTCACAAGTAAACAGACGAACAACCGAGTAAATAAACAAACAGCTAACAAACAAACAAACAAACAAAACACAGAAGAGAAGAGGAAGGACTCACCCCCAGGCGCTGTGACGTTTTAAAGATGGCGATGTGCCACTGTTCTTCTCCTCTGTCACTTCCGTACACGTTTGGTCCGTAGGACTAGGCCACCACATTCTGTGTGCAGAGAAGGCACTCTGTAGGTTATCGCTGCTTATACAGATAGACACAGCAAAACAGACAGACGGATGGATGCACAGTTGATGGACACACAGCCAGACAGACGGAGAATAACAAGGAAACTAGCGTATATTATCGAGAGAAAAAATCATGTAAAAGCAAACAAATATCAATCAACAACTAACCATAATAATAATAATAATAATAATAATAATAATAATAATACAAGAAAAACAACAAGCTAAAGAAGCTTTCCCCATCCCCCCTCTTTTTTTTATCATCAAAACCGAATTTTTAATTCTGACATACTCCAAAAACAGTGCAATCCAAGATTTTAATCAAGTTTTTAAAGAGATCACACGAAGACAAAAAACGTAAATTTCTTTTTTTTTTAAAGGAAAAGGACGAATGCATTTTGTTCAGAATACTTGTATGACCGCAGTAAATCTATGAATTTGCGGTGCAAGAAATAGGAATTTTTTCATCTGTGTTGTGGCAAGCTAAACATATGTTACTTGTGCTTTTAAAAAAAAAACCACTTCAGTACTGACTCCACTATCAAAGATCCAAATGTATTGAACTGTCACATTATTTCTTCAATCATTCTTAGTTAGGCATACTGTAGACTAGTTTCTGCATATTAATTTTTTTACGAAAAACATAATGAACATGGAGTTGTTCTGTTCAAACTGCTCATATATAAATTACCATCTTTCTTCTTCATTATTTAACTCAATCAATCATGCGAATTTCACTTGAATAATAAAAGTAATAAGTTTTTATATCATCATGAAGTCAAGCCTTTTAATTTCCAAACTAGGCCCTAATAAGATTCTTCTTAAGTTGGTTTTTTTTTAATTATAAAACAGAGGACATGCTTTATTCAATTTTTTCCAGCTGAACCAAGATATGTCGAGTGGCGACATTTTCCCAGACAGCAATCAATCACATTCTGATATTTTCTGCACAAACTGACAGACAGTAGAGGTCTGTCCCATCCCCTTTTCCCAGTAATTCTGATGACAGCACACTGAGTCATTCGATTTGTCACCCATGAGTAAAGTGGATTCCTTGATAGCTGTCGCCATGCCTTGCCTGTATTGATAGCTGTTGACTGTCTTGATAGCTGTTGACTGTCTTGATAGCTGTTGTCTTGCCTGTCTTGATAGCCGTTGCCTTGCCTTGCCTGTCTTGATAGCTGTTGCCTGTCTTGATAGCTGTTGCCTTGCCTGTCTTGATAGCTGTTGCCTTGTCTGTCTTGATAGCTGTTGCCTTGCCTGTCTTGATAGCTGTTGTCTTGCCTGTCTTGATAGCTGTTGCCTTGCCTGTCTTGATAGCTGTCGCCTTGCCTGTCTTGATAGCTGTCGCCTTGCCTGTCTTGATAGCTGTTGCCTTGCCTGTCTTGATAGCTGTTGTCTTGCCTGTCTTGATAGCTGTCGCTTTCCCTGTCTTGATAGCTGTTTCCTATCTTGATAACTGTCGCCTTGCCTATCTTGATAGCTGTTGCCTTGCCTGTCTTGATAGCTGTTGCCTTGTCTGTCTTGATAGCTGTTGCCTTGCCTGTCTTGATAGCTGTTGCCTGTCTTGATAGCTGTTGCCTTGCCTGTCTTGATAGCTGTTGCCTTGTCTGTCTTGATAGCTGTTGCCTTGCCTGTCTTGATAGCTGTTTCCTATCTTGATAACTGTCGCCTTGCCTATCTTGATAGCTGTTGCCTTGCCTGTCTTGATAGCTGTTGCCTTGCCTGTCTTGATAGCTGTTGCCTGTCTTGATAGCTGTTGCCTTGCTTGCCTTAATAGCTGTTGCCTTGCCTGTCTTGAGAGCTGTTGCCTGTCTTGATAGCTGTTGCCTTGCCTTGCCTGTCTTGACAGCTGTTGCCTGTCTTGATAGCTGTTGCCTTGCCTGTCTTGATAGCTGTTGCCTGTCTTGATAGCTGTTGCCTTGCCTTGCCTGTCTTGATAGCTGTTGCCTTGCCTGTCTTGATAGCTGTTGCCTGTCTTGATAGCTGTTGCCTGTCTTGATAGCTGTTGCCTTGCCTGTCTTGATAGCTGTTGCCTTGCCTGTCTTGATAGCTGTTGCCTTGCCTGTCTTGATAGCTGCTGCCTGTCTTGATAGCTGTTGCCTGTCTTGATAGCTGTTGCCTTGCCTTGTCTGTCTTGATAGCTGTTGTCTTGCCTGTCTTGATAGCTGTTGCCTTGCCTGTCTTGATAGCTGTATCCTTGCCTGTCTTGATAGCTGTCGCCATGCCTTGCCTGTCTTGATAGCTGTTGCCTTGCCTGTCTTGATAGCTGTTGCCTGTCTTGATAGCTGTTGCCTTGCCTGTCTTGATAGCTGTTGCCTTGCCTGTCTTGATAGCTGTTGCCTTGCCTGTCTTGATAGCTGTTGCCTTGCCTGTCTTGATAGCTGTTGCCTTGCCTGTCTTGATAGCTGTTGCCTGTCTTGATAGCTGTTGCCTTGCCTGTCTTGATAGCTGTCGCCTTGCCTGTCTTGATAGCTGTTACCTGTCTTGATAGCTGTTGCCTGTCTTGATAGCTGTTGCCTGTCTTGATAGCTGTCGCCTTGCCTGTCTTGATAGCTGTCGCCTTGCCTGTCTTGATAGCTGTTGCCTTGCCTGTCTTGATAGCTGTTGCCTTGCCTTGCCTGTCTTGATAGCTGTTGCATTGCCTGTCTTGATAGCTGTTGCCTGTCTTGATAGCTGTCGCCTTGCCTGTCTTGATAGCTGTTGCATTGCCTGTCTTGATAGCTGTTGCCTGTCTTGATAGCTGTTGCCTTGCCTGTCTTGATAGCTGTTGCCTGTCTTGATAGCTGTTGCCTTGCCTGTCTTGATAGCTGTTGCCTTGCCTGTCTTGATAGCTGTTGCCTTGCCTTGCCTGTCTTGATAGCTGTTGCCTTGCCTGTCTTGATAGCTGTTGCCTGTCTTGATAGCTGTTGCCTTGCCTGTCTTGATAGCTGTTGCCTTGCCTGTCTTGATAGCTGTCGCCTTGCCTGTCTTGATAGCTGTTGCCTTGCCTGTCTTGATAGCTGTTGCCTTGCCTGTCTTGATAGCTGTTGCCTTGCCTGCACAGACTACTTGGTTTGCTTTAAACATCTTGGGGAAACTGAAACCTGAATCTTCCGCCACCTTTTCTGGTATCCGGTTTTGCGATTGTTTGTTTGCTTGGTTGTTGGTTGTTTTTGTTTTGTTCTGTTTTATTTGTTGTTGCTTTTGTGTTGTTTGTTGTTTTGTTTGGGAGTTTGTATAGGAGGGGGGGGTCGTTTTTGTTTGGTTTTGGTTTTGTGTGTGTGTTTTGTTGTTGATTGTTTTTTTTGGTTTTTGCTGGTTCTCTTTGGGAGGCGGGGGGGGGGGGGGGGGGGGGGGGGGTTTGGGAGAGGGAGATTTGGGGTGGGGGGGCAGTTTTGTTCCTAGGCTAGATCCCCGAGGCCTACCAATAGTGAGACATTTGAGTATGCGACCATTTTTTCCCACCACTGATGTAACCGCATTCCGACCTCCGAGACACATATTTGATCAACTAAGTGGATAAACTGATTCACTGAACTTCATTAAAACAATGCCACCACTTCAGCTCAAGTCAAAGCCACGCCAAGGTAAAAGCTGATGGTGTGGTTTCAGTTGTTGCTTCTGGGGTGTTCAAAGTCTGAACGCTTTGCCCATACCATCCTGATAACAAGCTGGTCTGTTTGCACATTTCTTTTCTCTGGTATCCGCTTTAGCCGTGGTGGTTAGAGAGTCGAACTAGCGACCTGTCGTTCACTAAGGGTTTAGGTTCGAGTCTTTGCTGAAATGTCCATTTGAAAGGATGGATTCTGGCGGTAATACTGATACATACCAGTTATACTCTTTCTTACTGTGGGATTCGGCCTACTCATCTGACATACCCAGCATGCAGCCTGCTGCCAAGAGAAGCATGGGCTCCACCAGGTGTTTAACTTGCCCAAGACATACAGCCTGAAAAACTCAATGCGGTGCTCTCACTGCTCCTCAATAAGCTAAAGCAGAAATTAAGTCAAGTCAAGTCATCAGGTCAATTCAAGTCGGGTCAAGTCAGTCTAGGTCATGTCAAGTCAAGTCAGGTCAGGTCAAGTCAGGCCAGGTCAGGTCAGGTCAGGTCAAGTAAAGGCCAGCCAGTTCAAGTCATATTAAGTCAAGTCAAGTCATGTCAAGTCATCGCTAAATTTCCATTTTATACTGAAATAATCGCAACAGACCTAGCGTGTGTTTTATTTCGACTGGTAGGCATTTGTGTTTATAAATAACCAGCACTGTTTGTCTCGCTATAAAGATATATATCTCTGTGCGTTCACAGGATACAGACAGGCAGGGCTATAGGGGCTATAGGGGCTATAGGAGCTATAGGGGCTATAGGGCTATAGGGGCTATAGTAGGGGCTGTAGGGCTGTATCGATGCTCTGTGCCCCCTTACTCAAATGTTGGAGGAGACTGCGTGCAGTCTGCAATGCTGCTTGTGAAAAGATGTTACAACGTTTAAGGAGATTAATGTAAGATAACTTTAGTTTTTGTGCTTGTTTTGGCTTGGGTTTGTTTTTGCCGAGGGGGTTGGTTGGTTGGTTGGTTGGTTGGTTGGTTGGTTGGTTGGTTGGTTGGTTGGTTGGTTGGCTGGTTGGTTGGTTTTGGGGATTTTTTAAAGGGGGCGGGGGGTGGTCTGGGGATTGGTTGTTTTTCGGGGGGGTGGGGGCATTTTTGGGGGGTTTGTTTTTTGCTTTGTTTGGGTTTGGTTTGGTTTGGGGGCCGGATTTGGTTTTGTGGATTTTTTTTTTTTGGGGGGGTGGAGTTCTTTTTTTTGTTTTTGTTTGGTTTATTCTGTTTCATGTGTGAAGAATTGTCTTATTTTCTCCCGATATAGACGCTCCCCCCCCCCCCCCCCAAAAAAAGAACAACCGCAACCGCGTTGTTTTGTTTTTGTTTTTGGGGTTTTTTTTGGGGGGGGGGTTTAGGGGGGAGGGGGGGGGGTCTATATCGGGGAGAAAAGAAGACATTCTTCATCGTGAGACAGATTCGGAATGTTACCCCTTCCACACTGAGATGCCCTGCACCCTGACAAGCACCAGATGTCACGTCGCTTTTCTGGGCTTTCCTTCCATCCTGCTTCCCTGGGGCATCTGTCCGCTCCCTGGAATCCTCTGTCAGTCTGCTTCCCTGGGCATCTTTCCGCTGCCTGGAATCCTCTGTCAGTCTGATTTTCTGGGGTTTCCATTCTGCCGCTATATCGAG
>CM054134.1:11360482-11367982 GCA_028751875.1 Rapana venosa | reverse complement strand
ATTAATGGAAAAGACATATAAACTTTTCTTTGGCGTGCACGCACGGCACTCACTCACACACACAAACGCACGCACGCGTGCCCACGCGCGCAACACACACACACCATTTGTGTCTGTGTATGTACGTGTGTGTGTGTGTAGGTAGGTAGGTAGGTAATTATGTATGCATATATGTAAGTATCTATCTATTTATATCTATCTAATAGGTGTGTATGTATGCATTATGTATGTATCTATTATGTGTGGATGTATTTATGTATGTGAGTATAGCCTGTTCTCTGAGCTAAATGTGGCGCCGAAACCAGCGAAAAGCCAGACTAGCCTGCCTGTGGCGCATTGGATTATTGGAGAGGAGTGAGTGGTGTGGAGGGGAGTGCTGGTGAGATGTTGTGTGGCGTAGTGTAGTGTTGTAAGCACACACACACACACACACACACACACACAGAATATTTGTACAAAATGGCTCATGCTACATTAGGCATTGCACAAATGAGTTGGGGGGGCCGTTGTCTTTGGGGTTGGGTGTTTTGTTGTTGTTTTTTTGTTGGTTGTTCCTTGTCTTTTCCCTTTTTTTCCGGGGTGGCGGTCGGGATGGAGGGGGGGGGGGTGGAGGGGTTGTCTGGTTTTGCTTTGTTTGTTTCTGAAACTATCTTATCTAGTACCCGCTATCACCACCATCCCATCACCCCCACCCTCTAAAAACAAAACCAAACAGGAACAAGTCAAGAGAATACAGGAATGATGCGGTGTTGGCCGATCTGTTGGTTTCTGTCATTCATTTTGCAGCGGCATCATGATTCGCGACCTTCCTGCCCAATACTGCAAACTGTTCTCACGCCGCTCGTCCCGATTACTGTGCCCCCAGCCATTCTCACCTCAGCTCGCCATCCCACATCCTCAAGGTAAAAAATCCGTATTTATTTATTTATTCATTTATTTCGATTTAGTGGAGTAAGCATTCACATGCTTCATTTTACACCCAGTCCCCGTGTGTATGCAGTTTTGCAAATTTTGCCATCCGTTCCTACCAGGAACCATCAGGGACGGGATAGCTCGGTGGTCAGAACACTCGCTTTCCCCCAGCCAATTTTGAGCAGCATCGAGCTTTGTTACCAGTTGGACGGGTGACCGTTGGTTTCAGATTACTCCCCCAGTTCACCCAGCTGTAAATGGGTACCTGTCTCTTTAGGGTCAGGGAAGGTAAAGCAGCGAGGGAGAGGAGATGGGCGCCACTGTCCTCAATATGCTGGCTCCTGGAGAAGCTGAGGTCTCTGACGTCTCACCCTCCTACGACCACACAGGTGATGGGACACCTTTACCTTTACTCCTTCCAGCACACTTCCATAGGAAGTGGTTGACTCATTTCTCACTACACACAGACAGATCCTACACAGAGTTAGAAGCTTGCATGTACCAATGTTGCAATCACTGAACGGGGGCAAAACCCCCAAACTAGTCAATGACATGACGTCATAATGTGATGACGTGTCTACTGCGTCATCACAGACGGAGAAGAAGCAGGACGTGACCACCACGACTATACAGGGACCTCTCTCTGTGAGCTGTGAGGGGATAAGATAAGACGAGGTCAGAAACGGGGAGTCACAGCCCAGAGCCACGCTGTCTGTCTGGCATCAGCAGGAGTGGAGGAAGAGGGAGGTGAGAGAGGGGGGTGGTGAGGGGAGGGAGAAGGAGAGAGCGTGTATTTGGGGGTGGGGCTGGGGGGGGGGGGGGGGGTAGAGAGAGAGTTTAAGGTTAGGGTGTTGACAGATGTGAAGATTAGCACGCATTTACAAGTACGTGTGTGTGTGTGTGTACGTGTGTGTGTGTGTGTGTGTGTGTGTGTGTGTGTGTGTGTGTGTGTGTGTGTGTGTGTGTGTGTGTGTATGTATGTGTGTGTGCACGCAGACACAAACACAGAGACACAGATACAGACAGACACACGCACGCACGCACAGACACACACACACAGGTACTCTGTCAGACGTGTGATTCATTCTAAACACACACACACACACACACACACAGCACAACACAACAGCCATAGAGAATCGCAGAGTTCATTCTAACAGTTCGTTACCCCATATAACAAGCAAAACATTGGCCCTTATGCTGCCAATAACATGTAGCCAGTGGAGAGAGAGTGGGAGGGGCAGGGGGATAGATCAGAGCAGAAGATAACATGACGCTTAGTGCACTTAGAGGGGAGAGGGGTAGGGGGGGAGGGCGAACGCTTCATTTGCTAGAAAGTAATTAAAACTGGAATCACCCTGCAAGCCAGTTGAGTACAATCACAGGTTTCTTGGGGAGAGGGGGGGGGGGGGGGGAGGCACATTTTTGTTTTGGTTTGGTTTGGGTTGGTTTTTTGAGTGGGGTTTTTTTTTGGGGGGGGGGGGGGGGTGGGGTGGGGGTGGAGGGGAGATTACTTTTTTCTGTTCCATGATTGCATCAGCACGCTTGCGTGGTTGAGGGAGTTTGACTCTGTCTGTCTGCCTCTGTGTCTGGTTTTCTCTGTGTGTCTGTCTCTCTCTGTCTCTCTCACACACCCATACACATACATACATACATACTCTCTCTCTCTCTCTCTCTCTCTCTCTCTCTCTCTCACACTCACACACACACACACACACACACACACACACACACACCTTAAATCAAAAAGCACATGTACATGTGTGTATATGACCAGGGGAAAGGGAGGGAATGGATGTCTTTGTTATACTTTTTTGCTCTGAATCCAATGTCTGCTTGGTTATTTCTTGTTTTCCTTATATATGAGTATAGGTGGTGAAGGAGATATGGGTGAGGGTGTGTACGTGTATGTAAGTGTGTAAATGATTGAAAAGGAAACTATACATCAGTTTCCTCTGTTTATATCCATTTGGTTGTTGTTTTTCTTGTTGTTATTGTTGGTGATGGTGGGGGTGGAGTTCTGGTTTATTTTGCTTTTTGTTTGTTCGTTTTGGGTTTTAGGGTGGTTTTCTTGGGGAGGGGCGGGGGGTATTTGGACTCTTTTTTTTTCGTCTTTTGTTAGTTCTATATTGTTCTTCATTTGGTTTGGCTGTTATTCTTGTCTTATGTTAGTTATTGTCGCTGTTGTTGTTGTGTACGTATGTTTGTGTTTGTTTGTTTGTTTATGTGCTTGTTGTGGTTGTTCTTGTTGGTGGGTGGGGTTTTTTTTTGTTGTTTTATTCAGTGGTTTGTATGGTTGAAGGTTTTTGTGTGTATGTGTGTGAGGGGGGTGGGGGTGGAGGGAAGCAGTTAGTGTGTTATTGTTTTTATTTTGTTTTGTCTTCCTTGTTTGTTTCGGTTTGGTTTTTCTTTGTTGCTTGTTTGTTTGTATTATGATGAATATATTTTCAATATTTTTGAATTATTTGAATTGCATGGTTTAATATTTTTCAGGGTTTTTTGTTTTGTTTTTAATTCCATGTATGCATATGTTATTGTCTTTTCTTGTTTGATTTGTATGATTTACCATTGATTAGGTTTTTATTCTATGTCTGCATACATATTATCTTTTTTTTTCTCGCTTTTTTTTCTTTAGATAGATGGCTTGACGAAAAAAAAAGCAAATGCACTGCTTATTCAATGTACCATCTGGAAAAAAAAGTTTGACTTTCACACACACACACACACACACACACATACACACACACACACACACACACACACACACACACATACACACACACACACACACACACACACACACACACACACACACACACACACACACAAGCACACACAAAGTTATTCAAAACATCTTGTTTTACAGACATGTGCACGGACACGAAACTGAACGTTATGTTATTACATCGCTTTTGCTACTCAAATTCCTTTCGGCCTTTCACATGGCGGGCGCGATAGCCGGGCCAGTTGACAGCTCGGGACCAAGCCCTGGTTCCAGCCACCACGGAAACACCCGTTCACGGGGATATTTTCCCCTGGAGTTAACATCAGTACCGACTCCGTTCCCCAGAAACTCCGGATGAGACTCTAAACCGAGGTCTCGTTTGCTAACTTCTGGACTGGATGTAAAAAAGCACGTAAGTGCTTATTCCATTATCCTCGATATAAAGGAATAAAATAAAATATAAAATAAAAAATAAATAAATAACGCATGCAGAAAATCTTGCACTCACGTTAAAACCCGTTCTGTCTTTCCGAAGAGTAGGCCAGCCGTGCCGGGAAAAACGGATGACAACTAATATATATATTTTTTTAATGCTATTTGAAAAGCGAGAGGTTGTGGGTGGGGGTTCGATTGCTGTTTGAGCCCAAACTTTTCTTTCATGCATTAAGTGGTGGTCTGAGCGTTATTCTTTTGAAAGAGAGATACAATGAGGTGGTGTGTGTGTGTGTGTGTGTGTGTGTGTGTGTGTGTGTGTGTGTGTGTGTGTGTTGTGTGTGTGTGTAAGTGTGTGTGTGTGTTTGTGTGTGTGTTTGTGTGTGTGTGTGTGTGCAACAGTTTTGTCCCGCGCATAAATACCCCACGATGACAAACAAGAGAGTTCTCCCCTGCAGAAGTCTGTAAGAAAAAGTACCACTAAAAAACAAACGAGCATCTAAAATTGGGTGGCGCAGCTCTTGTGGCGACACGCTCGCCCCAAAGAGAGCAGCCTGAATTGTATGCAGAAAGGTATGCCGTGACTGAACGTGGCATACCATGTAATTATACATACAGTATGCATGGCGCGAGAAATGATTTCCTCTGTGTGGAACATAAAATGTCGTCGACTCTGTCTTCATAAAATGCATTTTTATTGGCGTTTGAGTTTCAAAGGTAGGACAATAAAGATGTATCTGTAGGATATGACATTTTGGGCTGTGACGAAAGAGACAGACGGACAGACAGACCAAAAAAGAAAAGAAGAAAGAAGAAAGAGGACATGATGACCAGTTTTTTTTTAATCTTTATTTCTAGAAGCAGCAGTCAAGACAGACAGACAGACAGACAGGCAGACAGACAGAGACTGAGACAGAGACATCTCTCAATGTAGGCCTATCAGACACAGTGACGCAAACAGTGACTCATAAAGAGCAAGCCGCGTCATATCTACCTTACGTCATGTCTGCTGTCAGTTAAAGGCAGATTACTCTCGGATAAAACAAGTTAGTGGTAGTGTGCCCTTGATCGTCTACTCAGATTACCTCCCCTGGAAAGAGGCCCATTCAAAAAGACTAGGGTGTTGTCATAAATGTTCCAAGTTTATTTGACAGTTTATTGCCTTAGGGGAAAACCGTATTCCGTTCTGCAGTGAAAAATAACCATTTAAAATCTTGTACATGTGTATGTGTTAGAGAAAAACAAGTTTAAAAGGGGGTGAATTAAAGTGATTTTCAAAATTTAATGTGAAAGTAAGTATGTCTGGCATATTTAAAAAGCTCCAAGTGAAGATTGAGAAGGAGGAGGAGGAAAAGAAAAGAAGAAAGAAAAAATAAGTGTAAAGGAGGAGGAGAAGAAAAACGAGAATTCGTTTTTTTAAGTTGAAGGCAGCAATAAATGCTTTAGTTTATTTCTTGTATGATTTTTTTTTAATTGTGTTAATACCTCTGTGTGTGTGTGTGTGTGTGTGTGTGTCACTCTCTCTCTCTCTCTCTCTCTCTCTCTCTCTCTCTTACTGTGTGAGTGTATGGGTATTGGGTTATTTTATTATCACATGATACATCCCTAAAGGCGGGTACTGGAGTGTAAAGAAGCACATGGGTGCTTATTCATTATCCTCGAAATAAAATAATTTGTCATTTTCAACGTCATTGTCATTTTCATTCTCTCTCTCTCTCTCTCTCTCTCTCTCTCTCTCTCTCTCTCTCTCTCTCTCTCTCTCTCTCTATCTATCTATCTATCTATCTATCATCTATCTATCTCTTATCTATCTATCTATCTGTCTCTTATCTATCTACCTCTTATCTATCTATCTATCTATCATCTATCTATCTCTTATCTATCTATCTATCTATCTGTCTCTTATCTATCTACCTCTTATCTATCTATATATATCTTATCTATCTATCTATCTATCTCTTATCTATCTACCTATCAGCATGTACGGTTTGTGGGTAGGCATGTCTGCACACATGCTTGTGCGTGCGTGCACGCGTATGTTACGCACTCCTTCATCAGTATCTGTACGTCTGTAGTTACCCAGTCACAATAGCTCCCCCCCACACCCACCCACCCCCCTAAAAAGCATATCATTGCCCCTGTGTTTCCATCATGCACTGCCCTCCAAACATAAGCTCTGTGACAATAATTATCCCAGACAGGGAGCTGAGGCCGCACTCCTGTTTCAGCTTCCGGGTAAAGTAGTAGCTTTTATAGACTGCTCGCCAAGAGCAGGTGTTGCTCATTTTACAGTATCCAGGTACGATCACGAAATGCATTGCTTCATTCTTTCTGGTTTTGAGGAAACAGACTGATACCAGGCAGTCATGAGAAAGTCGGAAAGGATTATCATCTGAGGATTGCTTGTGTTCCTACCCCTATGACCCCACACATGTGTACTGAGATAGGGGGTAGGAGGTGGTAGGGAGGAGGGGGCTAACAGATGACAACAGGAATGAGAGGCAACAGAAATTTGAAAATTCAAACCTACTAATTTTGTACCATCTAAATTTCACACTCTCAAAAATCTTGGGTTTTTTTCAATTTGGGGGTATGCAATGGTAAGTAATGTAGGCGTGTTTGAGGTCAAACACACACACATACACACATACACACACAGACACACACACACACACACAACTACAAACACACACACACAGAACACAACACACACACACCACAAACACAGAGAGAGAGAGAGAGAGAGAGAGAGAGAGAGAGAGAGAGAGAGAGAGAGAGAGAGAGAGAGAGAGAGGAGAGAGAGAGAGAGAGAGAGAGAGAATTAGAAAAACAAAAAGAAATAGGCACGAAATATTACAGCTGGAGCGCGGCCTAACGAGGTTTTAGTCCTCAAAAGCGAGGGCCTTTAGCTTGTACAGCTGTAGACCCGCCACTTCACACACGGTTATTTAGTCAGCGGTGTCACACACACACACACACACACACACACATGGTTATTTAGTCAGCGGTGTCACACACACACACACACACACACACTTTGTAGTTCTCCAGTGGAGTTAGTTCTGAGCTAGGAACTAAGCCTGCTATAGCACCTCTTCACAGTCAACCCAAGCTTGCCATGCCCCTTACTAGTTCTTCAACAGTCTGTCAGTTGTATGACCTCCTGGGCTACACTCTGGCTTTAGATGTCGCCACTTTCTCTTCTGTTTTCTTATAACATTATGCTTGCATTCATACCGCAGGTACTACTAAGGCATCCAGATTGTTTTTTTACATTTTTCTGAAAGGCTATCCTCGGACTGAAAACTCATGTGATTTTGCACAAATTTGGTAGGGTTTTTTTTCAGCAAACACTGTATCCCTTCAAGTCCTCCGTCATCTACTAGCTCCTAACCCCAACATGCATGCGGGATGGTGGGTCAACACTGTAG
>CM054134.1:11355482-11357982 GCA_028751875.1 Rapana venosa | reverse complement strand
CCCCCCACAAAAATACAAAATACATCAACAAATAAAGGGAAACAAAACACATTGAAAACAACAGCAAAGCAGAGTCTGCACTAATGTTAATTCCAGAGGCAAAATCTTCTTGAACGAGAATCGAACCCGGGTCAGCAGATCACGAATACATCACTCTAACCACCAGTTTATCCCATCTCCCCTTCCCATTCCCCCCTCCAACGTGTGTGTTTGTGTGTTGCATTTACTGTGTGTGTATGGAGGTGGTGGTGGTGGTGGTGGTGGTGGTGTGTGTGTGTGTGTGTGTGTGTGTGTGTGTGTGTGTGTGTGTGTGTGTTTACTGTGTGTGTATTGTGTTGTGTTATAGGGTGGTGGTTGTGGTGGTGATGTGTGTGTTGTGTGTGTGTTGTGTGAGTAAAAACAAATCTAAAAGAACACACAACATGGTCATTCCTCCCGTCTCTATCAGATCTGGTTCCTACCATTCAGGTTTGTGGCGGGAGATACACTACACTGTCCCTGGCGAGGAAGTAGAGTGCTCAAATCTCCCTCAGCTTTCATGCGTGTGCTTTTGAAGACAAAGGTCCTGGGCTTACCTAGTTTATTGTCACTAAGCCCATAGGGAACTAAATTGCTGCTCCTCTGTGTATTTATTTTATTTTTTATTTTATTCTTTTATATCGAGGATAATGGAATAAGCACTTATGTGCGTTTTACATCCAGTCCCCGTGTGTATGCGGTTTTGTAAATTCTATCATCTGTTCCCACTGGCACACAATGGCCTACTCTTCCGAAAAGCGGAATAGGATTTAACGTGTGCGCAAATGTTCTGCGTGCGTTCGCACACGGGACCTGGTTTATAGTCTCATCCGAAGGACTGTGTGTGTGTGTGTGTGTGTGTGTGTGTGTAGGGGGGGGGGGGGGGGGGGGGGGTTATTGTGTTTTTGTGTGTTCCCCATTGACAGAAAGAAGATCTTATGCCTCTCCTTCTGCTCTTCTTGTCAATGGCTGGTTCATTGACTACCTTCTGGAAGTTTATGTTCAATCCCCCTAAACATCGAGACAGGTGTGACGTCAACGCCAATAGCCACATTTTCTTATTATTATAATTATGAAGTATCCATATTTTTTCCTTTCTTCTGAAAAAAAGCTTGCACACATGAACTCAGCATTTTTACCTGAGTGGTGGTGAGCTTATTCTGAAAACAGGCTACAAACTTACATATTGATGGTGACGTCACTCCTAACCCAACTTCGGGAGGAGTGAACATATTGTGCCCCTATGTGGGGAGTTAAGGAGAGCTTGGTTTTCCCAGGTCGACCTGAACAAACTTGGTATGAAAACTTGTAAAAGGTCAAGGTGTCCCATAACCTATCTGATCGTTGGGGAGCGAGGCGTCAGAGACCTCAGCTTCTCCAGGGGCCAGCATATTGAGGGCGGTCCCCATCTCCTCTCCCTCACTGCTTTACCTTCCCTGACCCTAAAGAGGGCAGGTACCCATTTACAGCTGGGTGAACTCAGGGACTGTACTGAAGCCAAGGCGCGCAAATGGTCACCCATCCAAGTGGTAACCACGCTCGATGCTGCTTAACCCTAGCTTGAGAAAAGCGAGTGTTCTGACCACTGAGCTATCCCGTCCCCTTGAGCAAACTTGACAGGGTTTAAAAAAAAAATGGATTAACATGTTGCCTTCTTTTTCAGTTAGAGACTAGAATAGTGGTTAGAGCACTGTACCTGCGATCTGATTATAGCTGAAGATGAGGCTTTGAGTCGTGGCTGAGGTGTCCGTTCGAGGGATTTTTTTTCTATCCGAATTTAACATTAGTTCTGATTCTACTCCCCCGCCCTTCCCCTCCCCCCTTCACCCCTGTAAAAGTCCTTCAAATGAGGCTATAAACCGAGGTCATTTTGCAAACACTATCAAAACCCCATACACCTTTTTACAGAAGAGTAGGCCAGCTACGACAGGTAGGATGGACGATACAAAGATACCCAGCATGCAATAAATCCCTTGAGTGAAAGAGGACGTTCAGATGTGTTTCAGGTCACCAGATGATGACCATGTTTTCATTCTGGACAATAATGATGTTGTTATTTCTTCTGTGGCACAATGCAAGGATACTGGTCGTTTGTCCTGGTTCCTACCTTCAGGTTTTGTCTGTTTTGCTTGTTTTTTGTTTGGTCTTTTGAGTGAGGTTGTTTTTGGGGTTTTTTGCTTTGTTTTTTTTTTATTCATTTTATTTCACAGGAGAGGGTGGTGGTGGTGGTCATACTAAAGTGATTTTATAGCTACATAATTATGGTTCGCTACAAATTGACTCTTTTCAATGATAGCGTGTGTGTGTGTGTGTGTGTGTGTGTGTGTGTGTGTATGCGTGCGTGTTTTTATCTATCTACCTGTCTGTGTGTGATTTCCTTCTCTCCCGTTCTTCCCAAATTCATTCCTCCCTTATGTATTTCCACATTACTCTTTTTTGGAACGGAAAGAAAAGGTAGGCTATAAGATTCCATCCAATAACA
>CM054134.1:11327982-11347982 GCA_028751875.1 Rapana venosa | reverse complement strand
TTCCCGTTCAAGGGGATATTTTTCCCTGGAGTTAACATCAGTGCAGACTCCACTCTCCCCAAAAGTCCTTCGGATGAGACTATAAACCCCGAGGCCCCGTGTGCGAACTCACGCAGAACATCTTGCACACACGTTAAATCCTGTCCCGCTTTTCGTAAGAGTAGGCCACTGTGTGCCGGAGGGAACAGATGACAGAATTTACAAAACTGTATGGACACGGGGACTAGATGTAAAAAAGCACATAAGTGCTTATTCCATTATCCTCGATATAAAAGAATAAAATAATTTTAAAAGAGTAAAACAAATAAATAAATAAATAAGCAGACAGACAGACAGACAGAGACAGACAGACAGACAGACAGACAGAGACAGACAGAAGGCGGATTGTCGTCCACATAGAATAGACTTTATTTCTGACTGGAGCTCGCTCCTAGGTACACCAATAGTGAGATTTTGCGTACGCAGCCAGTTTTGTCTGTCCTGAAGGTAGCCGCATTCTGACTTCGGGGATGATGTCTAAACACGACACCAGAGTGCTTGCGGGTTTTGTTTTAATTTTGTCATCTGTTCCGACCGGCACACAATGGCTTACACTTCTAAAAGGTGGAACAGGTTTTCACTTGTGGGCAAGATGTTCAGTACTGCGTGCGTACGTACCTCGGTTTATAGTCTCAGGCAACGAAAAACGCCCGCATTCGCAAAAATCTTATCAATGGCGAACCTCGAATCTCTAGCCGAGGAACGAAAAGAAAAAAACAACAACCAGTGCTTCTTTTTCAACGTCACATGTGGAAATTCACTTTGAAAAAAAAGAGAGAGAGAAAGAAAAGATAAGAACAAAAACTAAACATCAAAGCTTTTTTTTAAACTATCATCGATCTTTCCCGCTTATATTTAAAAAAAAAAACCAAGGAGACAGACACTGGTTTACAAAACAAAACAAAATAAAACAAAACCCAAAAAAGCACAACAACGTCAACTGCGTAACGGGAAAAGACAAAGGCAGAGGGAAGGACAAAGAAGAAGAAGAAGAAGAAGAAGAAGAAAGACATTGGTCACATTTCACCTCACGCACCTAGTTGCCTTGGACAGGTCTGTGCTCACAGGGAGTGGGGAGGGGTGGGGGGAGGAGGCTTAACTTTGTTCAAAGATTCCTTTCCTCTGCTTGCCTAAGCCTTCGTCGCAAAGAGAGATACAGAGATAGAGAGACACACACACACAGAGAATATTATCTATAGAGGGTCATAGAATTAGCATTTACCTAAAAATAAAAGAGCAAAGAAATAAAAGAATGTAATGGACTGGAAAATTATATTGATATGACACACACACATATATATATATATATATATAGATATATAGATATATACATATAATGAGGTGAGAGAGAGATATATATATATATAAAAGAATACACACACATTCTCAATCATATATATAATTATATATATATATTATATATATATATCCCATTGTGTGTATGTATGTGTATGTGTGTGTTCGCGCGCGCGCGCGCGCATTCCATGCTGACTAACACCAACATAATTTCGAGCACATAGACAAAATTGTCAAACTGTGAAAGCGTACATTGAAGGTCAGGAATAAGTCAATGTATGGAGAGAGAGAGAGAGAGAGAGAGAGAGAGAGGAGGAGAGAGAGGGAGAGAGAGAGAGAGAGAGAGAGAGAGAGAGAGAGAGAAGAGACAGGACAGACAGACACAGACAGACACAGGCTCCAAAAATATCTGAGTTGTTTCAGGTTTGTCTTCTTGTCTGTACATCAAAGCACTGACTTCAACTTTCAAGTTCACACAGACACAGACGGAAATAGGGACGTGCACGAGTGTCCACACACGCACACACATACACACCCGCGGGCGCACGTACACATACATACACACATGCTCACAAGCACGCACGCAGCCACCCACACACGCGCGCGCGCGCGTGCATTTTCAAGCAGCTAAAAATGAAAACTTTTTTCTTGCAAACACACTCACACACAGACACACAGACACACACACACACACACACACACACACACACACAGACACACATATATATAGATATAGGTATATAGAGATAGATACGTAGATAGATAAAGGTAAAGGTGTCCCATAACCTATAATGTCGTAGGGGAGCGAGGCGTCAGAGACCTCATTTCTCTAAGGGCCAGCATATTGAGGATGGCGCCCATCTCCTCTCCCTCGCTGCTTTACCTTCCTTGACCCTAAAGAGAGCAGGTACCCATTTACAGCTGGGTGAACTGGGGGAACTGTACTGAAGCCAAGGCGTGCAAATCACCCTTCCAAGTGGTAACCACGCTCGACGCTGCTAAACTTGGCTGGGGGGAAAGCGAGTGCTCTGACTATCCCGTCCCCTAGATAGATACATAGATGCATATCTAGATACATACATATTCTTTTCCAGAACTAAAAAAAAAGAAGAAGCTACATTTTTTCAAGCCTACAAATGTCACCTGTCTCTCACCATGTGAAGATGACAACATGTAACTGTCTCCACCTTCACACAGACAGAAACTTGAAAGAAGATTGTAAACCTTTGAAACAGACAAGACGTCTGTGCGTGTGTGTGTTGTGTGTGTGTGTGTGTGTGTATGTGCGTGTGTGTGTGTGTGGGGGTGGGTGGGGGGTTGGGGGGTGAAGGTGGGTGTGGGTGTGTGGATGGAGTGTGTGGGTGTGTGGGTGTGGTGTGTGTGGGTTGTGTGCCAGTGCAGTGTGTGGACTGTCAATAAGGTTACACTATCAGCAGCAACCCAGTACAGTAGTCTGGAAGGGTGACTAGGGATGAAACAGAACGCAGGAAAGTCGGTGAACTGCAAGTGTGTGTGTGTTTGTGTGTGTGTTGCGTGCGTGTATGTGTGTGTGCACGTGCGCGCGCGCGTACGCTCGTGGGTAAAAAGGTGGGATAGGGAGAGAGAGAGGAGTGCTATATATATAAAGTTACAATATATAGATATATACATATATATATATATATTATATTATATATATATATATATATATATATAATATATTATATATATATATATGCATACATAGGGGGAGATGCACTCTGTAATACCGAGTTGGGGAATTCTGTAAAAACGGGGAGGGTGTAAGAGAGACAGACAGACAGACAGACAGACAGATGCAGCCACAGAAAAATAAACACAGACGCAGGAAAAAGGACGAATACAGATTAAGAGAGACAGATAGAGACAGACAAACAGAAAGAGAGGGTGAGAGACAGACAGACAGACAGACACAGACACACAGAAAGTGAAAGCGGTCAATTTAATTCCTTAAGCCATTCCCCCTTCGTGAATGGGTGTGTTAACACCATACAGATATAAACATAAACCAAACACTCAAAGCGCATAGAGAGAGAGCGACATACAGACAGAAACAGAGATACTGAGACAGACAGACAGAGACAGATAGACTCGCAGAGTCAGACAGACAGGTAAGATACAATCAAGAGTCAAAGACAAAAGAGAGACAGAGGCAAGAATAAAAGACAGACAGAGAGAGGGAGACAGACAGACAGACAAGAAGTAGCCAACCAAGGTTTGTCCCTCACAACCTGACCTCTAGTCATGCAGAAGGGGACAGACAGGTGATCATCTGTTCAGAAGCAGATGAGGAAGGGCCCTGTGAAAGATGGATTACTGCATGTTAATAACCCACGTCAGGAATACGGCTCTCTTCAAAATCCGTGATAATTGAAACAGCTTGTATGAAAGCATGAGAGAAGAGACAGAAGAGAGAGAGAAGAAGAAAAAAAGAAGAGAACAAGAACAAGAACAAGAAGAAAACAGAAAGACAAGAAGAAGAAGAACGACGACGACAACAAAAAAAGAAAGAAGAAGGAAAGAAAGAAAAGAAGAAAAGAAAGAAAGAAAAAAAAAAAGGAAAGAAAGAAAGAACGAAATGTCGACGATGTCAACAGTGATTATGTCGATGACGACTACTTTGATCATGAGAAAGAGGACGACGACGACGATGATGATGACAGTCTTAAGTCGTACTTGTATTCCACTTTAAGTCACAGCAGACTTCTCTGCATGAAATTCGGGCCGCTCTCCCCCGAGGGAGTGCGTCGCCACAAGAGCAGCGCCACCCTTTACGTTCTTTCTTATACTCTCCGCACGTGTATTTGCTTCCCTATCAGAATGGGGAGATTTCTACAAATTTTTGCCAGAGACAACTCTCCTGTTGCCGTGGGTTCTTTTACGTGCAACAAGTGGGTGTTGCACATCGGGACTTCGGTTTATCGTCTCTTCCAAAAGACTAGCACCAAGACCACTACTCACGGCTTAGTAGATGGGGGGGGGGGGGGAGGGGGGGGGGGAGTTTCGCGCACAAACGGGGATGGAACCCGGACTTTCCGTTTTCTGGGCAGTTGTTGTGTGACCTCCAGACCACCGACCCACCAGTGGTGGTAGTGGTGGTGGTGGTGGTGGTGGTGGAAGTTGTAGTAGTAACGACGACCACGGCGACGACAGTACTGATAACACTGAATTACCAATCATGACTTTTAGTTAAAACAACCAGAAACCCAGTTTTAAAAAGGTAAAGGTGTCCCATAGCATTTATAAGGTCGTAGGGAGGCGAGGCGTCAGAGGCCTCACTTCTCTAGGGGCCAGCATATTGAGGGCGGCACCCATCTCCTCTCCTTCGCTGCTTTATGTTCCCTGACCATAAATAGGCAGGTACCCAATTACAGCTGGGTGAACTGGGGGAATGTACTGAAGCCAAGGCGCGAAAACGGTCACCCATCCAAGAGGTAACCATGCTCAATGCTGCTTAACCTTGGCTGGGGAAAGCGAGTGCTCTGACCACAGAGCTGCCCCGTTCCCTCAAGTTTTAGTCAGAAAGATTAAAAAACAACACCAAAAACTTTACAAATAATAAAGTAGAAGAGGTGAAACCTTTCACTTCTTAACGTTCATGTTCAAACTTTCTCAAAGGAGTCGACGTATATAACAAAACAGACAAAACAACAAAAACAGAACATGCCCTTACAATGAAAACTCTGAAAAATCTGCTCCAATACAAGGCTAGGCTGGAACCGAAAGGAAGAGAGGGGAAAGGGAGCAGAGAAAAAAGAAAAGGATGGGGGGGGGGGGGGGGGGGGGGGGGTACGGTGTATTAGCGGGGGAGTGGACTTGGAGTGGCAGACTGGGCATGGACAGACATAGCTTCTTCACCCACACACACACACGCGCCATCTGTCATACCATTTCTGCGGAGAACAACCAGGTGCCTGTCTAGTCCGCCACCTGCCTAGCCAAGCGCCGCTCCATTCACCACCACACTTCCTCGTGAATTACAACTGAACTAAACCTGTACTGTACTGTACTGGAGCCACCATCACAACAGCCTTCCATCTTGCTCAGCTTCATGACCTTGAACTTGACCTTGTCACCTTGCCCTTTTGTGTAGGTCGTCCTTTCTACGTCATCGCTATCCCCCTCCCAACCAACCTCCAGTCCAAAGGCTACACACCGGTATTAATTTGGGGGTCAAGTAGTATCTTGTATAGAGTGCGAGTGAAAAAAACTGTTGGTGATTTTCACAGATTTTTTAAAGCATGAAATGATGCACTGTGCACTTGTTTTTAGGATTGAGGACATAGAGCAATACCAGGTAGTCACGAGAAAGTTGAAACTAACCATCAAATGAGGTTTGCCTGTATTCCTACAGCGTTGACCCCGCGCATGCATATTGCGGTAAGGAAGCTAGCAGACGACAAAGGACTGAGGGGGTACAGTGTTTGCTGAAAAATTAAAAAATTTCAAACCTACCAAATTTGTTCAAAATCACATGAGTTTTGAGTCAGAGGCTAGTCTTTCAGAAAAAGTGGTTTTTATTTCTGTGGATGCCTTAGTACGTGCGGTATAAATATAAAAGCTACATAGAAAAACAGAAGGAAAAGAGTGATTTTTTAATACCGGTGTGTAGCCAAACACAGGTCGGGCTTTCTGCATTTGGATTTTCAACATAGTTTTCCAAGACAGTAAAATGGGAAAAGAAACAAAATGGAGAAATGAGAATGAAAATTAATAAGAAATCAAGGAAATACAGTAAGAAAAACAAATGAAAGTAGAATAGATCAAATGAAATAAGAATATCATGAAATAAGATTTTTTTCGTTCTGGTTTTCGTTGACTACAGCTCCAAGGTTTACCAATGGTGAGACGTGTATGCCACTGTTTTTGCCCACCTTAAAATAGCCGCATGTGTTTCTTTTTTCTTTTCTTTTCTTTTTTTGTCATCTGTTCCTGCCGACACTCAATTGCCTACTCATCCGAAAAGCGGAACGGGTTTTATCATTTACACTAATGTTGTGGGTCCCTGCGCACGCAGAACCTTAGTAAAATATCTCCTCCGAAGGACTTCCGGGGGAGTGAAGTTGGTACCGATGTTAATGCCGGGGGGGGGGGGGGGGGATGGGAGGGATTCCTCTGGAACGAGTGCCTCTAGCTGGTCGTCAGATCACGAGCGCAACGCGCTAACCGCTAGTGCCCCCTCCCCTCTCCAAATAAGAATGTAATAAATTAAATGATATACTACAAATTTAAAGAAATGAAATACAATCAAACTAGCTGCTTGTTTTACAAACGAATTTCAAGAATTCACAGTTGTTCGTCAAAACTGCTTTAATTAGTACACATATATTTCATATGAGACAGACAGACAAACAGACAGACAAACAAACAGAAACACACACAGATCCAAACTCAGAGTCAGCCAGAAACAGAAAACACACACACACACACACACACAACACACACACACACACACACAAACGCACACATACACACACACAAATGCACACACACACAAACGCACACATACATACACACACACACACACACACACACACACACACACACACACACACACAGAGCAACAACAAAAAAGACACACATGTACAAAAGAGAAAAAAAACCTCCAAGGAATAGAAAAGAGATTATCAGGCAGGTTGCCCTCAACACAAGTGGCAGAGCAGAGCAGAGCAGCAGTTTTCTCTGAGGGCCTACTCACTACTCTGTTGACTGTGTCACAATGGCCGTCAGGGCCACGGGAGGCCACGAGAGGCCACAAGAGGCCACGAGAGGCCACGAGAGGCCACGAGGACCTCAGTAAGCCTCGTCCATAGCCAGTCGTTCTCATTAATCTCCAACAAGGCCTTACAACAGCTTTTTTTTCCCCCATTCTCCTAAGTCCTCCTAGCTAGGTCCTTTGTTCTCTGGCGGTAAGACAAATGGTTAGAGCGTTAGTCAGTGCTTGTCCGATGATGGGGGGACAGGATAGCCTGGTGGTTAGAGTGATGTTTTCGTGATCTGCTGACCCGGGTTCGATTCTCGTTCGAGAGGATTTTTCCTCTGGAGTTAACATCAGTGCCGACTCCACTCTCCCCAAAAGTCCGATTGAGATTATAAACCGAGGCCCCATATACGAACGCACGCAGATTAAAACACGTTAAAACCCGTTCCACTTTTCGGAAGAGTAGACCATTGTGTGGCTGGTGGGAAAGGATGACAAAATTGACAAAACTGCCTACACACGGGGACTAGATGTAAAAAAGCACATGAGTGCTTATTCCATTATCCTCAAACTAAAAGAATATCTATCTCTCTCTCTATCTATGGTGGGTCGGTGGTCTAGAGGTAGCGCACCTGCTTAGAAAGCGAAGAATTTGGTTTCGGGGTGTGAGGTGGTTTAATCCTCGTTTGGGCCAGAAATGTTTCGCCATCCACTAGACCGTAAGTGGTGGTCTGGGTGCTAGTTTTTCGGATGAGGCGATAAACCGAGGTTCCGTGTGTAACATGTATTCAGCGAATGTACAGAAACCCACGGCAACAAGAGTTGTCCCTGGCAAAATTCTGCAGAAAAAGGCCGCTCTGATTGGGAAACCAATACAGTTGCAGACAGGAAAAGAATTGAAGCAATGTGTGGCGCTGCTCTTGTGGCGACAGGCTCTCCCCGGGGAGAGCAGCCTGAATTTCACACAGATAACTCTGCTGTGACTTAAAGTGGTATACAATAGTCAAGTCAAGTCAGAAACACTTTAATCATCCTATGAAGGGCAAGTGCAATACAATACAACACAATACAATACAATACAGGACAATACAATGCAATGCAACACAACACTAACACAGTACAATACAATACAAAACAACACAACACAATACAATATGATCCCGTATGCTCGAGTCTTCGCTGAAGTTTCTGTTCGAGGGAATTTTTTTTCCCTGTAGCTGATATTTGTATTGTCTTCTTCCTCCAAAAATTGCTTTGGGGTGAGACCATAAACCCGAACTCATGAGCGAAAACGCACTGCACATCATGTTCACGTTCAAAACCCCATCCACCTGTCGTAAAAGACTCGACCAGTCATTTCAGGCAGGCAGGACAGATCACACGAACATACCCAGCATGCATCCTGCTACCTGGAGAAAGGATGGACACCGCTAGGGTCGGCTTGCCCCTGACACCCTCCCTGCCTGAAAAATTCAAAGCTGTGCAACAAAGGAAGAGATTTAACTTCTGCCTAAACTCCTTCAAGTTTAGGCAGAAGTTAAATCTCTGCTTTGCATAACAGTTTGTGGGGGGGGGGGGGGGGTCTTTTTGCTCTTCCTGCCTCCCGCTGTCTTTTCTTTTCTCTCAATGCAGAGGCTTTCAAGAGGAACCGCTCCTCTCTTTGTTTCCTCACTAATTCGTTCAGACGTGAAGAAGATAGTTCCATTTTTTGGTAGTCTATTAGCTCTAATTTACAAAAACGCTTGTGGTGGTCGCCACCTCGGGTGGGCGCTTCACTCAGTTCTGGCTCCGCAACCAAGCTATTATTGTCGTCAGTAGGAAGGAGGCTTAGTCGTTGATGTCCTGCCAATGTTAGATCAGAACAGGCACCACTGAACACCGCCAAGGTGATCCAGCAGTAGTGCAGGGCCCCTCTGGCTGGTGACCCTACGGTGGCCTATCGTTTAGAAGCTCAATGTGGACTTGTACCTCTGAGGATGCGACACAGCGAGGTTAGGCAGGGCTGGGGCGGAGAGATCGCAGTGAGCGGCTGGAGAACACCAGGGCAGGAACGTCAAGGGATGATGCAGCAAAACAAAACAACAAATAGTACCACAACCATCACCAACGACATGAACAACAACAAAACAACGACAACAACAACAGCAACAATCAACAACAACGCCACTGCTGCTACTGCTGCTGCTGCTGTTGTTGCTGCTGCTGCTGTTGCTCCTGCTGCTGCTGCTGCTGCTGCTGCTGCTGATGATGATGATGATGATGATGAAGAGGATGATGATGATGACGACGACGACGACGAGAACTAATTGCAGTAAGAGCCGCAGCAGTAGCAACAGTAAAAACAGTAGTAATGGTTGTAACAGCGGCAGTAGCAGTAGTAATTTACAAGTGTAGTAGTAGTAGCAGCAACAGTAGCAACAAGGACAACACTAATTGTTATTAACGAGATCAGAAGTACACACTGGCGCCAAATGACCTGCAAAAGGCCCGTGAGTGTAATTGGGCGGAAAGTCATAGTAGAATACCTCTGCTAAGTACCATCACGTTCCAGTCACTGTCAAGACTGCTAAACAATCCCGACACTGCAGCAAACGGGCACGAAATTAATGTCACAGGCAGACGACTTAACGCATAGAGAACAATGTATGAGAGCGAGGGAGAGAGAGAGAGAGGGGGGGGGGGGGGGGAGAGGAGAGGGAGAGATAGAAAAAGAGAGGGGCAGACAGACAGACAGACGGAACAACGGACGGACGGAGAAACAGAGACAGACGGGAGAGAGACAGTCAGACAGGCAGGCAGACAGACAGACAGACGGATGGACAGTACAGACATACAGAGAGAGACAGAGACAAAGACAGACAGAGACATATACAAAGACAGAGAGACACAGAGACAGACAGACAGAGAAAGATAGAGGCAGAGCCAAGACAGAGAGATAGACACAGAGACAGATAGACAGACAGACAGACAGAAACACAGACGGACACAGAGAGACTCATAAACACATAGACACAGAGAGACAGAGAGACGGAGAGACAGAGAGAGACAGAGACAGAACTCGAACTCGAAGGATTTATTCACAAAAAGGTCATTGGCCCATACATGAAGGGGGCTGCAAGAGACAGAGAAACAAAAAGAGACAAAAAGACAAACAGACAGAGACAGAGAGAGAGATAATAAATTTACATTTTTTTTAATCAATCAACTAGCCCGACGTCGGAATACAGCTGCCTTCATGGTGGTCCAAAAACGGTCCTTTACGCAAAAATCTCACCATTGGTGGACCTCGAAGCTGTAGCCGAGGAACGAATTTTTAAAAATCATTTCAGTAATTAATTAATTAATAGTATTCAAAGGTAAGAACATTGTGGCAAAGGCAATAATTATAACCTTGCAAATCAGGCAGACAGACAGAGAAACTCACCGACATAATATACAACAGACAGAAAGACATACAGACAGCCGTGGAAAAAGACAGAAAGACAGACATACATACAGACAGACAGGCATACAAACAGAGACAAACAGGCATGCGAAAAAGACAAAAAGACAGACAGGCATGCGAACAGACAAAAGACAGACAGGCGTGGAAACAGACAAAAAACGACGGACAGACCAGCATACAGACAGAAAGATAGACAGACAGGCAGCAAATAGGACAGAAAGACAGACATATAAGCATACAGACAAACAGAAAGAGAGACAGACAGGCATACAAATGGACAGACAGACAGAAAATGCAAAGAAACAGAAAGACGGACAGACACACATGCATGCAAACAGAAAGACAGACAGACACACATGCATGCAAACAGACAGAAAGACAGACACGCATGCATGCAAACAGACAGAAAGACAGACACGCATGCATGCAAACAGACAGAAAGACAGACAGTACAGAGGACAGACAGTACAGAGGACAGACAGTACAGAGGACAGACAGACAGTACAGAGGACAGACAGACAGACAGTACAGACAGACATGCTTCTCGTGCACTTGAACAAGCCTTTCCCAGTTCAGTACTCCGGAAGAGGTGGAAGCTTTCAACTGTCATGTGTGTCGTCCTTGCGTCTCCTCCATCGCTACACTGCATGCCATTAACCCGTGCGGGGCGGAATGAGCCCAGTGGTTAGCGCGGAACACCCGCGGTATGACAGGGCGCGGGATCGAGTCTCTGCTGGGTCGGGATGGCCTGCTTGGTTAGAGCGTTGCGCTTTGCGCTCGTGATCTGCTGACCCGGGTTCGAATCCCGTTCAAGGGGTTGTTTTTTTTCCATGGAGTTTAACATCAGTGCCGACTCCACTTTCCCTGAAAGTCTTTCGGGTGAGACTATAAACCGAGGTCCCGTGTACGAACGCATGCAGAACGTCTTGCGCACACGTTAAAACCTGTTCCGCTTTTCAGAAGAGAAGGCCATTTTGTGCTGGTGGGAAGGGATGAAAAAAATTTACAAAACTACGTTCACGGAGACTAGATGTAAAAAAGGACAAGCGTGCTTATTAAATTATCCTCGAAATAAAAGAATGAAAAATGAATGAATAATTATATGTTTTGTCCGTCGTGTTCGACTATGACCTCCAAAACGGCAGAGGAGGCAGCTGCTGTTTCAGAAATTGGGCAGAAATTTAATTATAGTGGAGATGCCTTGCCCACAGCACATCCCCACTCTCTCGGCCAAGTGGGCATAAGGACAGTCAGCGTTGGAGATGTTCTTCAAAGGCCAACCAGCCCCCAGGGCTGCAGTACATAAGGACTGTGCGAGTCAAGCCTCCTAGTCAGAGAGTCAAAGTCGATCACTAAAGACTAAGCTGTAAAGTGGAATTCCATGAGTGGGAAAGAAAGCCACTGGTCATACAGCCTCTCACTTTGCTGTTGCCCCCAGCGTCAATGGTTTAATACAGAACTGTATGTGACAAAGCCCAGGCGCTGAAGGCACATGTCCAGTAGAGGGGACTTTTCCACTATAGTAACATTGATACTGATGAATTCCTCATGATTTTGAGACAATAAAGCGTTTGAATTGTATTGCAGTGTATTGTATTATATTGTATTGATTTGTACTGTATTGTATTGCATTGCATTGTATTGTATTGTGTTGTATTGTATTGTATTATATTGTATTGTACTGTAGTGTATTGTGTTGTACTGTAGTTTATTGCAATATGATCCGCACTCCAACAAAACCTTCTAATGGATCAGGCTACCGAGTTTTGGTGGGCGAACACATGAGGGATCGGCACCCGCTTGTTAAATCAGTCACCCATAATCCTAAGCGACTGCGGGCTTACCTTTAATGGAGGGCAAAGAATAACTGTTCACGGTTCACAAAATCTATCCCTTTGGTATAATTTTCAACAAGTCTCTGAGACCAGAGACAAAAACAAACAGCCGTGTTTGTGTGTGTGTGTGTGTGTGTGAATTAGTGTGTATGTAGTGTACGCTGCGCGACGTGTAGTACACGTGTGTTGCACGAGTTTGGTAATTTATCATGCAACTGATTACTATGCTGTTATCTAAACAACTTTTATGGAAAATCATGTATTGAAGGATAGTGTGAATGAAAAACAGTCCTATGAAATTTGATAGAAGATTTCGTTCATCAGATTGAAAAAAAAAAATTCTGGATGTAATGAAAAAGAAAGAAAAGAAATGAATGAAAGAAACTTAAAGACAGAAAAGACGTGAAAGAAAGAAGAAACAGAACAAAAAAAACAGAAAGAAAGAAAGAACAGAACAGAAAGAAGGAAAAGAAAGAAAGAAAGAAAGAACAGAACAGAAAGGAAAAGATGAAAGAAAGAAAGAAAGAAAGGAAAGAACAGAAAGAACAGAACAGAAAGAAAAGAAAAGAACAGAAAGAAAGAAAGAACAGAACAGAAAGAGAAAAGAAAGAAAGAAAATAGAACAGGAAAGAAAGAAAAAAGACAGAAAGAATGAATGAATGAAAAAAAGAACACAAAACAACAGGAAAGAAAGAAAGACAGAAAGACAGAAAGACAGAAAGAAAGAAAGAAAGCGAATTTAAAAAAAAAATTAATGACAGAAAGAAAGAAAAGAAAAGAAAAGAAGAAAAAGAAAAGAAAAGTAAAGAAGAAAGAAAGAAAAGGAGAGAAAAGAAAAAAAAATGCGATTTTTAAAAAAAGAAAGAACTTCTAAAATAAATAGATAAATAAAAAGTAAACGAAAGCACAGAGTCAAGAAACAAGCAAGGAAACAAACAGACACAAGCTGAAGACAAAGAAAAAGAAAGAAGAAAACAGCAAGAAGAAAGAAAGCAAGCAAAACGCAAAAGCAAATATAGACAAAAAAGCAGAAAGAACACAGAATGGAAAAAAGAGAGAGAATGAAAGAAGAAATGAATGAATTAAAGAGAAAACAAAAAACAAAAACAAATAATGAATGAACGAAAGATAAAAAGATGGGGACAGAGAAAGAAATATTTTTTAAAAAGACTCACACATACAAACTAATAAAGAAAAATTTGTTTTTAAAACAATCACTTTAAATCAGCTTTTAAAAAGATGATGCTTCGTAGGAAGGACACAAGCGGAAAGTACTGTGACATTCTACATGTCTCAGATTTACAACCAACAAAAACAACAACAAAAAACGCGACAACACCACCCCTTAACAGAACACAACACCAACAACAAATATCAAAACAACAAAAACACATCACATCAAAACCAACAAAACCAACACTAAAACCCTCACACAACACACACACACACAAACACACACACACACACACACACACACACACACACACACACACACACACACACACAAAACAAAACCCACACCTACCTGATAATTTTCTTCCGTCAACCGAGCAAAAGTAATCCACTGACAGACAGACAGACAGACAGACAAGCCAACAAAAGCACTCAGGAAGAAACTCGAGGTATCCACCACACCAACGAAATCAGGAAAACGGGATCCGAACCACCCACACCAAACAGACTCAAATCAAAGAACGAAAACTCTCACAGATGCTGGAAAATCGAACAAAATCAACAACCCAATCAATTATTGATCGGCTTCAGACGAAAAACGGATAGAGAGAGAGGAGGAGGAATAGTAGTAGTAGAAATCCCGACGTGAATCAAGTAGTGCTTGCCTTTTCCTTCTTTTTCTTCTTCTTCTTCTTCTCTCTACTTTCTTTCTTTCTCTACTTCTCTTTCCTCCTTATGATTTTCTCAAGCTGGTCTCGGCTTTTTGTGGAGTTCAGCCCCTTTCATAGTGGAGGAGTAATTCTCCGCGCGTGGAAATATATATGGTAGGTAGGGCTTGTTCGGGAGTTTTGCGGCGCGGAGGCTTCGCTCGAGTTCGTTTTTCTTCTGCTTCTGCTTCTTCTTCTTTCTTACTTTCCTCCTCCTCGTGTTACTGCTGCGATGTGTCGATAGGCTGGGCAGCTACTTCGTCATTCAGTCTTTCGCAAGTTTAAAGGGAGTGAGTGAAGGGGGGAGAGGCTGGGGATGAAGTGCGTGTTGATTCCAGCAAGGTGCTGGTGTTGGGTGTGTGTGTGTGTGTGGCGGAAGAATCTGGGAGTGATGTTTGATTGAGATAATGTGTTGAATGTGTTTCTTCTCTCCCTTCTCTACCTCGTCTTCCTTCTCTCTTTCTTTCCCCATCTTTTCTCTCTCTCTCTCTCTCTCTCTCTCTCTCTCTCTCTCTCTCTCTCTCTCTCTCTCTCTCTCTCTCTCTCTCTCTCTCTCTCTCTCTCTTCCCCCCCCCCCCTCTCTCTCTCTCGTTACAATGTTATTCGAGGTTCTTCTTAGAGGCTATGTATTATTCTTTTTATTGTTTTAGTTGTCATTTGGAATGGGATTAAAGCTTCATGAGTATTTATTTATTTATTCTTTTATTCTTTTATACCGAGGATAATGGAATAAGCACTCGTGTGCTTTTTTACCTCCAGTCCCCCATGTGTATGCGGTTTTGCAAATTTTGTCATCTGTTTCCACTGGCACACAATGGCCTACTCTTCCGAAAAGCGGAACAGGATTTAACGTGTGCGCAAGATGTTCTGCATGCGTTCGAACACGGGGCCTCGGTTTATAGTCTCATCCGAAGGATGCTTTATTTATTCTTTATCTTCCTTTTCACTAGACCATGAGTCTTGATCTGGGTGCTAGTCTTTCGAATTAGATGATAACCCGCGATCTCGTGTGCAACGTTATGTTTAGCACATCTAAAAAAAAAAATCCACGCCCATGTACGAAAACATTCACTGTCGTAGCGAAATCAATATGTTCGCAAATAGAATTTTTAAAACTTTAATAGGTGGCGCTGCGCTTAAGGCGACGCACTCAACTCGCGGAGAAAAACACATTTCACGCCGAAAATTATTTGCCGTGATTGAAAACTGGTATACAATGAAGAATCTGGAGTTAACATCAGTGCCGACTCCACTCCCTCCCAAAAGTCCTTCGGATGACACTATAAACCGAGGTCCCGTGTGGAAACGCACGCAGAACACCTTGCGTACACGCTAAAACCCGTTCCGCTTTTCGGAAGAGTAGGCCATTGTGTGCCGGTGGGAACGGATGACAACATTTACAAAACTGCATACACAGGGGGACTGGATGACAACAACAAAAAAGCATATGAGTGCTTACTCCATTATCCTCGAAATAAAAAGAATGAAATAAAAATAAACAAATAAATAAAAGAACAACATACAAATAATATAGCCGTTAAACATTAACCCAAGATACCAATATCATTAAAAGAAGCTTGTTCTACAGTGTGAACTGGATACAACATTGAGGGCTCTGAGAAAACTGTCTTCTTCTCCTCTTTCTCCTCCTTCCTTTTCCTCCTCCTCCGCCTCCTCCTTTTCCTTCATCTCTTCCTCTTGGATGGGTGACGGTTGCACGACTGGCTTCAGTACAGTCCCCCACTTCACCAGCTGTAAATGGGTACCTGCCCTCTTTAGGGTCAGGGAAGGTCAAGCAGCGAGGGAGAGGAGATGGGCGCCGCCCTCAATATGCTGGCATTTCGCTTCCCAATAACTGCATAGGTTGTGGGACACCTTTATCTTTACTTGCCTTCTCCTTCTCCTTTTATTTTTTTCACTCAGCAAATACGACGCCGCACTAACTCTGAGTCACCTCTGTGGTGTAGAGTGTGTGTGTGTGTGTGTGTGTGTGTGTGTGTGTGGGTTGGGGGGGGGGGGGGGGGGGGGGGGGCGGAATAGCCTCGTGGTTAGATCGTCCTATAATCGTGACCTCGTGGTCTGATGTAAGAGAGGGTACAGGTTCGAATCTCCATATACATGTCAGTTCCAGAAGATTTGTCCCCTCCCCACACCCCCCAACCTCACCCCCGAGATGTATAAATATTGGTGCTGACTCCACCACTTCCCCAAAAGTCCGTCGAATGGTTGTGTTAATTGAATGATGATGATGATATGATGTTCGATTGATTGTTGATTGATTGTTGATTGATTGATTGATTGATTGATTGATTGGTTGGTTGGTTGGTTGGTTGGTGGTTACTTGGTTATTTGGTTGTTGGTTGGTTATTTAGGTTGGCTGGTTATTTTGGTTGGTTGGTTGGTTGGTGTTGGTATGGTTCGTTGGTTGTGGTTGGTGCTGGTTGGTTGGTTGGTTGGTTGAATTCAATCAAGCAGGCAGCATTGTTTCCTAATAAGTTGAAGACGTCAGTTTTCTAAAAAGACAGACGGCAATCATCCGGGATTTTGATGAACAGCTTTTTAAAATGAAGACCGGAACAACTATCCTTCCAAATAGATTCAAACCACAAGACTTTAATTAGCTTCCTGGACCGGATTAGTTGCGTCCGGGCAACTTCTTCCTATTTGTCTTTTCTTTGGTTTGAAAATTAGATGGTAAAAAATGTGTGTGTGTGTGGGGGGGGGGGGGGGAGGACTAAATTATAAGCAGCGCAGTTTTGATAGCAGTTGACAACAAAGCATTCCAGTCAGGACAAGGGCAATAACTCATCACTACGACAGACTTTGCCTCTGTCCCCCTCCCGCCTTTTTTATACTACTCTGTGTGTGTGTGTGTGTGTGTGTGTGTGTGTCTGTGTGTCTGCCTGTGTGTCTGTGTGTCTGTGTGCTCTCAGTCTACACAACCTTCCAAACTCCGAAATGTGGGAAGTGTAGGTGGCAGGCCGGCCTACAGACTTTGACTTCATTCACACACACACACACACACACACACACACACAGGGGGAAGACAGAGACAGAAACAGACTGACAGAGACACAGAGAGATACACGGAGAAACAGAGATAGAAAAGACAGAGAGACAGACAGACAGAGACAGACAGACAGACAGACAGAGAGGAGAACCAACTGCCCTATGGTCATTGTTCAGATCAGGAGTAGTAAAGGGAGGGTATCAGTGTCAGCCTCCAAGGGGAGATAAAAACAGAAAGGTTCCAGACAGGGTCCATTTTCTGGCAGCATCCTATCTGGAGTAGTCTTTTTATAGCAGTGTATTATCACCAGCTTACTTTCTTTGTCTTTTGTCCTTTTTTGTTGGGTTTTTTTTTTTTGGTTGCTGTAAACTTCTATAGGGACGGGATAGCTCAGTGGTCGGAGCACTCGCTTTCCCCCAGCCAAGTTAAGCAGCGTCGAGCATGGTTACCACTTGGATGGGTGACCGTTTGCGCACCTTGGTTTCAGTACAGTTCCCCCAGTTCACCCAGCTGTAAATGAGTACCTGTCCTCTTTAGGGTCAGGGAAGGTAAAGCAGCGAGGGAGAGGAGATGGGCGCCGCCCTCAATATGCTGGCCCCTAGAGAAGTGAGGTCTCTGACGCCTCGCTCCCCTACGACCTTATAGGTTATGGGACTCCTTTACCTTTACCTTTTAAACTTCTATGTCTTTATGTCTGTCTGTTTCTCTGTCTCTGTCTCTGTCTCTGTCTCTGTCTCTGTCTCTCTCTCTCTCTCTCTCTCTCTCTCTCTCTCTCTCTCTCTCTCTCTCTCTCTCTCTCTCTCTCTCTCTCTCTCTCGTCAAGACAGGCCTGGTTTCTTGTAAATGTGAGATCCTTTTTTCAATATTAGAACAGATGGGGGGGGGGGGGGGGGGGAGGGGGAGAGGATAAAGCTGTTTTTACTTCGGAGGGTTTTGAATCTGGGTACTCTATAGCGCTTTTGAGACTGTAGGAGTTCAAAATATTCAGCAAGCACAGGGTACCATCACTCACGATTTCTTTTGCTCCGTCTTTCACACGACATTCATTTAGATCGTTTGGTTTCACTTGCGCACAAGCCATAATTTTGTCATAGCGTGTTACAACTCTGTTTAGTACAGTTTTGTTCTTCACATTCAGCGTTTCATACCAGCAGACATCCCCGAAGTCGGAATGCAGCTACCTTCATGGTGGGAAGAAACGGTCGCATACGCAAAATCTTACCATTGGTGAACCTCTGAGCTCTAGCCGAGGAATGATTCAAACAAAAAGATGTGCTGATAGAACTAGCAAAGTCAAGAAAAGGAAACTGAAGTGGCATGGTCGTGTCATGATGCCATCTTTCAAAACATAGTCTGGAGAGGTAGGAGAGGTGGACAGAGACCAATCCAATCCAGTCCTGTTGTTTATAGCCCCGCCGACCACAGAGGCCATATAGGCCGCACACCGGTATTAAAAAAATCACTCTTTTCCTTCTGTTTTTCTATGTGACTCTTATATTCATACCGCACGTACTAAGGCATCCACAGAAATAAAAACCACTGTTTGTGAAAGACTAGCCTCTAACTCAAAACTCATGTGATTTTGAACAAATTTGGTATGTTTGAATTTTTTTAATTTTTCAGCAAACACTGTACCCCCTCAGTCCTTTGCCGTCTGCTAGCTTCCTTACTGCAATATGCATGCGCGGGGTCAACGCTGCAGGAATACAGGCAAACCTCATTTGATGGTTATTTCCAACTTTCTCGTGACTACCTGGTATTGCTCTATGTCCTCAATCTCAAAAACAAGTGCACAGTCCATTTTTCATGCTTTAAAAAATCTGTGAAAATCACCAATATTTTTTCCACTCGCTCTCTATAAAAGATACTACATGACCCCCAAATTAATACCGGTGTATAGCCTTATGGTGGACAGGAAAAATGGCAAGGATATCCTGAATGAACTCAATTAAGCCTTAACGACTTCAGGCATTGGTATACCTCACCTGTCACCTGTCTCCATCGACGCTGTCGTTGGTAGGAGCTCCACGCAGTGCCACCAGGGTTCACCATCTTTCTCTGTCTCTGCTGAGTTCTACGATCTCCTGTAGCCCTCCTCCCAGACCACTGATCTCAGTGATGCTGGCAATGTAGGATGTTGGTGGTCTGCCTATTTTCCTTCTTCCTTCAACCTTACCTTGGAGACTTGTCGTCATCAGACTTGTCTGTGTGTTTCTGTTTAATTGACCAATGTATCTTAGTCTGCACTTATCAAGTTCATCCAACATTTGTCTTTGTACTGAAAGTTCATCAAAAACACGTTCATTTGTTCTGTCTGACCATTAGACTCTTAGAAGTTACCTGTAGAACCCTGTTGCGACTGAGTTTCTTTTTGTCTCTTATTTCGAATTGTTTTATTGTTTTCCTCTGTGTGTATGGTGGTGGGAGGGGGGGGGGTACATTAATGTATGTATATTCCTCATCAACCCATTAGAAGTTATTGCATCTATATCATTTGAAATCGATTGTTTGGTTTTGTTAAATTGACACTGTATGCCACTTTTCAGCTGAAATATGTCAACATTTGCTCTAGAAAAGCAAGTACAAAAAAGTCTCTTAAAACTAAGCCCTTCAGCTAGGAATGTAACGGCGTCACTGATCACCATCGTGTGTGGTGGCGAGGTGTGGTGTGTAGTAGAGTGTAGTACTGGTGCAGAGGCAAGACTGGCAGTGTGTGTGTGTGTGTGTGTGTGTGTGTGTGTGTGTGTGTGTGTGTTTTGTGTGTGTGTGTGTGTGT
>CM054134.1:11302982-11322982 GCA_028751875.1 Rapana venosa | reverse complement strand
CCGACCCTGGGATGTATTATGATAAGAAGCGTAGAGTACAGCCCTGTCAGGTAGTCGCAAAGCAAACACACTTCCCTGTCACCGTTTCTACAGGCCATCCTCACCCCTGTTGGTCGACAACAGAGAACTGTCTCTGATTCCGTGGCCCTCCTCGGTTGCTCTGGTGTCATGGTGACTTGTGTTCGGTTTGCCCATACACGTCTCTGCCTGTGGTGAGTTAGTGCCAAAGCCTTCGGGGTGGGAGGTTGACTGGACAAGGTTGATGGAGGGACGTCCTGGTGGTGAGTACCCGGGGTGGCCACTTACTCTCAAGCTGGCTCTGCCACTTAGCTCTTGTTGTCGTCAGTAGGGAGCTTAGAAGTTTTGAACTGTGTGTGTTAGCTCAGAACAGGCATAACGGAAGAGTGCCACAGCGACCCAGCAGCAGTGCAGGGTTTCTCTAGCTGGTGGCCCTATGGTGGCCTATACATTAATAAGCTGTATGCGGATCGCTGACCCTGAGGATGCAGAATGGCAGGCCTTGGTGTGGCAGGACAGAGAGGAAGGAAAGAGCGGTGTGGGAACAGCAGGACAGGAACGTCACAGAAACCAGCCAGCACAACAGTAAGGCGCTGGTTGGAAGACTCCTTTCTTGCAGTGTGTGTGCGTGCGTGCCTGCGTGCGTGTGTGTGGTGTGTGTGTGTGTGTGTGTGTGTGTGTGTGTGTGTGTGTGTGTGTGTGTGGTTGTGTGTGGTGTGTGTGTGTGTGTGTGTGTGTGTGTGTGTGTGTGTCTGTGTGTGTGTGTGTGTGTGTGTATGTGTGTATGTGTGTGTGTGTATGTGTGTGTGTGTTTGTGTTGTTGTTGTTGTTGTTGTTGCTTCGTTTTTTACGTTGATCGTTCACTCGAAGTAATATTAGACGATGTGCGTGCGGTGCGTGCGTGTGTGTGTGGGGGTGTTTTTTGTGTGTGTGTGTGTGTGTGTGTGTGTGTGTGTGTGTGTGTGTGTGTGTGTGTGTGTGTGTGTGTTGTGTGTGTGGTGTGTGCGTGTGTGTGTGTTGTGGTGTGTATGTCTGTGTGAGTGTGTGTTTTTGTTGTTGTTGTTTAAATTTTAAGTTCTGTTCACTCTAAGTGATATTAGACGAGGGAAATAGAAAGTGTAGGGGAAAGTTAAAGAAGGGAGAAGAAGGAGTGGAAGGAGAAAAGGTTAAGAATTACATGTGTTGGGGTTTGTTTGTTTTTTGGAAAACACACACCACAAACTAAAACACCCACCCCACCCAAACCCAACCCAGAAAAGTAATGATAATACTTTTAAACAGGAGCAAAAATAAAATCAACAATGTGGAAACATGAAATAAATAATGTAATACAATAAATATTCAAGTGGACTAGCAATAAACATCTGGCAATGGCAAAGGCTTTGCTTTGAATTTTTTAAATAATTTTCCAGAGACTGTTCAGAAAAAGTAGGTAAAAAAGGTTTTACAATAGGGCAATCAAATATGATTTGAGATTGGAAATATGATCCCCCCATAGACATCTAACATGTTTACAAAATTTTGTAAGGAATGCATTTAACTTCAGTGAGTGTGTGTGTGTGTGTGTGTGTGTGTGTGTGTGTGTGTGTGTGTGTGTGTGTGTGTGTGTGTGTGTGGTGTGTGTGTGTGTGTGTGTGTCTGTCTGTCTGTGTGAGTGTGTGTGCGTGCGTGCGTGCATGTGTGTGTGCGTGTGTGTGTGTGTGCGTGTGTGTGTGTGTATGTCTGTGTGAGTGTGTGTGTGTGTGCTGAAAATTAATGCTAATAGCAGCTGTCTGGTTAAATATTTTACGACTGTCTTAAAAAGCGGATTGCTAACATAAAATGATACTTTGAGAAAATCCGAAACATTTTTCATGTTCATGTACTGATACCTCACTTTCAAGATTACGTCAGATACTGTTACTCCTCAAGTTGATTAATCAAAGAAATAAAAAGACGTAATGGGGGGGGGGGGGGGGGGGGAGCTATGCCATATATATAATTTAATACGACTTCATAAAAGCTACCATAATGCGTGTTATCTATCATATTGTATAAATTGCCAGTGTTCTGCGTTGCTTTAATTCATAATCACTCTTTTCAATGTTTTCAAACTAGCGTAGACTCTCTATGGCATGCCTGAGTCATTGGTATTAAAGAACTGTGTTTAGCAACAAATGCACTGTGCAAGGGTCTGTATGCGCCCAAGCACTTGCACACGAGCGAGCACGCGCGCGCGCGCACACGCACGCACACACACACACATACTTTACACACAGGCACGCACGCCACACATCCACACCATTCACATTCACACACACACAGCACGCACGCACGCACACACACACACACATTCCACACACACACACACACACACACACACACACCACACACATTACACACACACATTACACACACCACACATTCACATCACACACACACACCACACATTCCACACACACACACACACACACACATTCACACACACACACACACACCACACATTCCACACACACACCACACACACACACCACACACACTCACACCACACACACACACACATTCCACACACGCACACACACATTCCACACACACACACACACACACACACACACACTCCAGCGCTTATTACACTCTAATCAGACCTCAGCACAGAGAATCATGACGTAATTCTACGCCCTCTCATTTTTCTTCTCCAACTGATAATAATGGGAACTTTCTATTTTAGTTTCTCGTGGGCCCAGAACTGACACAATGTTGAGCTGCCTCCAAAAGCGCTCCAAATTTATTGCTTCTTAAATTGTTGAAATTATCTCACGCCTGATAGGCCTTTGCCGAAAACAAAAAAAAATGGGTTTGGGGAGTTTTTTGGTCTGTCCTTTTTGACCTTAAGAGTAGCAAAAGTGGGGTGTCGTTGTTGTTGTCGTTGTTGTTGGTGGTGTTGTTGATGGTGGTGGTGGTGATGGTGGTGGTGGTGGTGGTGCTGCTGCTGCTGCTGTTGTTGTTGCTGCTGCTTTTGTTGTTGGTGGTGGTGCTGCTACTGTTGTTGCTGCTGCTTTTATTCTTGTTTTTGCTGTTGTTACTGCGCTTGTTGTTGATGTCGTTGCTGCTGCTGTTCTTGTTGTTGCTGTTGATGATGTTTTTGTAGTTACTGCTGTTGTTGTTGCTGTTGATGTTTGTGTTGTTGCTGCTGTTGTTGTTGATGTTTTTGTTGTTACTGCTGTTGTTGATGATGTTTTTGTTGTTACTGCTGTTTATGTTGATGTTTTTGTAGTTACTGCTGTTGATGTTGATGTTTTTGTAGTTACTGCTGTTGTTGTTGATGTTTTTGTAGTTACTGCTGTTGTTGTTGATGTTTTTGTTGTTACTGCTGTTGTTGATGATGTTTTTGTAGTTACTGCTGTTGTTGTTGATGTTTTTGTTGTTACTGCTGTTGTTGTTGATGTTTTTGTTGTTACTGCTGTTGTTGTTGATGTTTTTGTAGTTACTGCTGTTGTTGTTGATGTTTTTGTAGTTACTGCTGTTGTTGTTGCTGTTGATGTTTTTGTTGTTACTGCTGTTTATGTTGATGTTTTTGTAGTTACTGCTGTTGTTGTTGATGTTTTTGTTGTTACTGCTGTTGTTGTTGATGTTTTTGTAGTTACTGCTGTTGTTGTTGATGTTTTTGTTGTTACTGCTGTTGTTGTTGATGTTTTTGTAGTTACTGCTGTTGTTGTTGATGTTTTTGTAGTTACTGCTGTTGTTGTTGCTGTTGATGTTTGTGTTGTTGCTGCTGTTGTTGTTGATGTTTTTGTTGTTACTGCTGTTGTTGTTGATGTTTGTGTTGCTACTGCTGTTGATGTTGATGTTTTTGTAGTTACTGCTGTTGTTGTTGATGTTTTTGTAGTTACTGCTGTTGTTGTTGATGTTTTTGTTGTTACTGCTGTTGTTCTTGATGTTTTTGTTGTTACTACTATTGATGTTGCTGTTTTTATTGGTACTACTGTTGATGTTGATGTTTTTGTTGGTACTACTGTTGATATTGATGTTTTTGTTGTTGCTGCTGTTGTTGTTGTTGCTGTTGATATTGATGTTTTTGTTGTTGCTGCTGTTGTTGTTGCTGTTCATGTTCTTTTTGCTGTTGCTGCTGTTTTTGTTGCTGCTGTTGTTTTTGTTGTTGCTGTTGCTGCTGCTGTTCAGGAGCGTTTCCCAGTCAGGGACAATCCAGAGAAGACAGTTTCTTTCAATCGTCACATCAGAGAATCACTGTGAGACTGTCAGTACATATGGATGAGAAGTGTGAGTGTATGGCTGTTTCTAGATATATTGTCATATAGGTAGACACACTCCGACTTCAGAGGATTTTTTCCCGCCTTTATTGGAGCATCACCAGCATGAAGAGAGTATTATCACACATAGCAGATGTAACAGGAAGACGAGCCCGTCTCAAGCCCAATGCTCAAAAGACAAAAGTGCTGCATGTTGCCAGAACCAACAGCCAAACAAAACATGAAAAAAAGACTGATAAAGCTCCTTGAGAAAATGTCCCAAGACTTTCAATATCTCGGCTTAGCCAAAATACATACCGAATCATAACGGCTACGAAAGACATAAAAACAAGAATAGGCATGGTTAAAAGTAGAATGGTCTCACCAAAATAAAATCTGAAGAATAATTGCAGCATTCCTTACCAGGCTGAAAATGAAAATGAAAAGGCTCAGTATGGCCTGTCATGCTATATAGCTGTGAATCCTGGATACAAAGAAAACGCCATGAAAAAAAGCAACCAAAGCAGCTGAGATGTGTGGGGGTTTTAGAAAGCTGCTCATGGTTGGTTCGATAGGTGATAGAACAAATAAAATCATACCAGGAAACTGAGATATGCAGGCCATGTGCTACAAAACCAAGATACGATCTCACCAACACTGTCTCTCAAGGCAAGACCGAGGGAAAGAGAAAAATGGCAAACCATCAGCTTCTCTCATCGGCAACATCACTGAATCCTGTGGCATGAGAATCCTTGAAGTCAGCAGCAGGGCAGTACAGCGAAGACCGGAGGAGCACATGGAGAGGAAGGAAGGAGGATCCTGTGGGTGTCATTGGGTGCGGCAGCTAACACCGAACTGGGTGATGCCGACAGGTGAGACAGGTGAGAATGGAGAGAAGAGAAAGGCTGTTTTGCCAGGAGCGCGTGATGGACAAAGACGCGCTAAGAGATCAGGTCCAGGTATAACATCGTTTTGATACAGCGGCCTTGGCATCTTGCTTACATCAATAACTGACAAGGGGGTTTGGGGGTCGGGGCTTAGTGTATGTTGTTATGGTGATGTTGATTTTGGCTGCTTCGTGTGTGTGTGTGTGTGTGTGTGTGTGTGTGTGCGTGCGTGCGTGCGTGCGTGCGTGCGTGCGTGCGTGCGTGCGTGCGTGCGTGCGTGTCTGTGTGTGTGTGTTCTTTCTTTAATTTAACGTCTGTTCACTCAATGTGATATTAGACCAAAGATAAACTGTTACAAAATATAGAGAACGTGTGTGTGTGTGTGCGTGTGTGTATGTGTGTGTGTGTGGAGAGAGAGAGAGAGAGAGAGAGAGAGAGAGAGAGAGAGAGAGAGAGAGAGAGAGAGAGAGAGAGAGAGAGAGAGAGAAGAAAGAGATATGGAGTGTACAAATAGAGAAGGAGAGAGCGACATACAAACAGACAGACAGACAGACATGCAGATTTTGTGTTGAGCACTAACTTACAGATTTTTTTTTTGAAAGCTAAAAGGAAAGTCTAAAAAATGGATACACACACACATGCAACATTTATTACAACAAGCATGAACAGAGAGTGATCATGATAAAAGTGATATGCGCACACAAAGAGAGAAAAAACAGACAGACAGAAAGACAGACAGACAGACAGACAGAGAATCAAGTCGAATCAAATTCTGTTATTTCGAGGACAATGAATAAGTACTCATATGCTTTTTTTTACATCCAGCCCCCGCCCTTATCCGGATAAGAGAGAGAGAGTCTCTGACGAAGAACTATTCCCCTAGACATCATCTTTATCAGTGAGAAGGCCACCAGACACCCTAGGCCTTCATTCTAACAATCTGAGATGCTATAAATCCCCTGTGTTTTTGGATCAAGTTCAAAACTATGTCAGATCACACACGTACACACACACGTATGCACGCGCACACACATACACAAACACACAAACACGCACGCACGCGCACGCAAGCACACGCACACACACACACACGCACACACGCACGCGCGCACACAGGCACACACGCATGCACGCACGCAGGTACGCAGGTTTGCACGCATGCACGCACGCTCGCAGGCACACACACACGCACGTACACCCGCCCCCCCCTCCCCCCCACATATACACACACGCACACACACGCACACACACACACACACACACACACACACACACGTACACACACACACACACACACACACACACGCACACACACACACACACACACACACACACACGCACGCGCGCACACACACACACAGCTAGGAGACAAAGCATGTCAGTTTGAGGAGAAAAATGAAAAGCAATGTAATTACGCCCTGATTATATCTGATATGACAGAAGCACCACTGATATGCGTGCATGCGTGCGTGCGTGCGTGAGTGCGTGCGTGCGTGCGTGCGTAAGCGCCCATGTACACGCGCCTTCACTTGTGCCAGAGAATCCAAGTAGATTTCAGAACCTTTTTACAACAATTACAGGTACATTTTTCTCTGCTCTTAGGTTCCAAAGAATAATTTATTACCACTGTGTTTCTTCTGCCTTTATATTTTATTTTAGCCTGCCTGCCTGCCTGCCTGCCTGCCTGCCAAACAGAGACAAACAGACAGCTATTTGTTTCTATTTTTTATTCTTTTATTTCGAGGATAATGGAATAAGCACTCATGTGCTTTTTTTCATCCAGTCCCCGTGTGTATGCAGTTTTGTACATTTTGTCATCCATTCCCACCAGCATACAATGGCCTACTCTTCCGAAAAGCGGAACGGATTTTAATGTGTGCGCAAGATGTTCTGCATGCGTTCGCACACGGGATCTCGGTTTATAGTCTCCTCCGAAGGACTTTAGGGGAGAGTGGGGTCGGCGCTGATGTTAACTCCAGAGGAAAAATCCTCTTGAACGAGAATCGAACCTGGGTCAACAGATCACGAATACATCACTGTAACCACCAGGCTATCCCGTCCAGCTAGACAAACTGACAGGGACGGACGGACAGACAGAAAGTGAGAGAGAATAGGTGGATGGTGAAGAGAGGGTGTGAGTGGACAAAGCATAACAAGGAATATGCCTGGTCTATCTTTTAACTCATTGATGACTCGCTGGGGCAATGCACTGAAGTGTGGGCGGGTGTCAGGGTGTCATGGGTTAGGTGAACTGGGTGGGGGTGGTTGGTGGGGGAGGGGGGGGGATCCATCCCTCTCCAGATGGCAGAGTGCATGTCGTCTGTGAGTTCTTGCTGTCTACACCAGAGGCCATGTCTGCCGTATGCTTCTATGAAAAGTAATTTTCTACACAATGGTTTCTATGATCTTGTTTCGTTTTGTTTTGCTTTTTTTTCGTTCCTCCGAGGTTCACCAATGGTGAGATTTTGCGTATGCGACTGTTTTAGCCCACCATGAAGGTAGCCGCATTCCGACTTCAGAGATGTACGCTGGGTATGTTCGTGTTTCTGTAACCCTCCGAACGCTGACATGAATTACGTGATCTTTAACGTGCATGCTTTTTATCTTCTGCATGTGTGTATACACGAAGGGAATTAAGGCACTAGCAGTTCTGCACTTGAAAGTTGGACTGGGAGATCGTAAAATTCCTTAATTCGCTAGACGCTGCCGGGATTCAAACCCACGACTTCATGGACCCAGGGGATTGAAGTTGCACGATCTTAACCACTCGGCTATAGCGTCCCGTCACCTTCTTGGCTAAAACTGGTGTGTAGACAAAGTGCTATTTTGTGCTCTACCCCCATGCCTTCCACCTTCCTATCTACACACGCTCACAAGTACATACGTGCACGCACACGTGCACACATACATACACTTTCGCGCGTGTGAACGAGGCAAGGGAGCAGTGCCAGGTTTTGGGGGTTGTTGTTTTTTTTCTTTTGGCCGCCTTCTTTATTACCCTGGTATGCTGAACACTACCCTGACATAGTGATCTCTAATTGTTGTCTTACGCCATGTTTAGGGCTTGCAGTTTTTAATTCGCTGTTGCCTCGTCTGACAGATTTTTGAACTGTGTCCAAAACGGCGCTGAATTTATCGCCGTCTGAACTGATGAGGTGGAGGCTGGGGGTGGGGTGGGGTGGGGAGGGGGTAGAGGGGAGGAGAGGGGAGGGGGGGGGGGATAGCCTAGTGGCTAGAGCGCTGAATTCGTGATCTGGCAGCATCTGAGAGTGGGGGTTTGAGTGTAGGCTGAGGTGTCACCAGGCCGAGGGTTTGTTTCCCCTTGATGTTAACATACTCTACTGCCCTGAACGTCCTCTGGGTGAGTATGAATGCATCTTTTTATTAACTCGTTCTCTCACGTCTGGACTATCACAATTCTCTTTTGGTTGGTCTGCCAGCACCATCTATCCACTCCCTTCAATGTATACAAAACTCTGCAGCTCGAATAGTCCTCAGAAAGAAAAAACTGAGCACATTACTCCTCTCTTGCGATCTCTCCACTGGCTTTCTGTACAACAGAGAGTAAACTATAAGATCAGTACCCTCTGTTACAAATGTCTCCACAAAACAGCACCTTCCTACCTCTGTGAATGTCTTTACTTGAACACACCTTCTCGTTCCCTCCGCTCTGCTGCAGATACCTTGTGCTTACGAATACCTAGATTCAACCAGTCCACCGTTGGCCGTCGCTCTTTCTCTATTTCTGGTCCATCGACCTGGAATTATCTCCCTTTCTCCATTCGCAAAAAAGCCTACCTAGGGCACTTTTAAATCCAGCCTCAAGACACATTTATTTCATATTAAAGATTCTCTCCTCCTGTTTCATTTCATACCTGTCCCTGCCTTCAACAGCCGAAATCCCCATCACTCTGTCAAAGTGTATAACCTTCATGTGTGTGTTTGTGTGTATGTGACTTGAAAATGTTAAAACTATTAATTGTAACTGGTTGCATGACTGTGAAAGAGTAGGTTGAATGCAAGCGCTTTGATTCGTTTTTGCAGGATATAGCGCGATATAAACTCGATTTTGTTGTAGTAGTAGTAGTCGTAGCAGCAGCAGCAGCAGCAGCAGCAGCAGTAGAAGTAGTAGTAGTAGTAGTAGTAGTAGTAGTAGTAGTAGTAGTAGTAGTAGTAGTAGTAGTAGTAGCAGCTGCTGCTGCTAGTAGTAGTAGTAGTAGTAGTAGTAGCAGTAGTAGCAGTAGTAGTAGTAGTAGTAGTAGTAGCAGTAGCAGCAGCAGCAGCAGCAGCAGCAGCAGCAGCAGTAGTAGTAGTAGTAGTAGTAGTAGCAGTAGCAGTAGCAGCTGCTGCTGCTAGTAGTAGTAGTAGTAGTAGTAGTAGTAGTAGTAGTAGTAGTAGTAGTAGTAGTAGTATCGTAAAGCTGATGTCATCTTCTTCTTCGTCGTCGTCGAACGCTCAGACAGCAACACACACACACACACACACACACACACACACACACACACACACACACACACACACACACACACACACACCAGACAACCGTTACGAAATGGCCAGTTCTAAAAGTGGTATGCCTGAGCGAATCTATCAGACACCAGTAAATACCTCTGTGTCTCTCCGACACCAGTACCAGTCTCTATATTCTGTGTTCAGGCAGGATTGGCATCAACACGCAGCATGCAACACTAGACTAAAGGTGTCTGGCACTGGCAGCTGCCAGAGAATGGTGAGTGAGAACAGATAGTAGAGGTCAAGAAGGAGTGACAACAACAAAAACAACCAAAACCAGAAAAATTCAGAGTGGTGATTCCTTCATCTATCGCTTCCAATCCAATCTTGTTGTTTATAGCCCCGCCGACCACAGCAAATAAAAAGGTAAAGGTGCCCCATAACCTATGTGGTCATACAGGAGTGAGGCATCAGAGACCTCAGCTTCTCTAGGGCCAGCATATTGAGGGCGGCGCCCATCTCCTCTCCCTCGCTGCTTTACCTTCCCTGACCCTAAAGAGGGCAGGTACCCATTTACAGCTGGGTGAACTGGGGGACTGTACTAAAGCCAAGGGCGCAAACGGTCACCCATCCAAGGGATAACCACGCTCGACGCTGCTTAACCTGGCTGGGGAAAAGCGAGTGCTCTGACCACTGAGCTATCCCGTCCACTACCACAGCATCTATCACTCACAAAACATATCGCCAAAATGTGGCTTCTTCACAGTGGGCAAAAACGGTGGCATACACAAAATTTAATAATAATAATAATAATAATATAATAATAATAATAATAATAATGATGATGATGATGATGATGATGATGATGATAATAATGAATGGAATTTCAATAGCGCTATATCTTGCAAAAACCAACAAGCAAAACTTCACTGTGGTGAACCTCAGAGCTCTAGCCGAGGAACCGAAAAAAACAACAACAACAAAACTAACATAAAAAACTGTAAAATATGCCAGCACACACACGGAGACATATTATACGCACACACAGCGCGTCCGTAACGTACGCGAGTGCTCACACACACACACACACACACACACACACACACACACACACACACACACACACACACGGTAGCAAGGTACATGGTGAATATGCTCGTGTCATCATACCACCTGCTATGGAGATCTATTCTTCCTTAAAAAGTGGATAGTGTTTTAACATGCTTGAACATGTGCTTTAGATGTTCTGCATGCGTTCAGACACAGGGAAATCGTTTATGGACTCACCCAAAGCAAAATGTCTGCAAAAGCTGTGTATATGCAGTAGTGTCATTTCTATCCGACATCTGTTGTTTTTTTGTTGGATTTCATCAAAACAATCACTGATGGCAACGACATTTTGAACAGCAAATAGACTCTGCTTATCTCGTTGACATCATGAACATTTATTTATTTATTCTTTTATTTCGAGGATAATGGAATAAGCACTGATGTGCTTTTTTACAGCCAGTCTCCGTGTGTAAGTAGTTTTGTAAATTTTGTCATCCGTTCCCACTGGTACACAATGGCCTACTCTTCCCAAAAGCGGAACAGGTTTTAACATGTGCGCAAGGTGTTCTGCATTCGTTCACACACGGGACCTCGGTTTATAGTCTCATTCGAAGGACTTTTGGGGAGAGTGGAGTCGACACTGATGTTAACTCCAGAGGAAAAATCCTCCTAAAGGAGATTCGAACCCGGGTCATCAGATCACGAGCGCAATGCGCATCACTCTAACCACCAAGCTATCCCGTTCCCAAATAAAGATAATAATAATACGAGCATCACCAGTTAAGAGACTGTAGTAGTTGATGTTAAACTTGTGTGTCATGATTGCTTTCATTTTTGCTTTTATCATTTTTCCAGTGTAACATCACCTTTATCCCTCCGTGGGGATGCCGGGGGCCTGTCAGTATAAATAGCATTCCCACCTTCTGAAAATTCTGTGCTAGGAATTCCCTCTTTTCTATCCCTCTCTTTGTTTCTGCCTTGTTCCTTTTCTTCCTGTCACCTCCTTCTCTGTTCATTTTCTTCCTTCTTGGTCTATTCTTCTGTCTTTTTTTCTTCTCCAGAAATACTGAATAGATAACGATTCTCTCTTAAGCCGAAGTCGGATGCGCTGGGCCTGACTTGTCAGGCGCTTAACGGCAACGCAACGCATTTTTGCTCATTATGACAGACAACAATAGTTACTGTCTGAGCGTTTGACGACGACGACGACGACGACGAAGAAAAGAAGAAGAAGAAAGAAGAAGAAGAAGAAGAAGAAGAAGAAGAAGAAGAAGAAGAAGAAGAAGAAGAAGAAGAAGAAGAAGAACAACAACAACAACAACAACAACAACAACAACAACAACAACAACAACGACGACGACGACGACGAAAATGACAACGACAACGACAACAACAACAAGGAATCTTCATAGCGTTCTCTGATCTGTCTGAAGATGCTGCAGCACGTTTCTTCCTTCAAGACAATGGCCCAGGAGGGACAGACAGGTACAGAATTCTGGCATTGTAGTTTCTGTCTGTCCAGCTCCTGCAACACCAGAACGGCCATAAAGCAGACTGATTCTAACGGCCACAAAGCAGACTGATTCTAACGGCCATAAAGCAGACTGATTCTAACGGCCATAAAGCAGACTGATTCTAACGGCCATAAAGCAGACTGATTCTAACGGCCATAAAGCAGACTGATTCCGCACACGTACCAGGCCTGTCTGCTGTAGGCTAGTGGTCAGTCCTGGAGGCTGATGGTCAGGAAAAGGGCAGGAGATAAGGGAACTGAGGAGAGGGCTACACACTGTACAGGTCTTGTGGATTGATGAGAAAGTGATCTTGTTTTACTTTTATGGAGGGAGGGGGGGGGGGGGGGAGTAAGGGTGATGTACATGTGTGTGTCGAAGTCATAGTTAAGTCAAAGTGTGTGTGTGTGCGTGTGTGTGTGTGTGTGATATCTTCAGTTTAACGTCTATTCACATTTAGTGACTTTAGACGGGAAAAATCTAACAAGAAAAAGCAAACGATAACTGAAAAATGTCAGATTATAGTACTGAATAAAAACCAACTTTAACATACTACAAAAACTGAGATAACGGACTTTTTATCAACCCTAACACAATGTCCAACAGTAACGATGGTTCAGACAGAATCTGATCCATTGACAAACTAGGTACAGCAGGTAAAAATGCTTTTAAATGTCCACAGTCAAAAATAACATGACTATTTGAGATCTTCTCCCCACAAATGCAGTTTACATCTTTCACATATTTTGTCCTGAAAGCATTTAGCTTAAACCTGTACATGAGGGATAACATATTTCTACGATTATACCAACCACATACTTTGTTAGAAATAAAAGCATTTTGAAAATCAATCACATTGCTTGTACAGCTATTGCCAGACTCATTTAATTTTTTTTCTGAAATGCTTCCAGCAAGCATTTTGTAGCAATTTGTATCCCTCATGCAGAGATAAGGCAACATTTATTTCACAGGAAGCATTTTTATACCTCGCTCCATATTTTGCAAGGCTGTCAACTTTTTCATTAAAATATATACCAGTGTGTGAGGGAACCCAACAGAAAGTAACAGTACTACCTCTTAAAATCAAAAAGTGTATCAGATGCCTGATTTCAATGATAAGGTCTTTTCTTACTCTACAAGTAGAATTTTTTAAAGCATGTAAAACCGATTTCGAATCAACACACATAAGTATGTTGAGAATGTCTTTTGGAAAGTCAAGAACATAGTACAGTGCCAACAGTATAGCAGTTAGTTCAGCTGTAAATATAGATTTATTTTTTCCCAGGTTGACAGATCGTTCAACTTTCAATGATGGAATAACGAAAGCCGCACCAGCTTCATCAGTATTTAGAACGGACCCATCAGTATATATTTTTAGATGATCAGGATAAGTGGTTTGAATATGTTCTTTTACTAATGATGTAAGAATGTTAACATTTTCAACTTTTCTTACAGAAGAATAATTAATATCAAAATGAGCTTTAAGCAGTTCCCAAGGTGGGTAGGGAGCTGACTGTACTTCTGACTTCGCTAATTCCTTTGGATTAAGTTCTGAATGTTTAAAAAGGGGGGAAGTGTAAGTACTAATTGTAGTAAGTGAGCTGATAGTTCTTGCTCTTTTTGGAAAGTGAATGTCAGACTTTATCTGGACTTCATTTTCAACGTTGCTGTCATTTGTAGTACTTCTTACGACATATTTTGCCACAGCAAGTTGTCGATATTCATTTAAAGGTAGAACTCCTATTTCCTTATATGTGCCTAGAGTTGAGGCGTGAGCTGGTACACCTAAAGCAAGTCGAAATGCTTTACAATCAAGACTCTGGATTTTCTGAAGCAAATAATTTGGAGCACTGAAAAATACTTCTTGTCCATAAGACAGTCTTGATCTCACTAGGGACAAGGACAGATGCTTTAATACAGTAACATCTTGCCCCCATGGCTGTTTACTGGTAACTTTTAAGAAGTTAAGAACTTTCTTAGCTTTATTTGCCATATATTCAATATGTTGATTCCACGTTAACTTAGAAGTGAGGTATACACCTAAGAATTTCACTGCTTGTTTGTATTCTAAAGTTTCTCCATTTATTCGAAAATTAGGTAGATCTTGTGGGTCAACACCGTTATTAAAGAGGACAAGGTTGGTTTTTTCAGGGGAAAGTAAAAGACCATTCTCAAAAAGATAACCACTAAGTTTGTCAATTTCTCTTTGATATACTTTTTGATAAAATGTTACCTGCCTTTTGGGTGTTTTCTTTTTCATTGTAACATCCATCCACAAGCATATATCGTCAGCATATTGCGCAAGAACAACACTGTTAGATAAAAGTCTAGGAAGATCATGCAGTAAAATGTTGAATAGATAAGGTGATATTACTGAACCTTGCGGGATACCCATGTCTGGTGATCGTAGAGAGGAATAACAATTCCCAACTTTAACTTTAATGATTCTTCCTGACAGAAAGCTTTTAATATAGAAGTAAATACTGCCAGAAAGGCCAATAGATTTCAGTTTATAAAGCAATCTCTTATGCCACACATGATCATATGCCTTATGTACGTCAAAAAATGTGGCAAGTACATTCTTTCTGCGAGCAAACTGATATTTAACTTGAGTGGTAAGTTTAACTAAATGATCAACTGTAGATCTACCCTTACGAACACCTGCCTGATTTACAGGTATAATTTTATTTTTGTCACAAAAATATGTCAGTCTGTTTAATATTATTTTTTCCATCACCTTCCCTGTATGGGAAGTTAATGCAATTGGTCTATAGTTATTCTTATCGCTCATGGTTTTTCCTTGCTTTAATACTGGTATCAAAATAGAATGTTTCCACGATTGAGGTATAATTCCATGAATCCAGCAGCATTGAAAAAGGTCTAACAACAGAATTAACCACTCATTAGGGAGATGCCTTAGTAGTTCATTAGATATTGAATCTTTACCCACTGATGTTTTTTTAGTGGGCAGAGATAAGATTACATCTCTTACTTCTTGCAACGTAATAGGGGCATTCACATAGTGTGTATTATTGCATTCTGGATCTAAATATTCATCTTTTTGTACCTCAGTTTCTCTAAAAGTTTTAGATTTATCTGAAAGGTTCCGAGTACTCATAGAATCAGAAAACATGTTTACAAAAATTTCAGCTTTTTCTGAATCAGAAAGAACTTCTTTTTCCTGTATTTTGATTGGATAATTCTGTAAACAAACCCCATTTTTCATGTCATTGAATTTTTTCCACACCTTTTTTAGATCTGTGTATTTGGAAACGTCTTTTGTACAGAAGCTACTCCAAAACTGGTGCTTAGCTTGTGCTATAACACTGTTGCATGCAGAGTTTGCTCTTTTCATCAAGAGATGATTTTTTTCATTGCGTTCTTTTATATAGTTTTTATATTTTTCTTTTTTCTCATTTACAGCTTTCTGACAAGAATCATTCCACCATATATTACCTGAATGTTTGTTGGATTTTAAAGATGAAAATTTTGGAATTGAACCATCAGCAGCTTGTAAAATGATATCTGTAAATTTTTGGTAAAAAATGTCGACATCATTATCTTTAATGCTTTCTGTATTTACTGCAGTTAAAAGGGCATTAAATTTATTCCAGTCAGCAAGATCATAATTATATTTTGGGATAACATCTTTATCATTACTACATCCACAAGAGTGGTCATTAAGGGTTATCACAATTGGTAAGTGATCACTCCCTAAAGTGTTGGTGTGTGTTTCCCATTTACATTTTGGAGCCAGCACAGGAGAAATGAAAGATAAATCAATGGCACTTGCCCTATGACTAGCAATATCTGGGATTCTGGTTACACTACCATCATTTAATAAATAAAGGCAAGAATCTACTATATTTTCAACAAATCTCTTGCTAGTTACTGACGTGCTACCTCTATCCCAAAAAGGAGAGTGCGCATTAAAGTCTCCAACGACTATCCACTTTTTATTTGAATCTTGCAATGTGTGAATCCATTCAGTATTTTCCTCATTTGGACCTTTAGGGAGATATACAGAAACAACATTTATGAGATGATTATTGACTTTTACTTTTGCTGCACAGGAATATAGATTCAATACAGAAGATGGTGCTGGTGATTTACATGAACTATACTCCAATTTTTCACGGATGTATATGGCTGTTTTTATCTTTTCTGTATCACTCATAACGCTTTCATGAATTGGCGGATGATAAAAGTTTGCCAGAATTGGCAAGTTGTTTCGACTGACATTCAATGACTGTAAAACTAATATTTGGTAACTTACAGTGGAAAGATGATGAATAAGATAGTGCAGATTAGTCATTACTGATCTGCAGTTCCACTGCAATATCTTAACAGGACATTGTTGTACCATATTGATATTGAGAGTATGATAAGAAAGAACTCAAGTGAATAAATAAATAGATAAATAAATAAATGAATACCAAAAAAATTCAAGATAGCTGAGCTACAACTATTACCAACAGACTATATCTAAGCAATAGAAGAGACGATCAGAAAGTCAGAGCCAGAATTGATCGCAGATCCACATGGATGACACTAATTAAAACTCTAAAACAGTTTCGTTTCTCAGCTCATAAAATGTTCAGTACCATTCTCCTAAATATCCATACATATTCCACCAGGGGCCCCTGTCTCCAACTGGAGGTAAGACTCTGGAGAACGCTGGAAAGTTCCTGCTGTGTGATTGCAGAGTTGGCTGTCTCCTGGTCTTCCTCGGAGTCTGCCAGAAAAGCTGACGGACGTGTCTGCCCACGTTGACTGCCAGCACACTGGATCCTCTCCGTGACGGGTGCAGTCCATCCTTTGAAGCCCTGGTGTTAGTGGGAAGGTTGGAGTGGTGAACAAGAGAAACATTGACAACATCATGAAGTTCAGCACTGATCAAGGCATTAAAAAGTTCCCTCTGAACATTTAGTTTAAAATCTCGAACAGGAGCAATCTTGCTAACAACAATCTTTGTTCTAGGGTGGTCAGCAACAATACTTTTTATGCAATCGATGTATTTCTTACTGCTAACTTCTGGGTTCGAGATCTTTATGTCATTTATACCGCAATGGATGACAATAGCATCCACAGGTATGTTAGAGTTGGAAAATACTGTGTCCAGGGTTGGTTGTAAATCTTGTATTTTGAGGACTTTACAGGACACCATGTTAAAATCATAGGAAAGCCCTAGTCTCCCAGCATTTACATCCTTCATGACAGAGTCGTGAAGAAACACCACTTGCGGCATGTCTTGATGTTCTTCTTTCTGTTTAGAACTAGATGTTTTTCTAGTTGTCCTACGAAATGGTGGTTTGACGTCAGTCACAGTCTTGACGTCATTTGTTGCCTGTTCTGCTTTTTTCAACTGAGCAGCCTTTGTAGTACTTTTTTCATTTCGGTTTTGCTGCACCAGCCCAGCACCTGACTTTTTCGCTGGTGCTTTTTTACCAGCAGCTGGTGCAGCTGACCTGGCAACCTGAGCATAGGTCAGTTTTACCGGACTATCGGTCTGGGTCTCCCGGTCAACATAACGTTTCTTTTCTGGCTGGGAGTCACAACAGCAGGCATGTTGGTCTAGCTGGCCTATGCGTGTCTCCAGCGACTGAATCTTCTCACACAGTGAGGCAACCAGTAATTGTAGATCTTTAATCTCACTCACTGTGTCTCTGGCGGTATCAGTCGTTCCGTGCCCCAGTCCTTCTTTTACAGAGGTGGAGGCAGGCTGGAGCTCAGAGTCCTGTCTTGTGGAAACGTCAGTGGTTGGTTGCGGTGTTCTGTCCTTCTTCAGTCGGGCGTCTTTAGTGTCGTTGGCAGGCTTATGGTGTAAATAGCCGCCTAGGCTTCTGGATCTGGTCAGCCTTGTCATCATACTAGTAGAAAGGCGATCATCCAGCAGAGCGATGTCTTAGCCTCTGAATGCTTCCGCCATCTTGTGTGTGTGTGTGCGTGTGTGTGTGTGTGACATTCAGATTCAGAACATTTTTGTTTGTGTGCGTGCGTGCGTGCGTGAATGTGTGTGTTTGTGTGTGGAGGAAGGAGAGAGAGAGAGAGAGTTGTACTTACACACATACCGTTGTGTGCTAGTAATTTTTTTAAGCATACACATACTTACACTTCCACACGCCAAAGGGCAAAACTAAATCTATCAGCACAAACAAGTCTTGTGCGAAACATGCACGCAGGCTTACTTACTCACTTATCACACACTCACACACACACACACACACACACACACACATATATATAGATATATATATATAGATATATATATATATGTATGCACCTGTGCATATGCGCGCGCACATACACACACACACACAGAGCATTCAAGATGTAATTAATATGTGACCCCAATAGGGGTTGGGAAGCTTGAAGAAACAATATAAATGTAACATAATTATATAGTTTGCATTGACCGAAAGCAGCTCTACCCTGCATGTGCCAGAAATAAAAAGATTAGTCTACCCATCTTTTATCTTCATTCTGAATTTGATCAAGTTTACACACACACACACACACAAACACACACACACACACACACACACACACACACACACACACGCACGCACGCACACGCACATGCACACTCGCGCACGCGCGCGCGCACAGAGAGAGAGACAGACAGAGAGAGAGCGCAATAGCAAAGACTGAGAACACGGCTAATCGAGAGAGAGAATGCGAATGCGAATAGCTCATTCGGATTTTAGGCCATGGCCCCTTTCTGAAGGGGGTTACACAGCATCGTGAACAACAAGAACCACAATATATTTCCCAGCTATCCACAGTCATTGGAAGGCATCCAGAAAGAGACAGGCAGACAGACATAGAGACAGAGAGAGAAAGAGAGACAGACAGACACACAGAGAGAGAAAGACAGACACAGAGAGAGAAAGACAGACACAGAGAGACAGACAAACACAGAGAGAGAGACAGACAAACACAGAGAGACAGAGACAGACAGACAGAGATAGAGAGAGAAAGAGAGATAGAGACAGAGACAGAGACATACAGCAGAGACAGAGAAAGATAGAAAGAGAGACATACAGACAGACAGAGAGATAGACAGACACGGAGAGACAGACAGACAGACAGTCAGAGACAGAGAGAGAAAGATAGAAAGAGAGAGACAGACAGACAGAGAGAGACAGACAGACACAGAGAGACAGAGACACGGAGAGAACGAGACAGACAGACACACACAGAGACAGACAGACAGACAGAGACAGAGAGAACAATAGCAAAGACAGAGAACATGGCTAGCTAGCTAGCTTGATCCATCTTCCATCGTCATCTGCCAAAACGCAGAAGCGAGGAAAAGATCACACCAAAACACACCGCCGCCAAAAGCAACACAGAGACCTTCCCCACCACCCAAACAACAGGCTACCCCCCTACCCCCTCCTTCCCTCTCTCCCTCCCCTCTCCCCCTCCCCTCCGGCCCCTCCGGCCCTCCCACCTCCCCCTCCTCTTTCCTTTCCCTCCCCCTCCCTCCCCAACAAGTCTAGACATCATTCCAGCAGTGGGTACTACACAACCATATCACACCTCAGCACAAAAAGAAGAAGAAATATCTGTGATCAGGCCACCAGTGATGAAGCAGAGGACCAACATGACAGACAGGTAGACTGATGTGAGAGAGAGAGGGAGAGGAGGAGGGGGGGGAGGTACACACATAGGGCAGGTGACAAATTTTACAGAACTGCATACACACGGGGACTGGATGTAAAAAACACACATGAGTGCTTATTCCATTATCCTCGATATAAAAGTGGGGTTTTTTTAATTGTAAATAAGAGCATGGGGGGGGGGGGGGGGGGGGGGGGTGTGGGGGTGGGGGGGTGGGGGGGGAGGGGGGG
>CM054134.1:11272982-11295482 GCA_028751875.1 Rapana venosa | reverse complement strand
CTGTTCAATCTTTCTACCCTTCTTTTGTTTTCCTCTTTTTTTGTGAGGACGAAGATTGTATCCTATTGGGTTGGTACTATGTTTTCTCTTGGATTTGCTTGGTTTCTGTTGGTAGTTCTTTTCTTGACTATTTCGGGCCATTCGTGTCAGTCTTCTTCTTGTGGTATAGGGTAGTTCCTTTTTTTTTTTTTAAAAGTTCCAAAGGATTAAGGAAAACTCAATGTACAGTCTTAGTTGAGTTCACCCTGTCAACTAAAAACTAAAGAAACAATGAAAAAAATGTATGGTTGTCCATGGAGATATACCACCTGTATGGAACATTTTGGTACCAAAAGAATAAAAGTAGAGAAGATTTTTTTTCTACTCAAAGAGCTACCCAAAGATTCTTTATTAAGCGGGAGGAAAGCAGAGTTGTTGGTTTTTTTCAAACATTAGCAAACCAACACACCTTGATAAGAAAAATATTTTTCTCTATGTACAAAAACACAGAGTTTAAATGTTAATGTTGTCAAAAACATTAATAGAGTAAAACAGTCAGCATGTAAAAAATAGAAACGCCAACATATTCATACACCAACCAGTCCACACTCACAGTATAGAGTATAAGCTGGTTAGCTCATATTTGGGCAGAGTTTAGAAAACTGAAGTGAAGTTTACCTACTGCCTTCCCCCTTAGTCCACCCCCTGTACAGGAACTGCTTTGAACAAAGCCCCAAGGAGGACCACCAGCACAGAGACCTACAATGGCCTGGGCCAGGACACTTCAGGAGGTAACTACTGCCTATTAGCAACTGTCAGCTTTCAGATCCTGTTCCAGTCACAACACTGACAGGAGGGGGCAGGGGTACTGTGGACAGGTGAGCTTGGAGTAAAGACCAGGGAGGGCTTTCTTGTGATTATCACAACAAGAAAATAAAGAGAAAAAAAGACTGGGAGGAGGGAAGGAGACCTACAGGGTTTGTATTTCAGCCAAAACGGAGAGAATGTTGGCAAGGAAATGGATATACAGAGGTCTAATAGATCCTGACCGCTAGTGGTAGGTAGTACGTAGAAGTAACAGTGCCAGTATTGTTCTTGGATGTTGTTACAGGCAGCCAGAGATTGAGTGGGGTGGAGGAGGGAGAAGTGGGGGGTGGGGGTGGAGATGTACTTTCACACAGCTAGAACTGTGCGAAGTCAGAAAAGTAAAGAAAAAAAAACGAGAGCACATGAAGGAGACGAGACTGGACTGGACTAAAAGGGCTAGACTGGACTGGACTAGACTGGACTGGAATAAACTAGACTGGATTAGACAGGACTGGACTAGACTAAACTAGACTGAACTAGACTAAACAGAACTGAATTGGATAGTACTAGACTAAACTAGACTGGACTAAACGAAACTAGACTGGATTAGACAGACTGGACAGGACTGGACTGGACTTGCTTCTGCTTTAACGTTTACAGAAGACGTTTAGACACAGCACGCATTGTTCAGGCAGAGTGTTGTGGGCAAGTTGTAGCTGTCTGGAGCCTATTGGAGCTGTGTTCAACAGAGCACTTGGCAAAGGGAACCCTACACCTCTAGTCCCTAACACAGCAATACAAGACACATACAACAGGTGTTTGAAATACACTGTTTCAAAATAGATCATCTGGTCAAGAGTACACAAACGGAAATGTATCTGTATAATCCGGAACACAGTTAACACACAACGTGTACAACAGGTGTTCGGAAATACACTGTTTCAAAAAAAGAAAAAAAACTGCTGCTGAAGAGACACAAACGGAAATGTATCTGTATAATCTGGAACACAGCTAGCACACAACGTGTACAACAGGTGTTCGGAAATACACTGTTTCAAAATAGAAAAAAATTGCTGCTGAAGAGACACAAACGGAAATGTATCGGTATAGTGCCAAAGAGAGTAACCTGAGACGTGTGCAACAGGTGTTTGAAAGACACTGTTTCAAAATAGAGGGCCTGGTCAGGGGAAGCCCCAGTCTCTCGCCAACAGAACGGGAGAGGGAGGCTGTTTCCAGCTGTTCAGGCCACAGGGAAGACAGGGGCCAGCAGATAAGACTTTCCTAACCCCACCAACATCCACCATCAATTGATGTTTTGTGTTTCCTCGTGTTACAGTTTATATTCTGTGTTGCCCCTGTTGTGACATTGAGAGCATGTGTTTTTGCTAGAAAGAAGACTTCCGGGCTGTTTTGGGTTGGGGTTTTTTTGTTTTTTTTGTTTGTTTGTTTGTTGTTGGGCTTTTTTTTTTTGGGGGGGGGGGGGTTCGCTGGATGTTCGTGGAAACACACAGGCGGTTATCAGAAGAAAGATTGTGTGGACCAGAGGCAACATGCAGAGGAAAGAGAGGGAAATCTGCAATACATTTCACGATGTTATTGGTGGTGTTGTCTGCATTTGTATCTGTATCCCACTTCAAGTCACGGCAAGTTTCTCTGCGTGAAAGAAATTAGGGCTGCTCTTCCTGGAGAGAGTGCGTCGCCACAAAAGCAGCGCCACCCATTTTTTTTCTTTTCCTGTCTGCATTTGTATTTTTTCCCTATCAGAGTGGCTTTTTCTTTAGAATTTTGCCAGGCACAACTCTTTTCTGCGTGGGTTTTTCTACGTGCGCTGAATGCGTGTTGTACAAGGGATCTCTGTTTATCCTCTTACTCGAAAGGCTAGCACCCAGACCATAAACCCATTAGGTCTAGGCCAAAATTTTACAAGTCATGTGAAAAATACACTCAAAGAATTCAGACAAAGCTTAAATGGCACAAAGACATTTTCTAAAAAGAAGTGCCCTGTTTTCTGTGTTCATGTCCTTTTTGAAAAACTGTGTTATAGTTAATCGAGTGGCAGACATAATTACTTTTTTCAGTATTCAAGTTGCAGTTTTCACTAACTTACACAGCCTATTATCATTGCCTAAAATCACTTAATGCGAAAAGACGTTAATTAAATTAAAGAAGAACAGCCTATTACCCTGATTTTCCTTTGAATCGCTGTTTACGTTGCATAATTATAAACTGACGTCACTTCGAGAGAATTAAATCGCTAATATTCACTGTAGATAATTATGTACTGACGTCAAATCTATCCAACACGTCATGTTTCCTCTCTTTTTGCTTAACATATTGAGTCGTGATTGTGATATAAAGAAATGATATAATTCAAAGTAAATTTGAAAGAAATCTTTTCGGGAAGACAGTAACTAATGTGGATGCAAATGTAAGATAGATAGATAGATAGATAGATAGATAGATAGATAGATAGATAGATAGATAGATAGATAGATAGATAGATAGATAGATAGATAGATAGATAGATAGATTGCTTTCTCTCATCAAAATAACGTTGTTTATGTTTGCTTTAAATCACTAGTTGTGTTTTCTAATGATAGTCCCTTCTTTGGGTAAGGGCCAGATGAAAAATAGTATGTCAATACTTATCTGTAACCCATGGGAATAAAGATTACCGATCAATCAATCTTTCTCATATCGAAATAACTTTTTTATGTTTGCTTGAAATTGTTAGTTGTGATTATTGATGATAGTCCCTTCTCAGGGCAAGGGTAGAATGTATTTTTTTTAATGTGTTAATGCATATCTATAAACTTTGGGAATAAAGATTATCAATCAATCAGTCAATCAATCTCTCATTTTAAAAAAGCACAAAATTCCCTACTGCTTTAAATCTTGCTGTGAAGTTCTTGCTCCCTCGTTGCAGTAAATCAGTCATCGTGGTACAGTAATAATTATAAATCACACGCTTTTATTTCCCAGGTGCTTTATCGACAAAAGTCATCGGTGTTCGTCTTGGGGATCTTTATTTAACAATCATTAAAGTCATTGAAACAGTCCAGCAAATGACAATTCCCAGCTCTTCAGTTTAAGATCTCAGAACTGAATCCTTTTCCGATCCAGTTTTTATGAAGGATGATGATTTCTCCTTTCTGTTCATCTTGAGCATGCGCAGAAGCGTGTTCCGGTACGCGGAGCTGAGGGACACGTAAGTGAAGACGTCTGCAGAAAACGCCAGAAAGAACAACAGAACGCCAAAGCTGTTGATGAACAGGAAAAGATAACGTTGTTTTGAAAAAGGGCCGTAACTCTGAGGAGCAGCATTGGTGGCCAGAGAGTTGCTGGCCGTGGGGAGGCAGAGGAGGACGAAGATGAGAGTGGACACCAGGATGGTCACCGTCATCTGCCTCTGCCGTCTGCCACAGAGAGAGAGAGAGAGAGAGAGAGAGAGAGAGAGAGAGAGAGAGAGAGAGAGAGAGAGAGAGAGAGAGAGAGAGAGAGAGAGAGAGAGAGAGAGAATGACTGTTACAGTGACAATGACGATGACATGACAATGACAGTTTACCGTCCATTCAGCATTAGAGCCATGTAGACAAAGAGGAAAAGGGCAACAATATCAATGATACATAAACATTATTCAAAGATATCAATTTTCTTCATCTACATTGCAAACATCAGTGTTGTCTTTTTCAATATCAGTATAATTGTCTTTCTTATTCTAATACAGGAGAATGAACCAAGAAGGCAGAGTATACACAAAGAAGGTGACAGGAAGAAAAGGAACTAGGCAGAAACAAAGAGAGGAATAGAAAAGAGAGAATTCCGTGCACAGTAATGTCCAGGAGATGGGGAGGCTATATTATATACTGACAGGTCCCTGACATTCCCACCTAGGGTGGTGGGAGGGTAGAGACAAGAGTCTAGGAATAAAATCAAGAAAGTGAGAAAACATACTCCACAAAAGACACACACACACATACCTCTCAGCGGCATCAACATCCATGTTGGTCTTCATCTCCTTCCTCACGCTCGCAGAGCGCTTGAGCACCCCCAGAACAGCCAAATTAATCACTACCAACATCATCAACGTCAAGTACGCGAATATCACTTTCATAATGATGCCCAAAGCGTCAAAATAGTAAGGATAGCGGCGATAGTGCTCAGTATAACGAAACGAATACACCGTGGCTGTCTTGTTATCAACGCCCGTGCTTTCGAACACTTCGAGCTGCAAGGTGATGTGAAGGTGGACAAGGAAGACAACGACAGGCGTGGCCAGGATGAACAGCCAGGGTCTCCTGACCAGCAGGAAGTGTCTGGCTGTCAGGGGCCTGCAGACAGCCAGCAGCCGTTCTACGGACAGCAGACACTGCAGGCAGTACATGGAGCGCCGCAGACAGGCCAGGGCGTAGTTGATGATGTAGACCCCGTGCAGGAGGTAGAGGAGGCGGGAGAGGCGGAGGGTGGGGAAGACACGCTGCAGGGCAGGCAGGGGCCGCAAGGCGATGTACAGGAGTTGCAACACGCTCTGAGCCACCAAGAAGGCGGAAGTGGGACTGCGCATGCTCGGTCTTGTCAGCACGAGGATGTTGAGGACGTTGAGGATTAACCCTGTCACCTGGGAGAGAGAGAGAGAGATGGAGAGAGAGAGAGGGAGAGAGAGAGGGGGGGAGAGATAGGGGGAGAGAGAGGGGGAGAGAGAGAGAGAGGAAGCATCACATAACTTAGGCACACACACACACACACACACACACACACACACACACACACACACACGTCCGCACGCGCTCACACACACACACACACACACACACACACTCGTGCGCGCGACTGTCCATTTGCAGCAACCCTTCTCGTCTCATATTTTCTATACAAAACAAAACGAAAAGTCTGGTCAGGCGCCGGCAGCACCTAGAAAGTACTATACACAAAAAACATCATCTTCTTTCAATCTGAAGGCTGGTGGGGTTAATTCTAGGGCCAAAGGGTGTCCATTAGGGGGTACGTTTTGAAGCCTTGGGATCTTCAAGTCCAATAAAGGCAAACTTTGGGTCATCGTCAGGACAACTTTGGGCTGTATGGTGGTCAGTTTGGGGCCATGGGGTGTCAGTTTTTAAGCCATGGAGAGGTTACTATAGGACCATAGGGGGAACTCAATTTAATTTGATGTGGTGGTCAATCTGGAGAGCGGTCATTTTGCACAAATCGTGGTCACTGTAGGTTCATGGGATATCAGTTTTGCGCCAGGGGGTGGTCAATGTTGGCTATTTAGACGTGACAGCTTTCCACCAAAAGGGGTCAATATGAACATGTTGTAGGGAGATCAATTTTCGACCATAGATTTGTCAATTCAGGGCCAATGAGTGGTTGCTTTAGGGCTAGGGGTTAGTCAAGTTTTACACCATACAAAAATCAGTGGTAAGGCTGTGGGGTTGTCAGTTTGGTTCATACAACAGTCAGAAATAGGGCTATAGGGTTGTCAGTTTGGATCCAGAGTAAACCTATAGGGGTGTCAGTTTGGATCCAGAGTAAACCTATAGGGTTGTCAGTTTGGATCCAGAGTAAACCTATAGGGGTGTCAGTTTGTATCCATAGTAAACCTATAGGGTTGTCAATTTGGATCTATAGTAAACCTATAGGGGTGTCAGTTTGGATCCATAGTAAGGCTACAGGGTTGTCAAGTTTGGGGCTATAGTAAGGGTATAATTGTCAGGTTTGGGGCCACTAGAGAGTTTACCTGCAGGACAATCAGCAGACGGTCCAGGACAGGAAGTGCTGTGAGGTACAGGTCAGCACTCAGCCACACATGGTCATCAGCGGCATCCTGGCTGCTGCTGGAAGGGCCGGAGGACGTCGTGTAGACAGGAGTGGACCCAGCATCCCGCCTTGATAAACTAGGGTTTATTATTGCGTGTGTACTGGCATCAGACATGGCCACGTGCTCTGTACAAAAAAATGAGAAAATAGGGGAAAAGAAGAAGAAGAAGAAGAAGAAGAAGAACAACAACAACAACAACAACAAGAACGAAGAAGAACAAGAAGAAGAAAACAACAACAAAAAGAACAAGAACAACAAGAACAACAAGAAGAACAAGAAGAACAAGAAGAAGAACAACAACAAAAGAACAAGAACAACAAGAACAACAAGAAGAACAAGAACAAGAAGAACAAGAAGAACAAGAAGAACAAGAAGATCATAAAGATTGATGACGAGCATGATGGTGATCAAGAAGAAAAAGAAGTGGGAGGAGGAGAAAGAGGTGAAAAGGAGGAGGGTGGCGCCCATCTCCTCTCCCTCGCTGCTTTACCTTCCCTGACCCTAAAGAAGCAGGTACCCATTTACAACTGGTTGAATTGGGAGACTGTACTGAAGCCAAGGCGCGCAAACGGTCACCCATCCAACTGTTAACTATGGTTGATGCTGCTTAACCTTGGCTGGGGAAAGCGAGTGCTCCGACCACTGAGCTATCCCGTCCCCACTGACTAATATAGAGCCGTGAAATTTGGACTCGAGAGGACGTTCACTTTGTGGCGTTCAGTTGACTCAATCCACATAGTTACAGCAAAAAAAAGTTTAATTAGTCTGGTAGAAATATCTTTAACATGCAGTGACAATCCTTCAGTTTAAATTCAATTTCAAGAAAGAAAAGAACCAGAAACTGACCCGCTTTGTCGAAGGTAAATCAGCTGCTAGTCTCTTCGCTCATGTTTAAGAACTTCACAGGGACGTTTTCCATTTTCAGCTTGTAAACTTCCTTCGAAAAGTGAGCAGAAGATTTCGAGGATAGGCTGGAAGTGAAGGAAGAGAAAAGGGACGTTATCTGCGTGTTGGCTTTACAGCAAGGGAGGAGGGGAAAGAGCCGTTAGATGCCCGATAACAGTCCGCTCTCAGCTGCTGCTGCTTAGTTTCTTCCTGCAGGACTGATGCTGCCCTCTGGCACTTGTCTGGAAATCAGGGCTGTGATCAGTACACTAAGCCAAAGCCCTAATCAAACCCCCTTAGCCTACGTGTCAATAAGGGCATACTTAAAGAGTATCGTCTCTCCTTTGTCTTCAACTATAAATACTGCTTTTGTAAAAGATTATCTGCTCCTACGTCTCCACCTAAAAATACTGCTGTTCTTAAAGATTATTATCTGTCACTTTGTCTTCTACTACAAAATACTGCTATTGTTAAAGATTATTATCTGTCACTTTGTCTTCTACTATAAAATACTGCTATTGTTAAAGATTATTATCTGTCACTTTGTCTTCTACTATAAAATACTGCTATTGTTAAAGATTATTATCTGTCACTTTGTCTTCTACTATAAAATACTGCTATTGTTAAAGATTATTATCTGTCACTTTGTCTTCTACTATAAAATACTGCTATTGTTAAAGATTATTATCTGTCACTTTGTCTTCTACTATAAAATACTGCTATTGTTAAAGATTATTATCTGTCACTTTGTCTTCTACTATAAAATACTGCTATTGTTAAAGATTATTATCTGTCACTTTGTCTTCAACCATAAAATACTGTTATTGTTAAAGATTATTATCTGTCACTTTGTCTTCTACTATAAAAATTTACCTATTGTTAAAGATTATTTTCTGTCACTTTGTCTTCTACTATAAATACTGCTATTGTTAAAGATTATTATCTGTCACTTTGTCTTCTACATAAAATACTGCTATTGTTAAAGATTTTTATCTGTCACTTTGTCTTCTACTATAAAATAAATGCTATTGTTAAAGATTATATCTGTCACTTTGTCTTTTACTATAAAATTAAATGCTATTGTTAAAGATTATTATTGTCACTTTGTCTTCTACTATAAAATACTGTTTTTTATTAAAGATATTATCTGTCACTTTGTCTTCTACTATAAAATACTGCTATTGTTAAAGATTATTATCTGTCACTTTGTCTTTAACCATAAAATACTGTTATTGTTAAAGATTTTATCTGTCACTTTGTCTTCTACTATAAAAATACTGCTATTGTTAAAGATTTTTTATCTGTCACTTTGTCCCTTTTACTATAAAATACTGTTATTATTAAAAATTATTATCTGTCACTTGTCTTCTACTATAAAATACTGCTATTGTTAAAGATTATTATCTGTCACTTGTCTTCAACCATAAAATACTGTTAATTGTAAAGAAATTTTATCTGTCACTTTGTCTTCTACTATAAAATACTGCTAAAATTTTTAAAGATTATTATCTGTCACTTTGTCTTTTACAAAAATACTGCTATTGTTAAAGATTATTATCTGTTACTTTGTTTCTACTATAAAATAAATGCTATTGTTAAAGATTATTATCTGTCACTTTGTCTTCTACTATAAAATACTGTTATTTTTAATAGATTATTATCTGTCACTTTGTCTTCTACTATAAAATACTGCTATTGTTAAAGATTATTATCTGTCACTTTGTCTTTTACTATAAAATACTGCATTGTTTTAAAAATTATTATCTGTCACTTTGTCTTCTACTATAAAATACTGCCCATTGTTAAAGATTATTATCTGTCACTTTGTCTTCTACTATAAAATACTGCTATTGTTAAAATATTTTTCTATCACTTTGTCTTCTACTATAAAATACTGCTATTGTTAAAGATTATTATCTGTCACTTTGTCTTCTACTATAAAATACTGCTATTGTTAAAGATTATTATCTGTCACTTTGTCTTCTACTATAAAATACTGTTATTGTTAAAGATTATTTTCTATCACTTTGTCTTCAAACATAAAATACTGTTATTGTTAAAGATTATTATCTGTCACTTTGTCTTCTACTACAAAATACTGCTATTGTTAAAGATTATTATCTGTCACTTTTTCCCTTTTACTACAAAATACTGCTATTGTTAAAGATTATTACTGTCACTTTTTCTTCTACTACAAAATAAATGCTATTGTTTAAAGATTATTATCTGTCACTTTTTCTTCTACTATAAAATACTGCTATTGTTAAAGATTATTATCTGTCACTTTGTCTTCTACTACAAAATACTGCTATTGTTAAAGATTATTATCTGTCACTTTGTCTTCTACTACAAAATACTGCTATCGTTAAAGATTATTATCTGTCACTTTGTCTTCTACTATAAAATACTGCTATTGTTAAAGGTTATTATCTGTCACTTTGTCTTCTACTATAAAATACTGTTATTGTTAAAAATTAATTTTCTGTCACTTTGTCTTCTACTATAAAAAAACTGCTATTGTTTAAAAATTATTATCTGTCACTTTGTCTTCTACTATAAAATACTGCTATTGTTAAAGATTATTTAAACTGTCACTTTGTCTCTACTATAAAAAACTGCTATTGTTAAAGATTATTATCTTTTCACTTTGTCTTCTACTATAAATACTGTTATTGTTAAAGATTATTATCTGTCACTTTGTCTTCTACTATAAAATACTGCTATTGTTAAAGGTTATTACTGTCACTTTGTCTTCACTAAAAATACTGCTATTGAAAGGTTATTATCTGTCACTTTGTCTTCTACTATAAAATACTGCTATTGTTAAAGATTATTATCTGTCACTTTGTCTTCTACTATAAAATACTGCTATTGTTAAAGATTATTATCTGTCACTTTGTCTTCTACTATAAAATACTGCTAATTTTTTTTTTTAAAGATTATTATCTGTCACTTTTGTCTCTACATAAAATACTGTTATTGTTAAAGATTATTATCTGTCACTTTGTCTTCTACTATAAAATACTGCTATTGTTAAAGATTATTATCTGTCACACTTTGTCTCTACTATAAAATACTGCTATTTAAAGATATTATCTGTCACTTTGTCTTCTACTATAAAATACTGCTATTGTTAAAGATTATTATCTGTCACTTTGTCTTCTACTATAAAATACTGCTATTGTTAAAGATTATTATCTGTCACTTTGTCTTCTACTACAAAATACTGCTATTGTTAAAGATTATTATCTGTCACTTTGTCTTCTACTATAAAATACTGCTATTGTTAAAGATTATTATCTGTCACTTTGTCTTCTACTATAAAATACTGTTATTGTTAAAGATTATTATCAGCACTTGTCTTCTACTATAAAATACTGCTATTTTAAAGATTATTATCTTCACTTTGTCTTCTACTATAAAATATGTTATTGTTGAAGATTATTAATCTGTCACTTTGTCTTCTACTATAAAATACTGCTATTGTTAAAGATTATTATCTGTCACTTTGTCTTCTACTATAAAATACTGCTATTGTTAAAGATTATTATCTGTCACTTTGTCTTCTACTATAAAATACTTTGTCTTCTACTATAAAATACTGCTATTGTTAAAGATTATTATCTGTCACTTTGTCTTCTACTATAAAATACTGCTATTGTTAAAGATTATTATCTGTCACTTTGTCTTCTACTATAAAATACTGCTATTGTTAAAGATTATTATCTGTCACTTTGTCTTCTACTATAAAATACTGCTATTGTTAAAGATTATTATCTGTCACTTTGTCTTCTACTATAAAATACTGTTATTGTTAAAGATTATTATCTGTCACTTTGTCTTCTACTATAAAATACTGCTATTGTTAAAGATTATTATCTGTCACTTTGTCTTCTACTATAAAATACTGTTATTGTTAAAGATTATTATCTGTCACTTTGTCTTCTACTATAAAATACTGCTATTGTTAAAGATTATTATCTGTCACTTTGTCTTCTACTATAAAATACTGCTATTGTTAAAGATTATTATCTGTCACTTTGTCTTCTACTACAAAATACTGTTATTGTTAAAGATTATATCTGTCACTTTGTCTTCAACTAAAAAATACTGCTATTGTTAAAGATTATTATCTGTCACTTTGCTCTACTACTATAAAAACTGCTATTGTTAAAGATTATTATCTGTCACTTTGTTTCTACTATAAAATACTACTAATGTTAAAGAATATTATCTGTCACTTTGTCTTCTACATAAAATACGCTATTGTTAAAGATTAATTTTCTGTCACTTTGTCTTCTACTATAAAATACTGCTATTGTTAAAGATTATTATCTGTCACTTTGTCTTCTACTATAAAATACTGCTATTGTTAAAGATTATTATCTGTGACTTTGTCTTCTACTATAAAATACTGCTATTGTTAAAGATTATTTTCTATCACTTTGTCTTCTACTATAAAATACTGTTATTGTTAAAGATTATTATCTGTCACTTTGTCTTCTACTATAAAATACTGCTATTGTTAAAGATTATTATCTGTCACTTTGTCTTCTACTACAAAATACTGCTATTGTTAAAGATTATTATCTGTCACTTTGTCTTCTACTACAAAATACTGCTATTGTTAAAGATTATTATCTGTCACTTTGTCTTCTACTATAAAATACTGTTATTGTTAAAGATTATTATCTGTCACTTTGTCTTCTACTATAAAATACTGCTATTGTTAAAGATTATTATCTGTCACTTTGTCTTCTATCATAAAATACTGTTATTGTTAAAGATTATTATCTGTCACTTTGTCTTCTACTATAAAATACTGCTATTGTTAAAGATTATTATCTGTCACTTTGTCTTCTACTATAAAATACTGTTATTATTAAAGATTATTTTCTATCACTTTGTCTTCAACCATAAAATACTGTTATTGTTAAAGATTATTATCTGTCACTTTATCTTCGACTAAAGGTACGCTACTATTACAGATTATTGTCTGCTCCTTTGTCTTCAATAAAAATACTGCTATTGTTAAATATTTGTATCTGTCACTTTGTCTTTAACTAACAAAAAAAGCCACTGCTATTGTTAAGAACAAGTTCAAAAACTAACGAAAGTAGCGAGGTTGTGAGGTTTTTGTTAGTTCTAACTTGTAACAAGCTGTTAAATGCAACGACCGCTTTTTTTTTTTTTTTTTTTTGCTTTTTTTTCTTTTTTTTTTTAGGGGGGGGGGGGGGGGTCCCTTTTCTTTTGCTGTGTTTTTTGTTTTCGTTTATGTTTTTATCAAAATGAAATAGAATTCATCTATATTTACTGTTACGTCCATAAACATCGGCTTACAGCGTCATTTTTTGTTGAGAAAGGGCTTTTCAAAATGTTGTGACAGAATTCTCACAGAAGCTTTGATAAGCGTTTGGTATGAATTCTTCCATCATGTCAAAGAGTTCTTTCCCTTCCCTGAAAAGACTGTGTATGGCTTTAAGACTGTAGCTAGGCCACAGCTGTCAGCATGTCCTCCAGAGAGCAGACTGATATAGTTTGGACACATTTTCCGTTAATTATGTTTTACACTAACATTGGAGTCAGATTCAGAAAAAGCAAACAGTCAAATGTAGTCTGTTAGATTTTGTATCTCTTTAGGCTGACATAACTGTCCCCAAATCATCACAAACACTTTTTGATCCTAGATTTTTCAGCATCCTCTTTCCATCACGTTTTCCAACATCTTTTAATCAGCATTGCCACGGCCAGTACCACTTCAGACTTTTTAAAAAGAAAGGCGGCAGGACGGTTTAAACGTTCACCTGCCTAACATGTAAACCGTGAGGATCTGGGTTCGATTCCCAGCCTTGGTCTTTCTTCCCAGTTTGACAACAATAAATCCACCTGAAAGTCAAAGTCCTTCGGGTGAGACTATAAACTGAGGTCCCTTGTCCAGATGCACGCAGAACATCATGCGCACACGTTAAAAACTCGTTCCGCCTTTCGAAAGAGTAGGCCATTTCGTGCCGGTAGGAAAGGATGACAACATTTCAGTAATGCACACACACCGGTATCGTTTTCAGACACCATCCCTAAAGTTGGAATGGGGCTACCTAAATGGTGAGGAAAACGGTCGCATACTCAAAACTTTCCCCATTGGTGAACCTCGGAGCTCTAGCCGAGAAACGAAAGAAGAGCAACTTCAGACTTCTTCTGTGGACTAAGGTCGTGAGATCTTCAGACTGGTCTGCAACATGTCTGATCTGATGTTGTTGCCCACCTCCTCGACAGTTCTTTAACCTGGTCGAGGAAAGAGACGTCCAGAATAAGTATTGTCTTGTGGTGTCCCATTTCAACGGCTTCCATTCTTGTCTGCCAGTCTGCTGCTGTGCCTGAGTCTGTCTACATCACAGCTTCTAGAGGTGTTTGCAAGCATCCCAGAACGTACATGCGTGCTCTGTTTGCAGGTCGCAGCGATGACTTTTTATCGATATCAAAATGAACGTAAATGAGGCAAAACAAAACGAAATAACGGAAAATTGTGTATTTTTCTGAAGAATTTCTGTTTATTTCGTTCTGTTCTGTCGCGTATATGCTAAAAATTGTTTATCTATTTCGCTGTAACTGAACAAACGACAAAAATCTGAACCAAATGAAGTTTTGAACTGATAAGAACAGTCTTTTTTCTTTAACGAAATGGATGTAAATGTAACAAACCACTAAGAAAAAGTTGGACATTTATCACATTTGCAACGACTCTCTCCGACAGAGATTACTGTTGTTGGCTAAAATATATAATTATTATTATTATGTGACGTCCTCTGAAGAAAGAGGCGTGAGAGTAACGCGAGGGTGGCAGTCCTTGTTGCTAACAACAGCACAAGTACCACTCTGACGTCATTGAGTCATTCCGTTTTTCATTGCTACTGGAACTAAGACCATCGCAGATATCACATCAAGGACGGGATAGCCTGGTGGTTAGAGCGTTGCGCATTACACTCGCAATCTGACGGCACGGGTTCGAACCCCGTTCAAGGGGATTTCCCCCTGGAGTTGACATCAGTGCTGACTTCAACCCCCCCCTCCCCCCCCCCCCCCCCCCACTCCCCCAAGAAGTCCTTTCGAATGAGACTATAAACCGACGAGGCCCCGTGGGTGAACGCATGCAGAATATATTGGACACACGTTCAAACCTCTTTCGCTTTTCGGAAGAGTAGGTCATTGTGTGCCAGATGGAATGGATGAAAAAATTCACAAAACTGCATGCAAGGGGCAGCGATGACATCACAAATGTTTCAGAGACTCTAAATCGCAGTCCGTGTGTGACGGATGACAAAATTCACAAAACCGCACGTACGTGGGGACTGGATGTAAAAAAAAAGCACATAATTGATTATTCCATCGAAAAAAATAATACTGAAATAAAATCATCACTGTTGGTGAGGTGGGAGGTGGGCTGTGGAGGAGACTGGCTTGGAGTAGTGCACTACCGGAAGTGCCTGATCAGAGCAATGGCGGCCTGAGCAGGCCCCTCAAGTATGCTGTACAGCAAACAGCGGCTTCCCAGCCCTCGCTTCCTCCTCCTGCTCGCTCCTTTTCGTCTTGATCTCTCTCTCTCTCTCTCTCTCTCTCTCTCTCTCCTCTCTCTCTCTCTCTCTCTCTCTCTCTCTCGCTCTCTCCTCTCTCTCTCTCTCTCTCTCTCTCTCTCTCTCTCTCTCTCTCTCTCCCTCTCTCTCTCTCTCTCTCTCTCTCTCTCTCCCTCCCCGCACGTATTAAACTCTTTCTGCCTTTTTTTTGGAGAGTGGGCCATCGCATGCCAGTTTATAACAATGGATGACACAAATAGTTTGTTTAAAAAACACACACACACATGCACATGCATACTGGTGTTGTGTTTAGACATCACCCTTGAAGTCGGAATACGGCTACCTTAACGGTAGGCAAAAACGGCCACATAGGCAAACATCTCACGATTGATAAACCTGGGAGCTCTAGCCGTAGAACGGGGGATGAAGGGGGGGGGGGAGGGGGCGGGGGGGGTGGGGGGGAGGCTAAAATTGTAAAATAATCCAGTATTGGGATCAAACTGTGATGACGGTGATTACCGTTTATTGTATTTATTTATTTATTTATTTATTCATTCTTCTATATAAAGAATCATGGAATAAGCACTTATGTGCTTTTTTTTTACATCTAGTCCCCGTGTGTATGTGGTTTTGTCAATTTTGTCATCCGTTCCCACAGGCACACAATGGCCTACTCTTACGAAAAGCGGAACAGGATTTAACTGTCTTTTGCATAAGAAATACACGTGTTGAAAACAAGGAAACTGGTCCAGGACAAAGCTTTTACAGTTCTAGGTGCGAGCTGAATGCCGAAGCCTACGTTCAAATGTTAGAATTTGGGGGCAGGACAGCCTAGTGGTTAGAACGTTGCGATCGTGATCTGACGGCCCGGGATCGAGCCACTACAGAGGTACCCGTTTTGTGGAAATTTACCCTGGAGTTAACATCAGCACTGACTCCACTCCCCACAAAAATCCCTCGGATAGGACTATCAACTGAAGCCCTCGTGTGCGAGTGCACTCAGAACATCTTGCGCACACGTTAAAAACCCGTTCCACCATTCAGAAGAGTAGGCCATTCCGTGCTGGTAGGAACGGATAACAAAATCAATAAAAACGCATGCTCGCATGTGTCGTGTCTAGACATCATCCCTGAAGTCGGAATGCGGCTACCTTAAAGGTGGACAAAAAAAGGTGTGCATGCGGTGTTGTAGATTCTGTCATCCGTTCCCACCTCCACAAAATGGCCTACTTTTCCGAAAGGTGGATCGGGGTTTTACCGTGTGCGCAAAATGTTCTGCATGTTTTCGCATTCGGGACCTCGGTTTATAGTCTCATCCGAAGAACTTTTGGCGGAGTAGAGTCGGCACTGATGTTAACTCCAGAGGAAAAATCCCCTTGAACGGGAGTCTGTGTGGTGGCTCGAACCTGGGCTTAATCCCGAACCGTCAGATCGCGAGTGTAAGGAACAACATTCTACCCACTAGGCTAACCCGTCCTCATTATCATTAACAGAACCAACATCATAACACAAATACAAGAACAAAGAGAGACTCTTTGTCTCTCAATCAAGTTTTACATATACAAATTTTGTTATACAAATCTTAGAAACTGAATCGTACGGGGAAGCAGACTGGTAATGAGCGTTATTCAAATAACCACAGCACTGTGATCCGAAAATATCAATTTATAAATACAAGCACTCATACAGACTCGAGCACATACAAACGCGCACACGCAAACGTGTGCAAGCGTACAGATACACAACATACACACACTCATACACACACAACAAGCAAGCGCGGGTTACAATGGCACACAAACTCACAACAACACACATCACACACAATCACAAACACACACACACAATCACACACAGTGCACACACACGCATACCAAAAACACATACACACACACACACACACAAACAACACCCAAGCGTGTAAGTGCACACACACACACACACACACACTCACTAACACGTAGCACAAACATCAACACACACACACATGCAACTAACACGTATGCACACACAACACACAAACACACAAAACACAAACGTCAAGTGCACCCCCACACACGCACCACACACACACACACACACATCACTAACACGTATGCACAAACACACACACACACACACACACACACTCACTAACACGTATGCACAAACACACACACACACACTAACACACACACAAACACACACCACACACACACACAATTACACACATGCACTAACACGTATGCACAAACACACACACACACACACACACACACACACACACACTCACAGACACACACGAGCGTGCACTGCGCGCGCACACACACACGAACACACACCTTTACAAATTTAATTAGGCCTATAGCTGCCATAGCACAAAGTCAATAATTATAGTATGAATTTTAACGAGGAGGAAGTTTTGTTTTGGTTTTGTGTTGTTTTTTAAGTCAGCATTGAGGCATAAATAAACAAGCACTATTTTTCCTTTTAGCCCAGAGCAATTAGTGAAGAAAAAAGAAAAGCACACTTCTTGTTTATTGAAAATAAACACTTTTAAAAAAATTGTTTATTTTACACCAGTTATTTTTCAAAAATGTTCTCTCTCTCTCTCTCTCTCTCTCTCTCTCTCCTCTCTCTCTCTCTCTCTCTCTCTCTCTCTCTCTCTCTCTCTCTCTCTCTCTCTCTTCTCTCTCTCTCTCTCTCGCCCCCGTGGTTTTTTATGGGTATATATCACTCTGCATTATAATTATTTTAATTTGGGGGGGGGGGGGGTGCATTTTATTAGCACTGTTGTTTCTTTGTTATTTGCTGATCGTTCAAACTGATTTATAGTCAAGTACGTCAGGTCGCGTGTGTGCGCACGTGCACACACACTCATAGATAGATAGATAGATAGATAGATAGATAGATAGATAGATAGATAGATAGATAGATAGATAGATAGATAGATAGATAGATAGACAGACAGACAGACAGACAGATAGATAGATAGATAGATAGATAGATAGATAGATAGATAGATAGATAGATAGATAGATAGATAGATAGATAGATAGATAGATAGATAGATAGATAGATAGATAGAGAGAGAGAGAGGGAGAGAGAGAGAGATATATGCTCATGTCCGTCCAGGTGCGCGCGCACACACACATATACGCACGCGCGCGCACACACGCACACACACACACACACACACACACACACACACACACACCACTCTCCTCAACATATTCAAAGTTGTTCCCAACTGTCTCATTTCGCGTCAGACTTATTCAGAAGAGGCCAACAGAAAAGCGGAATTCAGACTACCATCTACGCAGAAGTGACAGCCTAGCCCGTGGAGAAACCGGGGTCCTGTCAGTATATATAGCATCCCCACCTTCTGGAAATTGTGTCCTAGAAATTTCCTCTTTTCTATCCCTCTCTATGTTTCTGCATTGTTCATTTTCTTCTTGTCTATTTTCTGCCTTCTTGGTCCAATCCCCTGCGAGTTTTTTTCCAGAAAGACTTAAAAGATAACAATTTTCTCTCTTATGCCGAAGTCGGATGCGCTGGGCCTAACTTGTCAGTCGCTTAAACGGCAGCGTGACGCATTTTTGCTCAAATAACAGACAATAATAGTTGCTGTCTGAGCGTTCGACGAAGAAGAAGAACACCCTACCGAAGTAATCCACAGCAGACAGAAGGTATACACTTCTTCGTTGTTGTCGAACGCTCAGAAAACAACAATTGCTGTCTATTATATGAGCGAAAATGCGTCCCGCTGCCGTTTAGCACCTGACAAGTCAGGCCCAGCGCACCCGACTTCGGCATAAGAGAGAATTGTTATCTTTAAAGTCTTTCTGGAAAAAAGGGTAGGAGAATGGACCAAGAAGGCAGAAAATGGACATGGAGGAGGTGGCAGGAAGAAAAGGAACAAGGCAGAAACAAAGACAGGGAAAGAAAAGAGGAAATTTCTAGCACATAACTTCCAGAATGTGGGGATGCTATATATAATGATAGGCCCCCGGCATCCCCACGAGGGAAGAAGGTGTATGACCACACACAAGAGACAAGAGTCTCTTTCCTCGGGCCCTGCACCAAATGCAGCCAGCCATCTGGTTTGTGCAAACACTGCCTCGCCTCTGCACTTAAGCCACCCATCTGAGTTTTGTCAAGCAAGAGTGTTATTTAGGGAGCTCTTCATTTTCAGTTCTATCCCCGAAATCAGAATGCGGCTACCTAAATGGTGAGGGGAAACACGGTCGCACTCGCAAAAATCCTCACCATTGGGAAACCTCCGAGCTCTAGCCCAGGAAGGAAATAAAATCAGTTCTGGAATGTCAGAAAAGGACGACGTCATTGTTGTTGCTGCTTCTGTCCATTTTATGCCATCTGTATATTATTAACTACTTGTAGATAACTGTTGCGTTTTCGGCAGCTGCTGCTAATGCTGCTGATGATGATGCTGATGCTGATGCTGATGCTGCTGATGATGCTAGCTGCATTATGTTACCATCATCGTTAGTCATACTTAGCTGCTGTAGGTAAATAGCTAGGGTAGAGAGAGATGAGTCTTTAGCATGATGAGCCAATTCTGAACGTTGGTTATTAGCTTAGTGGATTCCTGGCTGCGAGGCTGGGGATGGTTTGAGCCTAAATGATGCCTGTGAGAGAGGTAGGGATTTTTTGTAAGGGGTCTTGCTGGGGTATGCTGGTAAGAGATGTCTTGTGTGTGTGATGTGGTTAGTGTGGTTCTGGTGGTGTGTGTGGTGGTGTGCTTGTGTGTGTGAGTGTGTGTTTGTGTGTGGTGTGTGTGTTTGTGTAGTGTGTGTGTGTGTGTGTGTGTATGGGGGGGGGGGGGGGGGAAGGGGTGTTGTTGGATGTTGGTGTTTTGTTTTTTTTTAGTTGTTGTTGTTGTTGTTTGTTGTATGTTGTGTGGTGTGTGTTTATGTTTTGTTTAGTTTGTTTGGGGGGTGTTTTCTGTTGTTGGTGGTTTTGTTTGGTTTTGTTTGGGCTTTGTTTTTTAAGGAGTGGGAGACTTTTTTTGTCACTTCCTCTTTCAACGTTTCGTGTGCTATGGACGCCATGGATAGATATGGCCACATGGTATGGTATCAAAGACCTACATCAATATTAATTTATGACTGTTAGATTACCTAACATCGCGTGGCTATCTGTGTCTATCCAGTGTGTTTTAAGATGACATTTGATTCTCGTTTCTTTCGTTCCTCAGATAGATCTCTCAGATTCACCAATGATGAGGGTTTGCGTATGCGACCGTTTTATCCCGCCATCATTAAGGCAGCCGCATTTCGGCTTCGGGGATACAGTTGGGAATTAAACCATGAACTTTGCCAGGACAGTTGGAAGGTACCTGTTCAATCTGGTTTTCAACTTTCGTAGGTTCTTTTGTCGTGCACAAGTCCGTAAGCACACAGGTCTGACTGGTTTAGAGTCTCCTACGAAAGACTTAACATTCAGTTTGATTTTCCCGTTGAAGTGAAAAGAAAGGGCAAGGCTGGGAATCGAAACCAGAACCTTACGGTTTACTTGTTAGACAGGTGAACTTCTGAACCATCCTGCCACCTGCCTCCTTGGTATTGAATATGAGCTGGAGAGTAGAGTAAGAATTATCTCGTGCAGTGTCAAGCCTGGCTCCATCTCAATAGCATTCTCATCGTCGTCGTCTCTTTTCTCACTGAATATGGGGCATTGAACAGACAACCTCAGCTTTGGTCTTTCGTGCACATATTTCATTGTACTGTGGCTTCAGGTCTGGCCTCTGTTCCGCCTTTATGTCTGTGGTGAGTTCATGTCACAGTCCTCGCGATCTGTGGGGTTGTCCCGGCTGTGACGGTCGCTATAGCCGAGTGGTCAAGACCGTTCAAGTAAGGTCCATGAAGTCGTGGGTTCGAATCTCAGCAGTGCCTAGTGAATTAAGATGGAGGGGGGATCTCCCAGGCCAACTTCAAGCGCAGACTTGCCAGTGCCTTGAATCCCTTCGTGTATATACGCATGCAGAAGATTAAATATGCAAATTAAAGATCCCGTCATTCATGTCAGCGTTCGGTGGGTTTCGGAAACACTAACATACCCAGGACATGGCCCTAAAGTCGGAATGCGGCTACCTTCATGGTGGGCAAAAACGGCCATGTACCCAAAGTCTCACCATTGGTGAACCTCGGGGCTCTTGCCGAGGAACGGAAAAACCCGGGGTGTGATTTACAGGACGTGGTGACTGTCACTTGCACGTGGGCATCAGTCTTGCTCTGCAAATAAGCCGCTGTTGTTATCACAGTACGTGGTGTTCAGCAGATGGTGTATCTGTGGAATTAGAACAGGTAATGCTGTCTTAAAAAGAACTCGTCTACAGAGCCCAGGAACAGGGCAGAGCATCTTTAATGGGTGGCCTTACTACTGCCACATAAAAACGGATCCCAATGGTTTTGCTGGCTTTTGGATGAATCAAGAGAGGTGGGGATGAGCGCCGTGACTGTTGATAGTACTTTGATGTGACTAAAGATTCGGCAGCCAGCAACAAAAGTTTTTTTTTTAATTATTTTAAAAACACCAGAAGAAAATGAGCACTTTGATAGGAAAAATGATAACACTAGAAGTAACAGTAAGTGTAAGCAACACACCTCCTTGCAAATATGATAACATTAGAAATGCCAGATATACAGAGAAAGACAGACAGAGAAAGAGAGAAAAAGAGAGAGGGGACAATGACGCAAGCAAGCTAGAGACAGACAGACAGACAGAGAGGGAGGGAGGGAGAGCGTGCAAGCCCTGCGATAACCAGAAACATCTACACACCCATGCACCGGACACAAATTCATACATTGTCATTATGTTGTTCTTTTTCTCCAAACAAGTGAGGTAAAAGAGGTGGCAAGGAGCATGTCACCTGTTTCTGTGGCAGGTCAGATGGCAGACAACTGCAGATGGAGGAGGGGCAGATGAAGGGATCTGTCACACACGGCATAAACTCACCCTTGTTTACACGTCATGCCACCCGCTTATCTGAAGCTTACTTCCGGTTCAAGGTGGCAGCCTTTTTGTGAGAAACGTCACACAATGGTAGATGCACAAACAGACAGTTTGTGTTGTCCTGATTTTCCTCTCACGAAAACAAAAAATTCTGTTTTTTTAAAACATTAATTACCCCCGTGGGGATGCCAGTGGGGCCTGTCAGTATAAATAGCATCCCCACCTTCTGGAAATTCTAAGCTTGGATTCCCCTCTTTTCTATCACTCTCTCTGTTCCTTTTCTTCCTGTCACCTCACTTTTGTCTTTTCTGCCATCTTGATCCATTATCCTACCTTTTTTTCCCACAAAGTCTTAAAATAAAGCAATTCTCCAAGGGAGGAGACTTGGCCCCCTAAATGTGCAGCATGCAGGACCCCGGTGTGTGGATATGCCCTGGTGCCCATGAACCAGCCCCCAGGTATGGGTTAAATACCAAGAGGACAGACATC
>CM054134.1:11260482-11267982 GCA_028751875.1 Rapana venosa | reverse complement strand
TGTACAGACAGCAGCTGCCCGAGCCGTGATGTGATGGGTGAGGGAGCAGCTAGAGTCAATAAACAGCAGCCACCTTGGTCCTTGATTGGCCTGACTGGCTGGCTGGCTGGCTGGCTGGACTGAGAGAGTGAAGATGTCAGAAACTTAGAGAGAAGGTCTTAGGTCTGCACCTCAGACCTATCCTATTCTCTGTCTCTGTCTCTGTCTGTCTGTCTCTCTGTCTCTGTCTCTTTCTCTCTCTCTCTCTCTCTCTCTCTCTCTCTCTCTCTCTCTCTCTCTCTCTCTCTCTCTCTCTCTCTCTCTCTCTCTCTCTCTCTCTCTCTCTCAAGGCCAAAGAAGACGATGATAGTGTAGATAACGAGGAGGAGGAGGATGTTTGCGATGATGATATAGATGATGAAAGTAATGATGGTTATGCTGATATTCCTGCTGCAGCTGCTGCTATAGAAAAATGAAGGTGCTGATAGCGATGACGATGTAGATACTGAAGAAGATGATGGGATGATGATAACTAGAAGACATTAAGTGTGATTCTGTATGCTTGCAGAAGTGGAAATGCGAAATGGATATAACGTTTGCTGCTGTGGTCTATTCCTACCCACTGCCCGAAACATGTTTTGTATAGTGGCCTAAGGCCGAAGTACAATAAAACTTTTCAGTGTTCTCTCTCTCTCTCTCTCTCTCTCTCTCTCCTCTCTCTCTCTCTCTCTCCTCTCTCTCCTCTCTCTCTCTCTCTCTCTTCTCTCACTCTGTATTTTTTCCGCTTTTCTTTTTCATGAGGTCCAGGTGTAAAGAAGCCTCTGGCTCATCCAGTTACCCTTCATAAAATACTACTCGAGTTCGAGTTCTTTCTGTCCTTTCCTGTGCCCATTCTAATAAGAAACAAAAAATAAATAAATAAATAATAAATAAATAAATAAATAAATGAAAGGAATATGCCTATAATTGAATTTTGATTTGAAAGAACTTGTCATAAATACAATTTAAAACAACCAGAAAAATCAAGATAAAATCAATATATACGAAGGTTACCCTTACCAAACCAAACAAACCAAAACAAAAAAGTATCCATAAATAAAAGAGATTCAGTGTTGAATATACAAAATGATTCACAGCTCTCAGCTTCATTCTTTAACCAAGCAAGACCAAAACCTGAATGATAAAAGGAGAAAAACGACTTCGCAGCGTGACTGGCAAAAATTGGCTAGAAATTGGCTTTAAAGTTTTCAAATATTCAGAAATACAGAAAGGGGCAGCATGACATCAAAAAATATTCTTCCTAGAATTCTGATCCAGCAATTTGATGAATGTTTTGAAGCAAAAAGGAAGATTATTGGGAGAGGGATATTGGAATTCTAAGACACCAAGATTTGCAGTAAGTAACAATATCTCGAAAAAAAATTGAAGTTAACCGATTTGCTAAACGTTTTAGCGGAAAATTACAGTTTCTCCTTTTAAGGTAATTTGTATAACTTTTTTATGACGCAAATTGCAGAGGTAGAAATAGCCTAATTATGATCGAATTAGACAGACTGAAAACCACTTTGAATTCACCGGAAGTCTGGTTTGTTAGAAGATCACTGATTTCCGGATCCTGAGAATGCGCGAAGTAAAGTGTTTTACCGTCGAGCTGGAAATAAAGAATAAAAAGAATATTTTTTTAAGTGTTAATTTTGAGAAAAGAGAGAGAGTGTGTAAGTGTGTGTTTATTTTATTTTGTATTTATTCTTTTATTTCAACGATTATGTAATAAGCACTCATGTACTTTTTTTCATCCAGTCCCCGTGTGTATGCAGTTTTGTAAATTTTGTCATCCGTTCTCACCGACACACAATGGCCTACTCTTCTGAAAAGCGGAACGGGTTTAACTTGTGCTCAAGATGTTCTGCATGTGTTCTTGTGTGTGTGTGTGTGTGTGTGTGTATGCGTATGTGTGTGCGCGCGCGCACGTACGCAATCATTATGTATGTGTACGCACACACATTTTGAATACTTGTAGCCTATACTGGTTTGTAGGCAGGCGAACAGGCATCTGTGTGTACTTTATATTAGTGTCTCGGTGCATGCATTCTTGCCTACATCCACCTGTCTGTCTCTCTCAGTCTTACTGGTTACGTTTATGCATGTGTAGAGAGAGATGCATTCGTACACACGTGCATACACGCTTCAACCTGTCTGTCGGTCTGGCCGCTCGTATTCCGGCAGTCCTTCCTCCCCATGCATGTCTTTATTTCCTCTCTTTCCACGGAAAGCATGTGGAAAGCAAATGGCAGTCTATTTCTCTCCTCCAGTTGTGTATTTGTGGTCATACCATGACGGGTTAAACTATCCGTGACAGCGCACGTGCAAAACTGCACACGCTAATTAGACAGTTATGGCGGAGCCAGCTTGTGGCTACATTGTGGGCCTGTACCCGGGGACTGGATGTTCGGGGGGTGGGGGTGGAGGTAAGGGAGTTTAGGTCAGATTGTCACGGTCAGGTTGTCTGGAGGTTCCAGTCCTTTAATTTGCTTTTTTATCTTGTTTTTTACTTTCTACTGTTCCTGTGGTTGGGGAGTCAGGGGAGGAGGGTGGGGGGCTGGCTATTTTTTTTAAATAAGACAATATCACAACAAAGTGAATTTCCATATCCGTTGAGCCTATACCAATATGGCGGCTGCTTCTGCTACTGCTCCTGTGGTTACTACTACTACTACCATTACTGCTGCTGTTGCTGCTGCTCCTGTTGCTACTACATCTTCTACTACTGCTACTGCTACTGCTGATGAACAAGATGTGAAAGGCAACAATAAATCATGGTTGAAATCATAACACCATAGTGTCTTCAGGTCCTGGATCTGACTCACAGGCCAACTCTAGACCCATAGCTATAAATCTCCCGAACATATGTTGTGTGTACTGTATTTTGGGGACGGGATAGCTCAGTGGTCGGAGCACTCGCTTTTCCCCAGCCAAGTTAAGCAGCATCGAGTGTGGTTACCAGTTGGGTGGGTGACCGTTTGCGCGCCTTGGCTTCAGTACAGTTCCCCTAGTTCACCCGGTTGTAAATGGGTACCTGCCCACTTTAGGGTCAGGGAAGGTAAAACAGCGAGGGAGAGGAGATGGGCGCCGCCCTCAATGTGCTGGCCCTAGAGAAGTGAGGTCTCTGACGCCTCGTTCCCCTACGACCTTATAGGTTATGGAATACCTACTGTGTTGTATTTATTGTACTGTGTAGTATTGCATTGCATTGCACTGTATTGTACTGTATTGTGTTGTATTGCATTGCTCCTTACTGTACTGTATTGTATTGTATTCTTCTATACTGTACTGTATTGTATCGTGTCGTATTGTATGGTATGGAACCGTGTTGTATTGTATTGTATTGCATTGTATTGTATTGTATTGTATTGTATTGTATTGTATACTACTTTCAGCCAAGGCAGATTTCTCTGCAATAAATTCGGGCTGGTCTCATTGAGGAGAGTGCGTCGCCACAAGAGCAGTGCCACCCATTATTTCGTTGTTTAATTTTTCCTGTCTGCATGTGTATTTGTTTCCCTTTGAGGGTGGCTTTCTCCTACAGAGTTTTGCCAGGAACAATTCTCAGACAGACAAGAGAAACTGGGTGGAGCTGTACCTGTGGCGATGCACTCTTCCAGCCAGTGAGCTTCACGCAGAGAAATCTACTGTGTCTTGACACTCAAAGATACAACACCACGCTAAAATGAAGGCACGTGTTACACAATGTAGAGTCAGACATCGACATTTATTGACAATACTTCAGACGTATTCCCAACCCCTAAGCTGAAGGAGTTTATTAAGATTGTTCTTGGCCCTTTGTTGCTGTGTTCATTAACCCACACCCCTCACCCCCATCCTCCCTAATCATCTTTACAGCCCGAATTTCACGCAGAGAACTCTGCCGAGACTTAAAATGGTATACAATAAATAGTTATTAGTTGTTTGTTGTTGGAGGAGGGAAGGGGGCAAGATTTGCCATGAAATTTTGACTGAACATGCGCATCATCAGATAAGATTCCAAATCACGCGGTCGGTTTAGGCACATTTTTTTCAAGATGTTGAGATAAGGCATTCTAAACATTGCAAGCAATTTTGACGAAAAGACTTTCCAGGTGACTTCATTTGCGAGATCTTCATTCCAAAGACTGTGGAGACAAGTGGGGAGAATGTGGGTGAGGGGTAGGGGTTGATAAACACAGCTGGGAGGTGTAGAGGGAGTGACGAGGCACAACAGTCCTGGTGGATCACTGAGAGGTCGCAGCCTGTTCACATTCCTGCCTTAAGGGCACTGGGGCGAGCGAGGTTGACAACAGCTAACCTCTGACATAAACTCCAACAGAAACTGGGTCAGTGGCGTCACGTGACCGTCCTATCATCAGCACGTGACATGCCACAGCTCTCTGAGCCTTCTGCACTGTAGCCACTTGTGTCTAAACTTTGCCTGTCAGTGTTGGGTTGAACATCTTTCGGGAAAAAAATGACTGGTCCTGGCGCCTTCTGAAAGATGAAATCTGATTCTCACTAAGGATACTTTTTCATTTCTTTTTCTTCTTCTTCTTCTTCTTCTTCGAACGCTCAGCAACTATTTATTGTCTGTCATACAACCAAAAATACATTGCGCTGCCGTTAAGCTCCTGACAAGTCAGGCCCAGCGCATCCGACTTCGACGGGGCAGAGAATTGTTCTCTTGTAAGTCTTTCTGGGGGAAAAGGCAAGTTGGTAGACCAAGAAGGCAGAACATAGACAAGAGGGCGACGGGAGGGGGGGTACTAGGCAGAAACAAAGTGAGGGATAGAAAAGAGGGGATTCCTAGCACAGAATATCCAGAAGGTGAGGTGCTTTTTATACTGACCTGGTGTCCCCATGGGGTGGAGGTCTAGGGTACAAGCTGTGAGAAATGGAAACACAAGAAATGGCACTGTGGACCCCGGCATACCAGAGTGGTCATTATAGAATTCCGTATTTGATGCGGTAGTGAAGATTCTCTAATCACCATTGTCACCTGATTAAATCTGTAGATATCTGTTGTTATTAAAGAATATTTAAGAAAATAGAGTGTATTCTCTGTATCAGTTGGGGTTTTTTTTAAATCCACTCGACGTGAACAGACAGTATATGACTGAGTGTATAAGAGTATAACACTGAGTTGTTTGCTGTTGTTGTTGTTGTTGTTGTTGTTGTTGCTGCTGCTGCTGCTGCTGCTGCTGCTGCTGCTGCTGCTGCTGCTGCTGCTGCTGCTGCTGCTGCTGCTGCTGCTGCTGCTGCTGCTGCTGCTCTTGTTCTTATCAGTATTGAGCCCCAAAATTTTTTTAACTTACCCCCAGAACGCTTATCGGCAAGAAGGTGAATTTGTGGCTGACAAAACTTCATAAAACACAGACAAACACCCTGAAAGAGAGAGGAGGAAGAGATAGACACATACACAGACACAGACACAACATAACACACACTTACCACACACACACACACACACACACACACACACACACACACACACACAAAAGAGTGACATACCACAGACAACTAAGATGCAGGCAGCAGAGACAGACAGACAGACAGACAGTAGGTTAGATGAGGAACAGTAGCATCCAGGCTTAATGCACCACAATGCCCCTTCCGTCTCCTTTCCTTTCGCCTCTCTCAGTCTGTGCTGTGCAGCCTGTGCTGTACTGTGCTGCGCTGTGCTGCGCTGTGCTGTGCTGTGCTGTGCTGCTTGCCACTTCGACCTATGAAGCAACCTTCGTCCTTTCCCCGGGAGCGACAGCTTGACTCGGCTGCTATGGTGATGACTTGCGGTACGCACCCGAACTTATCGTCTGCATCTCTTGCCAGGAATATGGAGAGCAGATACCTGCCGAGTAAGCGGGTAGTATTCTGGATTCGAATCTGGATTAAGGATGTGGTTGTTGTTGTCTGGGGGGTTTTGTCTGTGTGTAGTGGTTGTTTTTGTTTTGGGGTTTTTTTGTTTTATTTTGTTTTTCCTTTCGTTTCTCTTGAACAGATTAAAATTTCATGTAGTCTTGGGTGTGTGTGTGTGTGTGGATGTATGTGTGTGCGTGCGCGCGCGCGCGCGCGTGTATGTGTGTGTGTGTGAAAGTGTGTGTGCGTGCGTGCGTGAGTGCGTGTGTTGCGTGTGTGTGTGTGCGCGCGCGCGCGTGCGTGCTTGACTGCGTGCATGCGTGCGTGCGTGCGTGTGTGTGTGCGTGCTTGTCTGTCTGTCTGCCTGTCTATCTGTCTGGCTGTCTGTCTGTCTGCATGCGCATGTATGTATATTGGAGCTGAGTGAGAGTTAACGTTCTTTAGGCGGGGAAATTGCAATGCTTTTCCATCAGCTTGAAAAATAAAACCACTCTCTCTCTCACTCTCTGTCTCTCTCCCTCTGTCTCTCTCACTCTCTCTCTGTCTCTGTCTCTCTCTCACTCTATCTCTCTGTCTCTCTCTCTGTCTCTCACTCTCTCTCTGTCTCTCTCTGTCTCTCTCTCTCTCTCACTCTCTCTCTCTCTCTCTCTCTCTCTCCTCTCTCTCTCTCTCTCTCTTTCTCTCTCTGTTTCTCTCTCTCTCTCTCTCTCTCTCTCTCTCTGTCTCTCTCTCTCTCTCTCTCTCTCTCTCTCTCTCTCTCTCTCTCTCTCTCTCTCTCTCTCTCTCTCTCTCTCTCTCGCAGGAGCCGAAATGGTAACTGTTTATCAACAGAATTCAGCCCAGGGGGTAAATTTGTTTCTCTCAAATAGTTTCCAGCTCTACAGTATTATCGGACCATAACATGGATACTAAGCTGCGAGAGAGAGAAGGGGGGGGGAGAGAGGGGGGGAGAGAGAGAGAGGGGGTGAGAGAATTTTTTTTAATTTATTCTTTTATTTCGAGGATAATGGAATAAGCACTTTTTGTGCTTTTTTTGCATCCAGTCCCCCATGTGTATGCGGTTTTGTAAATTCTGTTATCTGTTCCCACCGGCACACAATGGCCTACTCTTACGAAAAGCGGAACAGGATTTAACGTGTGCGCAAGATGTTCTGCGTGCGTTCGCACACGGGGCCTCGGCTTATAGTCTCATCCAAAGGACTTTTGGGGAGAGTGACGTCTGCACTGATGTTAACTCCAGGGGAAAATATCCCCTTGAATGGGAATTGAACCCGGGTCGTCAGAGAGAGAGAACTCGAACTCGAACACGAACTCGAATATTTTAATGAGGGTAATTGGATAAGCCAGAGGCTTCTTTACACCAGGCCCTCATGGGGAAAAAATTGAACAAACATGAATAAACCAATTGATCAACAAACAAGATAATGTCAAAAATCAAAGAAAAAATGAATCATTCAAATTGCCATTCAAATTATTGACTGAAGTCATGAAATCAATGAAAGACCACAGAAGTAAACCAATCAAATAAATAAACAAAACCAATTAAACACTGACAAACTCCCCTCCTGACACCCCCCTCCCCTAAACAGACAACCCTCCCCAAAAATCAACACACACACACACACACACACACACACA
>CM054134.1:11247982-11255482 GCA_028751875.1 Rapana venosa | reverse complement strand
CAGGGCTCATCTATAATCCTTGAAATTGAGAATTTTGCCTTGCTTACCTTACCTTGCCTCTTGCATTGCCTTCTGCCTTCTGCCTTCTGCCTTGCTTTGTCTCTTTCCTTGCTTTGTTTTGCCTCTTGCCTTGCCTTGCCTTGCCTTGTCGTGCCTTGTCTTGTCTTGTCTTGCCTAGCCTTGTCTTGCTTTGCCTTATCTTGCCTTCTGCCTTGCCTTGCCTTGCCTTGCCTTACCTTGCCTTGCCTTATATTGCCTTATCTTGCCTTCTGCCTTGCCTTGCCCTGCCTTACCTTGCCTTGCCTTATATTGCCTTACCTTGCCTTGCCTTGCCTTACCTTGCCTTTCCTCTTGCCTTGCCTTGCCTTGCCTTACTTTGCCTTGCCTCTTACCTTGCCTTACCTTGCCTTGCCTTACTTTGCCTTGCCTCTTACCTTGCCTTACCTTACCTTGCCTTGCCTTGCCTTGCCTCTTACCTTGCCTTACCTTACCTTGCCTTGCCTTGCCTCTTGCCTTGCCTTGCCTTGCCTTACTTTGCCTTGCCTCTTACCTTGCCTTGCCTTGCCTTGCCTTGCCTCTTGCCTTGCCTTGCCTTGCCTTACTTTGCCTTACCTCTTACCTTGCCTTGCCTTGCCTTGCCTCTTGCCTTGCCTTGCCTTGCCTTACTTTGCCTTGCCTCTTACCTTGCCTTGCCTTGCCCCTTGCCTCTTGCCTCTTGCCTCTTGCCTTGCCTTACTTTGCCTTGCCTCTTGCCTTGCCTTGCCTTACTTTGCCTTGCCTCTTGCCTTACCTTGCCTTGCCTTACCCTGCTTTGCCTCTTGTCTTGCCTTACCTTGCCTTACTTTGTCTTGCCTTACTTTGCTTTGCCTTACTTTGCCTTGCCTTACTTTGCCTTGCCTTACTTTGCCTTGCCTTACTTTGCCTTGCCTCTTGCCTTGCCTTACCTTACTTTGCCTTGCCTCTTGCCTTGCCTTACTTTGCCTTGCCTTACTTTGCCTTGCCTTACTTTGCCTTGCCTTACTTTGCCTTGCCTCTTGCCTTCCCTTACCTTACTTTGCCTTGCCTCTTGCCTTGCCTTACTTTGCCTTGCCTTACTTTGCCTTGCCTTACTTTGCCTTGCCTTACTTTGCCTTGCCTCTTGCCTTGCCTTACTTTGCCTTGCCTCTTGCCTTGCCTCTTGCCTTGCCTTACTTTGCCTTGCCTCTTGCCTTGCCTTACTTTGCCTTGCCTCTTGCCTTGCCTCTTGCCTTGCCTTACTTTGCCTTGCCTTACTTTGCCTTGCCTTACTTTGCCTTGCCTCTTGCCTTGCCTTACCTTACTTTGCCTTGCCTCTTGCCTTGCCTTACTTTGCCTTGCCTCTTGCCTTGCCTTACTTTGCCTTGCCTCTTGCCTTGCCTCTTGCCTTGCCTTACTTTGCCTTGCCTCTTGCCTTGCCTTACTTTGCCTTGCCTCTTGCCTTGCCTCTTGCCTTGCCTCTTGCCTTGCCTTACTTTGCCTTGCCTTACTTTGCCTTGCCTTACTTTGCCTTGCCTCTTGCCTTGCCTTACTTTGCCTTGCCTTACCTTGCCTTGCCTCTTGCCTTGCCTTACTTTGCCTTGCCTCTTGCCTTGCCTTACTTTGCCTTGCCTCTTGCCTTGCCTTACTTTGCCTTGCCTCTTGCCTGCCTTACTTTGCCTTGCCTTACTTTGCCTTGCCTCTTGCCTCTTGCCTCTTGCCTTACCTTGCCTTGCCTTGCCTTGCCTTACCTTGCCTTGCCTCTTGCCTTGCCTTACTTTGCCTTGCCTCTTGCCTTGCCTTACTTTGCCTTGCCTTACTTTGCCTTGCCTTACTTTGCCTTGCCTCTTGCCTTGCCTTACCTTACCTTGCCTCTTACCTTGCCTTACCTTACCTTACCTTACCTTACCTTACCTTGCCTTGCCTTGTCTTGCCTTGCCTTACCTTGCCTTGCCTTGTCTTACCTTGCCTTACCTTGCCTTGCCTTGTCTTGCCTTGCCTTACCTTACCTTGCCTTGCCTTGCCTCTTGCCTTGCAATGCCCTGCCTTTCTCTTTGCCTTGCCTTGTCTTGCCTTCTGCCTTGCCTTGCCCTGCCTTACCCTAAAAGGTAAAGGTAAAGGTGTCCCATAACCTATAAGGTCGTAGGGGAGCGAGGCGTCAGAGACCTCACTTCTCTAGGGCCAGCATATTGAGGGCGGCGCCCATCTCCTCTCCCTCGCTGCTTTACCTTCCCTGACCCTAAAGAGGGCAGGTACCCATTGACAGCTGGGTGAACTGGGGGACTGCACTGAAGCCAAGGCGTGCAAACGGTCACCCATCCAAGTGGTAACCACGCTCGACGCTGCTTAACTTGGCTGGGGGAAAGTGAGTGCTCCGACAACTGAGCTATCCCGACCCTACCTTGCCTTATATTGCCTTGCCTGGCCTTACCTTACCTTGCCTTGCCTCTTGCCTTGCCTCTTGTCCTGCCTTACCTTCCCTCTTGCCTTGCCTTGCCTTGTCTTGCCTTGCTTTACCTTGCCTTTTCTCTTGCTTTACCTTGCCTTTTCTCTTGCCTTGCCTTGCCTTACCTTGCCTTACCTTGCCTCTTGCCTTGCCTTACCTTGCCTTGCCTTGCCTTTCCTCTTGCCTTGCCTTGCCTTGCCTTATTAATTTTTTTTATAATTTATTCTTTTATTTCGAGGATAATGGAATAAGCACTCCTGTGCTCATCCAGTTCCCGTGTGTATACAGTTTTGTACATTTTGTCATCCGTTTCCACCGGCATACAGTGGCCTACTCTTCCGAAAAGCGGAACGTGTTTTAATGGGTGCTCGAGATGTTCTTCGTGCGTTCACACACTGGACCTCGGTTTAGAGTCTCATCCGAAGGACTTTTGGGGAGAATGGAGTCGGCACTGATGTTAACTCCAGAGGAAAAGTCCTCTTGAACGAGATTCTAACCCGGGTCAGCAGATCACGAATACATCACTCTAACCACCAGGCTATCCCGTCCCCTTGCCTTGCCTTGCCTCTTGCCTTGCTGTGTCCTGCCTTTTGCCTCGCAATGACCCGTGTTTTACTTTGCCTTGCCTTGCCTTGCCTTGCCTTGCCTTGCCTTGTCTGGCCTTGCCTTGCCTTGTCTTGCCTTGCCTTGTCTTGTCTTGTCTTGCCTTGCCTGGCCTTGTCTGGCCTTGCCTTGTCTTGTCTTGTCTCGCCTTGTCTTGCCTTACATTACATTTCAGACAGGAAAATGAACCCATATCTCAAGACACGAGAGGGGGAGGGGGGTGGTCATTAGACAGACAGACAGACAGGCAGCTAATAGGGTGTATAGAATACATGTTGGAACAGGTTACAGGCTACCGATAATGGGAGACTGAGGGTGGCTGACCATCTCTATCCCCCAATCTTCACTGGTCAGCATCTCAGCTTATGGTCAGGACAGGTGTAAGTAAGTAGCCCAGGTGAATCGTATCGTCTGTCGCTTTTCTAGTTAAGTGAGGGAAGAGAGAGAGAGAGAGAGAGAGAGATAGAGAGAGAGAGAGAGAGAGAGAGACAAGGGGGAGGAGAGAGAGAGGGGGTAGAGGAGAGAGGGGGGAAAGGAGAGAGAGAGATAGAAATAGAGGTGGGAAGGAGAGAGAGATAGAGAGAGAGGGAGGGAGAGGAGGAGAGAGACAGGCAGACAGAAAGAGACAGGCAGACAGAGAAAGACGAGGAGAGAGACAGAGACAGACAGACAGACACAGACAAACAGAGAGGGCATGGTTTGTTATGTTTCGGGTTTTTCGGGTGTGTTTTTTTTAAACCAGTTTAGATAGAAACACAGACATATATACACGTGCAAGTGCAGGCGCAAACACACACGCGCGCGTGCGCGCTCGCAAGCATGAACGCACGCACACACATTTACACACGTGTATCACAGCTATCTGTCAGAAGATTTGGGAGACAAAACAGTGGCCAACAGACTGGACACAATCACTCATCATACCCCTGCCCAAGAAGGGGAATTTACGCCAATGCCAAAACTATAGAACAATCAGCCTCATCAGCCACGCCAGCAAGATCATGCTCAAAGTTATTTTGAATCGACTCAAGAAGGAGGCAGAAGAACACCTTGCAGACTTCAAGAAGGCTTTTGACAGAGTATGGCACGAAGGCCTGTGGCAGGTCCTCAGAATGTTTGGCATTGAAGAAGGACTAGTGCAAACCATTCAAGCACTATACAACACTGCAAGCAGTGCAGTCCTTCTGAACAATCAGGTCGGAGACTACTTCAAAACCACAGTTGGGGTCCGACAAGGATGCCTGTTATCTCCAGTCCTGTTCAATCTGTTCTTGGAAAACATCATGAGAGAGACCCTCCATGACTTCCACCCTACCATCTCCATTGGCGGCAGACCCCTCAACAACTTACGGTTTGCCGATGACATTGACCTCATGGGCGGAAGTAACACAGAGCTGCAAGATCTTACGACCAGACTTGAGAACAGAGCTGGAGCATATGGGATGGAGGTGAGCTCGGAGAAAAGTAAAGTACTTGTGAACAGCACGAGCAATGCCACCGCTAAAATTTACATGAACGGCCAACAACTGGAGGAGGTAGACGCTTTTAAATACCTTGGCGCTACACTCACAAAGGACGGGCGATCGACGACAGAAATCAAAGTCAGAATAGCCATGGCAACATCTTCCATGACAAAACTCACCACCATATGGAAAAGTAAAGAGATCAGTTTCCCAATCAAACTAAAGCTCTACAAAGCCCTAATTCAGTCGATCCTGCTGTACGGAAGTGAAACCTGGACATTGACTGCTGAAACGGCAAAGCGAATCCAGTCATTCGAAACAAAATGCCATAGAAAACTACTGGGCATATCCTGGAGAGAACGAAAGACCAACGAATTTGTCAAGAGTCAAATAACACGGCTGGCAGGTCCACAGGAACCCCTTCTCACCATCGTCAAGAAGAAAAAGCTGACATGGTTCGGCCACGTCACCCGCCACAACACTCTGCCCAAAACAGTACTGCAGGGAACACTCGAAGGTGGCAGAAGGAGGGGAAGACAGAACAAGTCATGGATGGACAACATCAGAGAATGGACCAGGATGAATGACTCGGCACTACTGCGCAGAGCCGAGGACAGAGATGGATGGAGGAGGCTTACCACGGCATCGTCTTTCATGTCTCCCCCACGACCGCCAAGGTCACGGGTCTGATGATGATGATGATGATGATCACTGATTAGGGTTTATTCTATGTCTGCAAATATATTATCTTTTTTTCTCTTTTTATTTTTTTTTTAGGTAGATGGCTTGATGAAAAAAGCACATGCACTGCTTATTCAATGTACCATCTGAAAATAAAAGTTTGACTTTGACTTTGACACAAACACACACGCGCGCGTTGTTGCTGCTCGTGTTGTTGTTGTTGTTGGTGGTGGTGGTGGTGTATGTGTGTTTGTGTGTCTGTCTGTCTGTCTCTCTGTCTGTCTATCTGTGTTGTTGCGTTGGTGCGTAGCGTGTATCTCTGTCTGTCTATCAGTCTGTGTATGTGTCTCTCTGTCTATCTGTCTGTCTGTCTGTCTGCTGTGTTCTGTTGTGATGTGCGCGCGCGCGCACACACACACACACACACACACACACACACACACACACACACACACACACACAGAGGGGCTACATTCTTGTTAGTGTTCTTTTGACCTCTGTCTGTTCGTCTCATACTTCACATGTCCCGCTTTCTCTCTGTCTCCATACCATACATGATGGCGCTGTCTTTGTGGTACGATGTGTGTGTGTGTGTGTGTGTGTGTGTGTGCGTGCGTGCGTGCGTGCGTGCGTGCGTCCGTGCGTACGTGCGTGCGTGCGTGCATGTTTTTTAAAACAAATTTTATTTATCTATTTTATTCTTTTATATCGAGGATAATGGAATAAGCACTCATGTGCTTTTTATATCTAGTCCCCGTGTGTATGCAGTTTTGTAAATGTTGTTATCTGTTCCCACCGGCACATAGTGACCTACTCTTCCGAAAAGCGAAACGGGTTTTACTGTGTGCGCAAGATGTTCTGCGTGTGTTCGCACATGGGACCTCGGTTTATAGTCTTATCCGAAAGACTTAGGGGGATTGGAGTCGGCACTGATGTTATCTCCACAGGGAAAATCCTCTTGATCAAGATTCGAACCCGGGTCAGCAGACCACGATTGCAATGGGCATCACTCTAACCACCAGGCTATCCCGTCACCACTCCCCACCCCCCACCTCCTAAATGCAAGAAGTGAAATAAAGTCCCATCTTTATTCCTAGGCACAAAACAGAACAGGCCAGATAGCTCTAAACCGCCTACCTAAAATATAAAACATAGAAATGACCGAACCAATGAAAACTTTTTTCTTTTCTTTTTTAAAGGTAAAGGTATCCCATAACCTATAAGGTCGTAGGGGAGCGAGGCGTCAGAGCCCTCACTTCTCTAGGGGCCAGCATAATGAGGGCGGCGCCCATCTCCTCTCCCTCGCTGCTTTACCTTCCCTGACCCTAAAGAGGGCAGGTACCCATTTACAGCTGGGTGAACTGGGGGAACTGTTCTGAAGCCAAGGCGCGCAAATGGTCACCCATCTAAGTGGTAACCACGCTCAACGCTGCTTAACATTGGCTGGGGAAAGCGAGTGCTCTGACCACTGAGCTATCCTGTCTAATCAAAATGAACATAACAGAAAAACAAAACAATCAGAAAACAGGTACGTTTCTTAGCAAAATTGATTTTGATTTGTTGAAACTGTTTATTGTTTGCAGATGGGTATTTTGTCCGTTGTTGTTGTTGTTGTGGTTGTTGTGGCCTCCTATTTTGCAAGGTGACATTTTTGTGATTGGTTGCTTTGAATTAAGAAAGTATCGCGATCTCGATTTCTTATGGCAATTTCGATGGTTTTGATTATGGTTTTCTTATGTACCCAAAAATTAATAAGTTATGTTTTCTCTTTTTTTTAAATAAAAAATTCGACTTTTGACTTTTGTTCCAAACCATCCTCATCTTCGGAGTGTGGCCAGAAGAGAAATTGTAAAGCGTGTAAGGAGTTATGTTACCTTCCCGACAAATTATCTCCCCGATAATGGTTGGTAATCAGCCGACAGTTGCCCGCTTATTGTCAGTTAGTCTGGCTCGGCAATAGAACGGACATGCCATTTTGAAAGTGAGCTGGCTCGCTGGCTGGCTAATTGGTTGGATGGCTGGGGCTCGCTCCTCTCTCTCTCTCTCTCTCTCTCTCTCTCTCTCTCTTCTCTCTCTCTCTCTCTCTCTCTCTCTCTCTCTCTCATATCAAAACTTAAATTATAATTATTTGCTTGAAATTATTTGTTGTGACTACTAATAATATAATCTCTTCTTGGAGCAAGGGTCGGGTGAAGAAAGTATGTTTTTATTATATGTAACCCTTAGAAAAAACGATTATCAACCAACCAACCAATCAATCAATCAATCAGTCTCTGATTCCCTTGCTTGGCTACCTGCGGAACGGGAATTCAG
>CM054134.1:11235482-11237982 GCA_028751875.1 Rapana venosa | reverse complement strand
ACAAAACCCATTTGGGGTTCCCCCTTGCAGCGTCCGTGCGGGTACCCCAACGGGCGTTCCCCACCAAGGGGTTTAAACAAGAAACAAACAAAGGTATAACTTGAAACGTTGGCATCACGCGTAAAAGTGTAAAAAGAAATTTAAGGGGGGGGGGGGGGGGGGGGGGGGGGGGGGGGGGGCGGCAACAGTTAGATTTCAAACAGTGAATGATAACAATAGATTTCAAAGAGTGAATGATAACAATGTTAAATGTGCAAGGATGAAGATTTCAGACTCTGGCAAAATCTGTCCTTGCAGGCCTAGGCTTAAATACTGGTGAAAGAAGCTAGGCTAGGCTTAGCCAAGAAGAAAACCTGTAAATTTAGACCTGTTTAAGAGAAGACAATTACATCAGCATTTAGGCACAGGCCTGAAGAATTTTTTTTAATGACAAAGTACAAAACTACATCTCAAAGAATGAATAATGTTTAATATGCAAGGATGAAGATTTAAGGCCAACCCTAACTCTTGCAAAATCTGTCCTTGTCAACACATATGTTCTGAACTAGAGAAAACTATGAATCTACTCTTAAGGACAACTCTGCACATACACACACATACTTTAGCATGCACACACAAATATATATATATATATTAAAATGGCAATAAAAACACAGCTGTGTTCAGCTTCATTTCTCCTTTTTATTTCAGTCATCAGCGAATTTTCGTTTCTATCAGAAGCTACCTCAGGCTGAATGGATCATCATCATCATCATCAACCATGACACTCGGTGGTGTGTAGGGCAGCAACAAAGCGCTTCCACTCCTGTCTATCCTGGGCTAACCTAGTCACTGATCCCCAAGAGTGCTGCATGGCCTTCATCTCACTTTCTACAGTCCTCCTCCACGTTGCTTTTGGTCTCCCTTTCTTTCTCCTTCCTTCTGGGGTCCAGTGCAATGCTGTTCTTGTGATTGACTGTGGGTCTCTTAGGAGATGTGCCCAATCCACTTTCACCGTCGTCTGGTGATGATGGTTCCCATCTCTTCCTGCCTGCATCTCCGTAGTAGGTCTTCATTGGAGATCTTCTCTGGCCAAAAGATCCGGAGAATTCTTCGGAGGCATACGGTGTGAAAGGATCGAAGTTTGGTAAGATCCGCTTCCGTCATCCTCCAGCACTCAGAACCGTACAGGAGCGTAGATAATACAACCAGCTCTGGTATAGCTTCAGCTTGGTGTTGGTGCTGTACTGAGTTGACCTCCAGATATTGTTCATCTCCCTAAACACCCTCCTGGCTTGCCCAGTCTGTTGTGGATGTCTTCTTTGTGCCGCCCCTGGTTTGATGATGCTGCCAAGGTATGTGAACTGTCTGTCTGGCGCAGGTCAGTTCCATTCACTTTCACAGGGGCTGGTATGTTCACATTGAGCGACATTGTCTCTGTTTTCTTGGTGCTAATAAAAGCCCCACTTGCTGTCCGAATGTTTGGAGTCTGCTGGTCTTCTCCTGGATATGTTGGTGTGTGTGTGACAGCAGCGCCAGGTCATCCGCAAAGTCAAGGTCGTCTAGTGTTGAGAACAGGCTCCAGCGAATCCCTCTTGGGGTGTCTTCTGTCGTCTTCCTCATCACCCAATCAATGGCCAGATTGGATAGAACTGCCGACATCACACATCCTTGTCTTCCTCCAGTCTTGACTTCGAAGACAGTGTTGCTAAGGCCCACAGAGCATCTGAAGTTGTCGTAGAAGCTCTTGATAAGGCGTACCAGTTTCGATGGGATGCCATAGTGTCGAAGGATACTCCAAAGGCTGTCTCTGTGTATGCTGTGATCTTTTAAAACATTAATTTAAAACACACAGAGGATCTTATAGGCACAGTGTTGAAGGGGAGGGGTGAGAGAGGGGGAAGATGTCTTATAGCAGGGTAATTGTTACCAACAAAATTTATTTTTAAATAAACAGTATTTTACATTTTATGATGTAATTTATTGGAAGATAGTAAGTTGTGATAGGAGGCTGAATGGATAACACAATAATAAAACCATCTTTCAAACTAGTAGATTACTGAGTACCTGTTCAAAAGCATAACCTACCCACACGTGAAATATTAAGCCAACCTCTGAGATCTTGTCATGTTCCCCTGGATATCTCTCCCTCCCTCTCTCTCTCCATACCCTCCACAACCCTCACTCCCCCCTCACTCCACCTCTCCAAACCAGGAAATAATGGCTAAGAAGCAATGACAGGTTTCGCAACCCATGAATATATAAAATCCTATCACAACTTACTATCTTCCAATAAATTACATCATAAAATGTAAAATACTGTTTATTTTAAAATAAATTTTGTTGGTAACAATTACCCTGCTATGAGACATCTCCCCCTTTCCCCTTCAACATTGTGCCTATAAGATTCTCTGTGTGTTTTAAATTTTTTTTTTTTTAATCCCCCAATCCAGAAATCTAGATTAGAAATTTTATTGATTTCCCACTTCCTCAATAATTTATTTCTTGTTTTTTTAAATTG
>CM054134.1:11228864-11234982 GCA_028751875.1 Rapana venosa | reverse complement strand
TGCCCTTTTTTGCCTTTGCCTGCCTTTGCTTTTCCTTGCCTTGCCTTTTTTCCCTTTCCTTGCCCTTCCTTTAAAGGCCCCTTCCTTTGCCTTCTTCCTTGCCTTTCCTCATGCCTTGCCTTGCCTTACTTTGCCTTGCTCTGCCTTGCCTTGCTTGCCTTACTTTGCCTTGCCTCTTGCCTTGCCTTGCCTTGCCTTACCTTGCCTTGCCTTGCCTTACTTTGCCTTGCCTTGCCTTACTTTGCCTTGCCTCTTGCCTTGCCTTGCCTTGCCTTACTTTGCCTTGCCTCTTGCCTTGCCTTGCCTTGCCTTACTTTGCCTTGCCTTGCCTTACTTTGCCTTGCATCTTGCCTTGCCTTGCCTTGCCTTGCCTTGCCTTGCCTTACTTTGCCTTGCCTCTTGCCTTGCCTTGCCTTGCCTTGCCTTACTTTGCCTTGCCTTGCCTTACTTTGCCTTGCCTCTTGCCTTGCCTTGCCTTGCCTTGCCTTACTTTGCCTTGCCTCTTGCCTTGCCTTGCCTTGCCTTACTTTGCCTTGCCTTGCCTTACTTTGCCTTGCATCTTGCCTTGCCTTGCCTTGCCTTACTTTGCCTTGCCTCTTGCCTTACCTTGCCTCTTGCCTTGCCTCTTGCCTTGCCTTGCCTTGCCTTGCCTCTTGCCTTGCCTTGCCTTGCCTTGCCTTACTTTGCCTTGCCTCTTGCCTTACCTTGCCTTGCCTTGCCTTGCCTCTTACCTTGCCTTGCCTCTTGCCTTGCCTTACTTTGCCTTGCCTCTTGCCTTGCCTTGCCTTACCTTGCCTTGCCTTGCCTTGCCTTGCCTTACTTTGCTTTGCCTCTTGCCTTGCCTTGCCTTGCCTCTTGCCTCTTGCCTTGCCTTGCCTTATTTTGCCTTGCCTCTTGCCTTGCCTTGCCTTACCTTGCCTTGCCTTGCCTTGCCTTGCCTTACTTTGCTTTGCCTCTTGCCTTGCCTTGCCTTGTCTCTTGCCTCTTGCCTTGCCTTGCCTTGCCTTGCCTTGCCTTACTTTGCCTTGCCTCTTGCCTTGCCTTGCCTTGCCTTACTTTGCCTTGCCTCTTGCCTTACCTTGCCTTACCTTACCCTGCTTTGCCTCTTGTCTTGCCTTACCTTGCCTTACTTTGCCTTGCCTTACTTTGCCTTGCCTCTTGCCTTGCCTTGCCTTGCCTTACTTTGCCTTGCCTCTTGCCTTACCTTGCCTTACCTTACCCTGCTTTGCCTCTTGCCTTGCCTTGCCTTACCTTACCTTGCCTTGCCTCTTGCCTTACCTTGCCTTACTTTGTCTTGCCTTACTTTGCCTTGCCTTGCCTTGCCTTACTTTGCTTTGCCTTTCCCTTGCCTTCCTTATTTTGCTTTGCCTTTGCCCCCTTGCCTTGCTCTTGCCTCGCCTTGCTTACTTCCCTTCCTTTCCCTTTCCCTTTTTTTCTTTGCCTTGCCTTTGCCTTGCCTTGTTTTATTTTCCCTTTTCCTTGCCTTCCCTACCCTGCTTTGCCTTTGTCTTCCCTTCCCTTTCCCTTTATTTTGTTTGCCTCTTGCCTTACCTTCCCCTGCTTTGCCTTGTCTTGCCTTCCTTCCCTTACTTTGTCTTGCCTCTTGCTTGCCTTTCCCGCCTTACTTTGCCTTGCCTTTTGCCGGGCCTTGCCTTATTTCCCTTTGCTTGCCTTGCCTTACTTTGCCTTCCCCTTCCCTTGCCTTGCTTTCCCTTTCCCTTTGCCCTTTGCCTTGCCTTCCCTGCCTTGCCTTGCCTTCCCTTACCTTCCCTTGCTTTCCCTTTGTCTTGCCTTCCTTGTCTTGTTCCCTTCCCTTCCCTTTGCCTTGTCTCTTGTCTTGCCTTCTTTACCTTCCCTCTCCCTTTCAATGCCCTGCCTTTCTCTTTCCCTTGCCTTGTCTTGTTTGTCTTCCCTTCTCCCTTGCTTGTCTCTTGCCTTGTTTCCCTTGCCTTACCTTCCTTTGCCTTGCCTTCCCTTCCCTTTTTTATTTTGTTTAATTTATTCTTTTTTTTCGAGGTTAATGAAATAACACTTGTGTCATCAGTTCCCGTGTGTTACATTTTTGACTTTTGTCATCCGTTTCCACGGCTACAGGGCCACTCTTCCGAAAAAGCGGAAGTTTTTTAATGGGTGCTCGAGTGTTCTTGTGCGTTCACACATGGCCCTCGGTTTGAGTCACCCGAAGGACTTTTGGGGGGAATGGAGTCGGGACTGATGTTAACTCCAGAGGAAAAAATCCCCTTTAACGAGTTTACCCCGGGAGCAGATCCGAAACATCACTCTAACCCCCGGGTTCCGTCCCTTGCCTTGCCCTTTCCCCTTGCCTTGCAGTGCCTGCTTTTGCCTCGCAATGACCCGTGTTTTACTTTTGCCCGCCTTGCCCTTTCCTTGTCTTGTTTGCCCTTGTCTGTCTTTCTTGCCTTGTCTTGTCTTGTCTTGTCTTGCCTTTCCTTTTCCTTTCCTTGTCTTGTCTTGCCTTTTCCTTGTCTTGTCTGGCCCTTTTCTTCCCCTTTTCTTGTCTTTTCTGTTTGCCTTGCCCTTTCCTTCTTTTCCTTCCTCTTGCCCTTTCCTTTCCTTACCTTACCCTGCTTTCCTCTTGTCTTGCCTTACCCTTTCCTTACTTTGTTTGCCTCTTTCCCGGCCTTGCCTTACTTGCTTGCCTTGCCTGCCTTACTTTGCCTTGCCGGCCCTTTCTTTGCCTTGCCTTGTCTTTGCCCTTTTTACCTTGCCTTGCCCTTGCCTTGCCCTTTCCCTTTCCCCTTTCTTTGCCCCTTTTTTCTTGCCTTCCTTTTTCCTCTTGCCTTGCCCTTTCCTTGCCTTGTCTCTTGTTTGCCTTGCTTTCCTTCCTTTGCCTTGCAATGCCCTGCCTTTTTCTTTGCCTTGTCTTGTCTTGTCTTGCCCTTTTGCCTGCCTTGTCTCTTGCCTTGCCTTGCCTTGCCTTACCTTCCTCTTGCCTTGCCTTGCCTTGCCTTGCCTTTTTTTTTGTTTAATTTATTCTTTTATTTCGAGGATAATGGAATAAGCACTCATGTGCTCATCCAGTTCCCGTGTGTATACAGTTTTGTACATTTTGTCATCCGTTTCCACCGGCATACAGTGGCCTACTCTTCCGAAAAGCGGAACGTGTTTAAATGTGTGCTCAAAATGTTCTTCGTGCGTTCACACACTGGACCTCGGTTTAGAGTCTCATATGAAGGACTTTTGGGGAGAATGGAGTCGGCAGTGATGTTAACTCCAGAGGAAAAATCCTCTTGAACGAGATTCTAACCCGGGTCAGCAGATCACGAGCGCATCACTCTAACCACCAGGCTATCCCGTCCCCTTGCCTTGCCTTGCTTCTTGCCTTGCAGTGTCCTGTCTTTTGCCTCGCAATGACCCGTGTTTTACTTTGCCTTGCCTTGCCTTGCCTTGTCTGGCCTTGCCTTGCCTTGTCTTGTCTTGTTTTGTCTCGCCTTGTCTTGCCTTACCTTACATTTCAGACAGGGAAATTAACCCATATCTCAAGACACGAGGGGATGGGGGGGGGGGGGGGGGGGGTCAGTAGACAGACAGACAGGCAGGCAGCTAACAGGGTGTACAGGACACATGTTGGAACAGGTTACAGGCTACCGATAATGGGAGATGAGGGTGGTGACCATCTCTATCCCCAATCTTCACTGGTCAGCATCTCAGCTTTTGGTAGGACAGGTGTAAGTAAGTAGCCCAGGTGATCGTATCGTTGTCGCTTTTCTAGTTAGTGAGGGGAGAGAGAGAGGAGAGCGAGAGAGAGAGAGAGAGTGAGAGAGAGAGAGGAGAGGAGAGAGAGAGAGAGAAGGGGGGAGGAGAGGAGATAGAGAGAGAGGGAGGTGAGGGGGGAGAGGACAGGCAGACAGAAAGAGACAGGCAGACAGAGAAAGACGGGGAGAGAGACAGAGACAGACAGACAGGACAGGACAGACAGACAGACAAACAGAGAGGCATGGTTTGTTGTTTCGGGTTTTTTCGGGTGTGTTTTTTTTAAACAGTTTAGATTGAAACACAGAAATAACCGTGAATGCGGCAAACCCAGCGGCGTGGGCTCCCGCAGATAACCACGCCACACTTTAAAGTTGATCACGTTGGGGTTTTTCTAGTTTGCAAATATATTTCTTTTTTCTTTTTTTTATTTTTTTTTTGGGTAGTGGTTGGGTAAAAAAAAGCCTGCACTGTTTTCAATGTCCTCTGAAAATAAAAGTTTTTGACTTTGGGGATTTGAACAAACACACGCGCGGCGTTGTTGCTGTCGTGTTTTTGTTGTTGTTGGGGGTGGTGGTGGTGATGGGTTTGTTTTTTGTTGCCCTGTCTCTCTGTTGTCTATCTGTGTTTTTTCGTTGGTCGTGGGTGTATTCGTCTTCTATCGTCTGTGTATGTGTTCTCTGTCTACTGTCTTTGTCTGCTGCTGTGTTTTTTGTGATGTGCGCGCGCGCCCCCAACACAACACACACACACACCCCACAAAACAACCACAGAGGGGCTACATTTTGTTAGTTTTCTTTTGACCTCTTTTGTTCGTCTCTACTTCAATGCCCCCGTTTCTCTCGTTCCAAACCATCATGATGGCGCGGTTTTGGGTGTGTGTGGTGTGGTGTGGGGGTTGGGGTGCTTGCTGCGTGCGTGCTGCGTGCGTCCCCGTGCGTACGGGCGTGCGTGGTGCATTTTTTTTTTAAAAAAAAATTTTTATTTATTTTTTACTTTTTATCGAAAAGGGATAAGCCTCAGGCTTTTTAAATCATCCCCGTGTGTAAGCGTTTTGAAATGTTGTTATTGTTCCCCCGGCAATGTGTACTCTTCGAAAAGCAAAAAGGGTTTACTGTGTGGCAAGATTTTCTGCTGTGTGCACTGGCCCTCGTTTTAGTTTATCCGAAAGACTTAGGGGATTGGAGTCGGCATGATTGTTATCCCCACAGGGAAAATCCTCTTGATCAAGTTTCAAACCCCGGGGTCAGCAGACCCGATGCAAGGGGCATCCTCTAACCCCCAGGCTATCCTCACCACTCCCACCCCCCCCCCTCTAAAAGCAAAAAGTGAAAAAATCCCATCTTTATTCCTAGGCACAAAACAGAACAGGGCCCGATAGCTCAAACCGCCTACCTAAAATATAAAACATAGAATGACCGAACCAATGAAACTTTTTTCTTTTCTTTTTTAAGGTAAAGGTATCCCATAACCTATAAGGTCGTAGGGGAGCGAGGCGTCAGAGCCCTCACTTCTCTAGGGGCCAGCATATGAGGGCGGCGCCCATCTCCTCTCCTCGCTGCTTTACCTTCCCTGACTCTAAGAGGGCAGGTACCCATTTACAGCTGGGTGAACTGGGGAACTGTTCTTGAAGCCAAGGCGCGCAAACTGGTCACCCATCTAAGTGGTAACCACGCTCAACGCTGCTTAACATTGGCTGGGGAAAGCGAGTGCTCTGACCACTGAGCTATCCTGTCTAATCAAAATGAACATAACAGAAAAACAAAACAATCAGAAAACAGGTACGTTTCTTAGCAAAATTGATTTTGATTTGTTGAAACTGTTTATTGTTTGCAGATGGGTATTTTTTCCGTTGTTGTTGTTGTTGTTGTTGTTGTGGCTGTTGTGGCCTCCCATTTTGCAAGGTGACATTTTTGTGATTGGTTGCTTTGAATTAAGAAAGTATCGCGATCTCGATTTCTTATGGCAATTTCGATGGTTTTGATTATGGTTTTCTTATGTACCCAAAAATTAATAAGTTATGTTTTCTCTTTTTTTAAATAAAGAATTTGACTTTTGACTTTTGTTCCAAACCATCCTCATCTTCGGAGTGTGGCCAAAAGAGAAATTGTAAAGTGTGTAAGGAGTTATGCTACCTTCCCGACAAATTATCTCCCTGATAATGGTTGGTAATCAGCCGACAGTTGCCCGCTTATTGTCAGTTAGTCTGGCTCGGCAATAGAACGGACATGCCATTTTGAAAGTGAGCTGGCTCGCTGGCTGGCTAATTGGTTGGATGGCTGGGTGGCTCTTCTCTCTCTCTCTTCTCTCTCTCTCTCTCTCTCTCTCCTCTCTCTCTCTCTCTCTCTCTCTCTCTCTCTCATATCAAAACTTAAATTATAATTATTTGCTTGAAATTATTTGT
>CM054134.1:11211364-11218864 GCA_028751875.1 Rapana venosa | reverse complement strand
TCGTGAATATCCAATAATGAAAAATAAAACTTTGGCTTAATATCCAATAACACACAAAAAAACCTCTTTTCCTGAAACCTCCACAAAAGAAGTATTTCTATCCTGAATACCCAACAGTGAAAATATTCCTTTATCGAGTACATAAAAAAAATTCCTGAATACCAACAATATACAACAATTATTTTCGTATATGTTCAACACTGAAGGTTTTTTCCTGAAAAACAAACCGAAAGAAATTCATTTTTCAATATCCAACAATTAAAATTTGTTCTTGAACACCTAGGAGTGACTGATTTTGTCCTGATGCTACAAAAAGGAAACAAATTATGAACTATGAATACCCAAGAATGAAGCAAGTCCTAAATACCTGACAATGAAGAAACTCTTTCTGAATACCAAGAAACTCTTTCTGGATACCTGACAATGAAAAAACTCTTTCTGGACACTAAGAAACTCTTTCTTGATACCAAGAAATTATTTCTGGATAGCAATGAACTCTTTCTAAATACCAAGAAACTCTAAATACCAAGAGACTATTACTGAATACCAATAAACTCTTTCTAAATACAATAAACTCTTTCAATAAGCTCTTTCTAAATACCAAGAAACTCTTTCTAAACCAAGAAACTCTTTCTAAATACCAATAAACTCTTTCTGAATACCTGACAATGAAGAAACTCTTTCTTAATACCTGAATATGAAGAAACTCTTTCTGAATACCTGACAATAAAAAAGCTCTTTCTGAATACCTGACAATGAAGACATTCTTTTTACTGAATACCTGTCAATGAAGACATTCTTTTTACTGAATACCTGACAATGAAGACATTCTTTTCACTGAATACCTGACAATGAAGACATTCTTTTTACTGAATACCTGACAATGAAGACATTCTTTTTACTGAATACCTGACAATGAAGACATTCGTTTCACTGAATACCTGTCAATGAAGACATTCTTTTCACTGAATACCTGACAATGAAGACATTCTTTTTACTGAATACCTGACAATGAAGACATTCTTTTTACTGAATACCTGACAATGAAGACATTCGTTTCACTGAATACCTGTCAATGAAGACATTCTTTTCACTGAATACCTGACAATGAAGACATTCTTTTTACTGAATACCTGACAATGAAGACATTCTTTTCACTCAATACATGACAATGAAGAAGTTTTTTCCCTGAATACCTGACTATTAAGAAATTCTTTTCCAAAATACCTGTCAATGAAGACTCTCTTTTTTCTGACTGACAATGAAGACATTCTTTTTCCGAATACCTGACAATGAAGACATTCTTTTTACTGAATACCTGACAATGAAGACATTCTTTTTACTGAATACCTGTCAATGAAGACATTCTTTTTTCTGACTGACAATGAAGACATTCTTTTTCCGAATACCCGACAATGAAGACATTCTTTTCCAAAATACCTGACAATTAAGAAACGCTTTCTAAATACATGATTGGCCCAGGCCAAAAGCTCTGTCAGTTATTGATGTCAGCTAATTGCCAAGGCCTGCACTAAAATGTTTGTTGTGTTGTAGAATGTTGTGTTGAGATTGCCTTCAGCCATGACAAGCTCTTTAACATAACAACAACCTGCACTTTACTTTAAAGGAGAAAAAAAAAACTCTGAAGTCGGAGTATGGCTGCCTATATGGCAGGTACTTGAAAAGATTCATACACGCAAACATCTCATCCGGTGTGCTTCCTATCTCACAGTGATTCCCAGGTAGGATGAGTGAGTCAGAGTGCATGTTCTGGGTGACCCCCCCAGGGTGTTAAGCTGGGGAACGCACAACAACAAGAAGAACAACAACAACAAATACCTAACAAGGAATATACTCTTCCCCTCAAAACCCACCTCTGTGCCCTTCTCTCCCTTTCCAGTGTCAATGTCGTTTCGAGGACGAGACTCTGGCCTTGACACCTGACCTTTCCAGGTCTGAAGAAGTGATCAGCGTCCTCCTCTTTCTGCTCCGTCATCAAGGAACTAACGTCTCTAACGGCTGCATTGTCTGCTGCAGCAGAGGCTTGTCATATCATACACCTAGAAAATGGGTGTTCCCCCCAGTCCTTTGCTAGATGCTGGTGGGAACCATTAGCGCTGCGGTTTAGTGGCGGTTCTGTTTCCTGCTTTCACACTGATGGTGCTTCTTCTAAGCGGACCGTGCCAGGCTGAAAGTCTGTTTTCTGTTCTGATGACTTGGGGAGGGGGGGGGGGGGGGGGGGGGGGGGGAGTGCTGTCCTGGCTAGTCTGTCGTCAAGACTTAATAAAATACTGCTGTCTGACTAAGCTGAAATTGTGTGCACATATGTGAGTGTTGCGGGAGTGGGGGAGGGGGGGGGGGGGGGGGGGGGGGGGGGGGGGGGGGGGGGGGGGGGGTGGGGGGGGGGGGGGATGCGGCTCTGGCTATGTCGCGTCAAGACTTAATAAAATACTCTGTCTGACAACCCTGAAATTTTGTGTGCACATATGTGGGTTGGGGAGTGGGGGGGGGGGGGGGGGGGGGGGGGGGGGGGGGGGGGGGGGGGGGGGGGGGGGGTAGTTGGGTAGGGGGATGGGCTCTGTTTTTGTTTTTCCTTCCTTTTTTTTTAAACGTCTTTTCCCTTTTGGATTTAGACTGGGCGTGTGTGTGTTGTGTGTGTGTGTGTTTTTTTTTGTTTTTGGTTTTGTTGTTTTGTTGTGTTTTTTGTGGGGGGGAAGGGGGGGGGAAAAGGGTTGTGTGTTGGGGTTGTGTGTGTGGTTGTGTGTGGTGTGTGTGTGTGTGTTTTTTGTTTTCCCGTGCGTGCCGGGGTGCGTGCGTGTGTGTGTGTGTGTGTGTGTGTTGTGGGGGTTTGTGTGTGATTGTGTGTTGTGTGTGAAGGGGAAAGGGAAAGCTGTGTGAAGACATCAGTTATTACTTGCGTGGGAGGACATTGCGTGCCTGTTAAAACCTTTTGGGCTTCGGTGGTATTGCGTTATGCTTTTCACTTGATTTCTTACCTTTTTTTTTTTGGGGAGGAAGAAGGGAAATCCTTTTTCCGGGGGTTTTTGGTTTTTTTCGGGGGGGGGGGTGGGGGGGTTAATTGTTGTCTTTTTTTCTTCCGTATCATGGGAAAAGCAAAAAAAAGTAACACACCTAAGGTCAAGTCCCGTAAAATGAAAAACCGCTGTTTTGTTTCCCGGCAAAGTGGATCGTGGTCAGAGAAAGCATCTCCAGAAAGCGAAAAACCGGGTTTTCCCAAAGGGGCAGTATTCGAATCCCCTTTGGGCCCCCCTTTACCCCATCCCTTTGATCATGAGTTATGGTCTGGTGCTAGTCTTTCGAAAGAAAGAATTTTAAAAAAAGGTCCCGTGTGTTTCACATAATTATTTAGGACGAAAAGAACCCCGGTAACAAGAAGTTGTCCCGGCAAAATTTCTGAGAAAAAAACACACACCTCTGATAGGGAAAAAAACAGTTGCAACATGGGAAAAAAAAAGGGGGCGTGTTTGTGGACGCTTTTTTCCCGAGGTAAGCACCCCAATTTCACAAGAAAATCTACCCCTACTTAAAGTGGGATATAGACAAAAAACAGCACAAAACAAAACATAAACACAATACAAAACCCAGGTTACTGAACTTTTTGCCCTTTGCCTGTCTCCTGATCTGTCATGGGGGTTCGCATTTAAGCTTTACCGCAGTGTGTTTTGGACAAATCAAAAAGGGCGGAGTTCACCCCTTTCCAAAATCACCTCTGCATCTGGGTTTTCCGTCATCCGCAGTACTGACCGTAGCTGACCTGCTTTTCTGCGAATGAAAGGTGGGAGCTTTTATGCGTGCATCTGATCTTATGCATGCATGTCATGTTTGGGGGGGGAGGAGGGGGGGGGGGGGGGGGAGGGGGGGGGGGGATTTTGGTTCCTGGGCTAGAGCTCCGAGGTTCACCAATGGTGAGATATTTGTGTTTCCAACCGTTGTTGCCAAACGTGAGTGTATCCGCATTGCGACTCCGGGGATCAACACGACATAATTGTGCCAACTTTGTTTTCTTAATTTTGCCATCTGTTCCATCTGGGCACACAATGGCCTGCTCCTCCGAAAGGTAGAACCAGTCTTAACGTGTGCGCTAGATGTTCTGCGTGCGTTCGCGCTCTGGACCTCAGTTTATAGTCTCATCCGAAGGACTTTTGAGAGAGTAGAGTTGGCACTGATGTTAAGTTCAGGGGAATAATCCCCTTGAAGGGGCGTCTCGATGGTAACTCAAACCTGGGATCGATCCTGGGTCTTCAGATCGCGTGCGCGACGCTCTAACCACCGGGCTATCCTGTCTCCACCATATATAAACATATATAGGATCTGATATATATATATATTTATATATATATATATATATATATATATATATATATATATATATATATATATATATATATATATATATATATATATATATATATATATATAAGTTCAAAAATGCCATCTTTATCTCAGAAACAACCTTTGATATGTCAGTGTCTACAAAATAAACCACATTGAACCAAATTGCCATTAATCAGTTCAGTAGAATCCGTCATTTTAAATCCGAAACAGTCTCGGCGTCTGCTCAACTGCAGTGTGTGTTAACCCCCCAAAAAGAGAGGGTTGGAGAAGGGGTGGGGGCGGTAGTGGAGTGTATTTGGTGGCTATGCTATTTGCTCCCCAGAGACAAACGACTTTGTTGCAGGCTTCTGTTTTGTGCTTGCCTCGTGTCCATCAAAAAGCGTTCAGAAAACGGTCTGCATCCTCCTCGGTGATGGATCTGAACGCTCTGCAGTGCTGTGCGCCTTGTGTTCATTAAAAAGCGTTCAGAGAAGAAAGGTCTCCGGCTTTCTGGGTGAGAGATTGGAAAGCTCTGCGGTACTGTGTTGGTAAATGGGGGTATCTGTTACACCCAGAGTCTTTGCACACTTGCTCCTGTTTCTTGTGCACTGGAAAAGAAATTGTGAATGTTCGTGTTTCAAACATGTTTACGCATATGCCCATGCACGCAAGTGCCCATGCACTTACACACGCACACAGGCACGCGCACGCGCGCACAAACACACACACACACACACCACCACCACCACACCACACCACACCACATACACAACATACTCACCACTACCACCACTACCACACCGCACCACCACCACACCACACCACACAGAGGCACGCGTTCGTGTGGTGAAAAATATGCCATTGCGTGCTGGTACACACACACACACAACACACACACAACACACATACTCACACACACTCACACTCACACACACACACACTCCACACACACTCACACTCACACACACACACACACCAAACACAGACATAACAACACACAACACACACACACACACACACACAACACACACACACACACACACACACACACACACACACACTACACACACACACACACACACACACACACACACACACACACACACACACACACACACACACACACACAACACACACAAAAACTGCATGCACAGTGGTGTGGTGTTTAGACATCATCCCCGAAGTCGGAATGCGGCTACCTTCATGGTGGGCAAAACGACTACACAAGCAAAACCTCATCACTAGTGAACCTGGCACCTCCAGCCAGGAACAAGCAATGAACTAAAACAACAGTTGCCGGCATTGTAGCGCCGAGGTTTGTGGTGAGGGCAAGTCCTAGTGACAGTCACTGATGGGGAACTGGGCAGACAGGCAGATAGCACAGAGTTAGTAGAGCAGTATGACCAGCACAGAGAGATAGGACAAAACAAGTAGAGCAGTATGACCAGCACAGAGAGATAGCACAGAACAAGTAGAGCAGTATGACCAGCACAGACAGACAGACAGATAGCACAGAGCAAGTAGAGCAGTATGACCAGCACAGAGAGATAGGACAAAACAAGTAGAGCAGTATGACCAACACAGAGAGATAGCACAGTACAAGTAGAGCAGTATGACCAGCACAGAGAGATAGCACAGAGCAAGTAGAGCAGTATGACCAACACAGGCAGATAGCACAGAACAAGTATAGCAGTATGACCAACACAGACAGATAGCGCAGAACAAGTATAGCAGTATGACCAGCACAGACAGACAGATAGCACAGAACAAGTAGAGCAGTATGACCAGCACAGACAGACAGATAGCACAGAACAAGTATAGCAGTATGACCAGCACAGACAGATAGCACAGAACAACTAGAGCAGTATGACCAGCACAGACATATAGCACAGAACAAGTATAGCAGTATGACCAGCACAGACAGACAGATAGCACAGAACAAGTAGAGCAGTATGACCAGCACACACAGACAGACAGATAGCACAGAACAAGGATAGCAGTATGACCAGCACAGACAGACAGACAGATAGCACAGAACAAGGATAGCAGTATGAACAGCACACACAGACAGACAGATAGCACAGAGCAAGTATAGCAGTATGACCAGCACACACAGATAGCACAGAGCAAGTATAGCAGTATGACCAGCATAGAGAGACAGACAGATAGCACAGAACAAATAGAGCAGTATGACCAGCACAGAGAGATAGCACAGAACACGTATAGCAGTATGACCAGCACAAACAGATACCACAGAACAAGTATAGCAGTATGACCAGTACAGACAGACAGACAGCACAGCACAGAACAAGTATAGCAGTATGACCAGCACAAACTGACAGATAGCACAGAACAAGTATAGCAGTATGACCAGCACAAACAGACAGACAGACAGATAGCACAGAACAAGTATAGCAGTGTGACCAGCACACACAGACAGACAGACAGATAGCACAGAACAAGGAGTAGTATCACCCGAAAGACTAGTACCTAGACCACCACTCAGGATCTAGTGGATGGGGGGGAGGGGGGGGCGGGTCAAGAGAGAAATTTGGGGCTTACAACGGAGTGGAACCAGCACTTATGGTTGTGTAGGCAGGAGCGATAGTTGTAGACAACCGATCCACACACAGCATGCTGTCAGTCTGCCTTGGCAATACCCTGTGTAGCACTAGTAGCTCCAGATGCTAGGTAAAGGAAAGGTAAAGGAGTCCCATAACCTATAAGGTCGTAGGGGAGCGAGGCGTCAGAGACCTCACTTCTCTAGGGCCAGCATATTGAAGGCGGCGCCCATCTCCTCTCCCTCGCTGCTTTACCTTCCCTGACCCTAAAGAGGGCAGGTATTCATTTACAGCTGGGTGAACTGGAGGAACTGTACTGAAGCCAAGGCGCGCAAATGGTCACCCATCCAACTGGTAACCGCGCTCAACGCTGCTTAACTTGGCTGGGGAAAGCCAGTGCCCCATGCTATCGGTCTTTTTATATGGGAGACGGGATAGCCTAGTGGTTAGAACATTGCGCTCGCAATCTGACGACCCGGGTTCGATTCTCGATCAAGGGGATATTTTCCTCTGGAGTTAACATCAGTGCAGACTCCACTCTCCCCAAAAGTCCTTCGGATGAGACTAAGAACCGAAGTCCCGTGTGCGAACGCACGCAGAACAT
>CM054134.1:11196364-11203864 GCA_028751875.1 Rapana venosa | reverse complement strand
CCCTCTCTCTCTCTCGCTCTCCCTCTCCCTCTCTCTCTCTCGCTCTCTCTCTCTCTCTCTCTCTCTCTCTCTCTCTCTCTCGCTCTCTCTCTCTCTCTCTCTTTTGCTTCTTTTCTTCCTACCCAGCCTATTCTCCTGCCTTTTTTCAAGCAAATCTGAATTCTTTTTTCTTTCTTCCATCACCTTCACCTATCCCGTAGTCCTGAGGACCGTCTTCACCAATGAATATTTTGCAACCAGCTTCCTCCACTCCCCGCGGTCCTCTGCTTTCCGTAGCAATTTCTTCCAGTCAAGGCCAGTCCACTCTCTGATGCTGTCTTCCCATCGTTTTCTCTGTCTGCCTCTTCGTCTCCCTCCTTGTACTGTTCTCTGTAGGACAGTCTTGGCCAGTCCAGATGTTCGTGTGACGTGCCCGTTCTTCTTAAGTTTGCGTTTTTTTCACTGAAGTCAGGAGCTCTTCTCTTCATATGGTCCTAGGACGTTTTTTTATTCTGGTTTTCACCGCCTCCTTAGTGAACCTTTTAATAAGCTGCCCTGAAGTCGGAACGTGTCGGCTGAGGCCAGCAGGCAGAGCTCTTGCAGAGTGACCAGCACAGGAGAAGACCAGGCACAGTGCCTCCTACCCAATATGGCCAATAACGACCCCCAAAAAATAATTCCTGAAAAATCAGAGACCGTCATTTAGAAAAGCCCGATGAGTGTGGAGCTGATATCTCTGCCTCATAGCAAAGTAACGGAATGTACATAAGTAGGCTACTGTTGTCAACTTGTAATGGAGCTCTTCTTGAATTAGACACGATTTCACACTGTAATACACACAACAGTTTCAAACTTTGTCTAGTAGAGAGTTCTGGCAATTAATGGAAAAGTAGAGGTTATGTGTTGAACTGATTGCCTTAGTGTGAATGGTGAGATGTACGTTGAGCTGATTGCCTTAGTGTGAATATTAAAATATATGTTGAACCGATAAAAAAAATATTTTGAGAAAAACTTCAGGAGAAAGTGGGGGAGGGGGGGGAGGGATTAATAACAGTTGTGGTCGTTGGTTTGTTTTGGTTGGGGTTCTTTTTTTGTTTTTGGTTGGTTGTTTTTTTAGTTGGGTTTTTTTTTAGGGGGGGTGGGGGTGGGGTTGGGTTGGTTTTGTTGGGGTTTTTTTGTAATTTCGATTTTTTTTATTTTGGTGTTTGTTTGGTTGGTTGTTAGTTTGTTTTCTTTTGGGAGGATTTTTTTTCTGGAGATGTCACAGTCAGCATTTTTTCCTTGTGGTTGTGATTTTTGAAAGGAGGTGACTGCTCGAGTTCTGCGAATAGACAACAACAACAACAACAAGCCTGGAAGTGAAGATCTGGGTCACAAAGATGAAGCTGATTAGGGTAGCCATGTTCTTTCCACTGTTTACTTTAAGCGGCAAAAAAAGAGATTTTTTGTGCTTGTTCTCTCTCTCTCTCTCTCTCTCTCTCTCTCTCTCTCTCTCTCTCTCTCTCTCTCTTCAAAGTCCTTTGGATGAGTGAGACTCTAAACCGAGGCCCCCTGTGAGAATGCACGGAAAGCATCTTGCGCACATGTTAAAAACCCGTTTCGCCTTTCGGAAGAACAGGCCATTTCGTGCCGGCAGGAAAGGAAGACAAAAAACCCTATTTAAAAAATCGCAGAAAAACCACACACACAAAAAGTGTACACACAGGTGTCGTGTTTATACGCCATCCCCGAAGTCGGAATGCGGTTACCTAAACGGTAAGGGAGGCGGGGGGAAGGGGGGGGGGGCGGTCTCATACGCAAAAAAATCTTATCATTGGTTATCCTCGGAGCTCTAGCTGAGGAACGAAAGGGGAAAAAAAAACCATTATGATGCGAGAGACAGTGCAGCCGAGTGGTTAGCACCATATGACCTCAGCCCCCAGGATCCTTGAAAGCGTGGGTTCGAATCTCCGCTTCGGATTTTGGTGAAGTAAAGGGGGGGGGGGGGGGGGGAGAGGTCACGATTTCCCAGGTCAACCTAAATGCAGACCTGCACAGTGCCTTAATTTCCTGTGTGTGTCAATACATACCGATGATCAAACATGCACGGTAAAAATCCTGAAATTTGTGTCAGTGTTTGGTGGATTACGGAAACACGAATATGCCTAGCATGCATCCTGTACCAAAAAGAAATGAGCTGTTCTGAAGTTGGAACGTGTGGGCTGAGGCCAGCAGGCAGACCTCCTGCAGAGTGACAAGCACAAGAGAAGACCTGGCACTAGGTATCCCAGCCTTATAATAAGGGAAGGAAGAGAGGAAGGAGAGAGGGACAGACAGACAGGCAGGCAGGCAGACAGGCAGGCAGGAAGACAGAGACAGACAGACAGGCAGACAGAGACAGACAGACAGACAGAGACAGACAGACAGAGACAGACAGACAGACAGGCAGGCAGGCAGGCAGGCAGACAGGAAGACAGACAGACAGAGACAGACAGACAGACAGACAGACAGGCAGGCAGGCAGACGACAGGCAGGCAAGCAGACGACAGGCAGGCAGGCAGACAGACAGAGACAGAGACACAGACAGACAGACAGACAGAGAGAGAGAGAGATTATGATGTAATAGTTTGCAGATGGCTTGAGGTGAAGCAGGATGGCCACAGACTGGCTTCAGGTTGAAGAGTCTCTTTATATTCCTCAGATAACTGTGTGATGCCAGAAATTAGCCGTGCGAATGGACCGTGTAGATTCCTAATGGATCAGGTTTTGATGTTTTTGATTTGATTTTGATTCCGATGACATCAGAGAAAAGCTGACGTCATGCAGAGATGACAGACGCGAACAGTGACGCATACGTAATTATCATAGCGCTTTCATAACATGCCGGTAATGAATTTCTGGAGCTTTTTTGCGTCGTGAATTTCTGCTATCAGATATAATTAATCAGAAAGGAGTAACTTGTTAATCTCTCTCTCTCTCTCTCTCTCTCGCTCTCGCTCTCGCTCTGCTTTTCCCTGCAATCACACGTGGCATATTTCTTTCTATTTCCACAAACCACAGGGGGTATAAAAAAATTTTAATTTTTGTTAAAAGGCGAGATGTCTTGAATCTGAATCAAATGCAAGAGGCTTGACGACAGAAAACATAACTGAGATAAATAACATTTTCCACAATCTCCCGTAAACAGAAGTACGCTGGAGCAGATAAGGTTAATATATTATAATCTGCTTTACTGCAAAAGACAGCTCTCCCTACTTTCCCATCAAGTAATCATGCAAGACATGGATCGGTGGTCTAGAGGTAACGCGCCTGCCTAGAAAGCGAAAAGTCTGGGTCGGAAGTGTGCGGTGGTTTGATCCCCGCTGGGGCCTGAAACTTTTCCCCCCATCCTTTAGACCATGAGTAGTGGTCTGGGTGCTAGTCTTTCGGATGAGATGATTAAACTGAGGTCCCGTTTGTGACATAACATTAATTAGCGAAGGTAAAAGAACCCACGGCAGCATGAGAGTTGCCCCTGGCAAAATTTCTGTAGAAAAATCCACTCTGATAGGGAAACAATTATAGTTGCGACAGGAAAAATAATGGGTGGCGCCGCTCTTGTGGCGACGCGCTCACCCCGCCCGGGGAGAGCAGCCCGAATTTCACGCAGACAGATCTGCCGTGACGTAAAGTGGTATGAAAATGAAAAATGACACAAAAGCCATGTGGCCGTCATTTGCCTGCTTCCCCCTCGTCCTGCTGACGCCGATGAGCCAGTCAGTATGAACAGCACCCCCACCTCCTGGACATTCTGTGCTAGGAATTCCCTCTTTGCTATCCCTCGTTTTGTTTCTGCCTTGTTCCTTTTCTTCTTGTCATCTCCTCCTTCTTGTCTGTTTTCTGGCTTCTCGGTCCATTCTCCTGCTCTTTTTCTCCAGAGAGACTTGAAAGATAATCATTCTCTCGGATGCGCTAGGCCTGACTTGTCAGGCACCTAATGGCAGCGCAACGCATCTTCCTGTTTGATAAAAAAAAAAAAAGAGTTTTTCCTACTTCACCACATTGGATATTCATTATAATATGTTGGTAATTATTTTTTTACGAGTTTCATTGAAAAATGGACAACGAAGACATAACTGGCATTCATCAACAACAACGTTAATTTGGAATTTTGTGCAGCAGTGACAGGAAGACTGTTCTTGGTTGTGCGGAAGCGAGCTAACTGAACAGAAGTATTTGATGCCAGCAAGAATAGAGTGTTTTCTTCAACACAACATGTTGTTATAACCATTTGGTCATCTTGACCCTGACCGCCTTTCTTCTTGTCAGCTGGTAGCGACTGTTCGGGGTTGTTTTCTTTTGTTTTCTTTTCATTCTTCGGCTAGAGCTCCGAGGTTCACCAATGGTGAGGTTCTGGGTATGCAGCCGTTTATACCCATCATTAGGTAGCTGCATTCCGACTTCGGGATGATGTCTAAAACAGACACCTGCGTGCATGCAGCTTTTCTTAAAGTTTGTTGTCCGTTCCTGCCAGAACGAAATGGCTTACTCTTCCGAAAAGCAGAACGGGGTTTAAACATGTACGCAAGATGTTCTTCTCTTCTGTTTTGTGTTGACAATGGTCTTGTTTACGAAACGAAGCCGCCGACCTGCTCTACCAGAGTCCTGTCATCACCATTAAAGACAACTTTTTGTTTCTTATTCATTCTTCCTATACAATCTGTGGGTAAATGATATTTGAAATCCTCGGCAGGAGATGATTAAAAAAACAACCAAGTTTAGTCAATGCAGACCTGTAACATGATATGCGAGGACCACAAGCTTAGCCTTCAACGTCTGTTTAGATCAAAGGATATTACAAATTATGTGGTGCTCTGTGCTATCCTTCGATACTGCCAACAAAGTGTTGTAATTATTTCTTCTCTGTGCCAATGACAAAAGGAGCTTCACCTTAACGCATGCTGTTTGTAGATTGCCTGATAGTCTTGTGCAGAGATGGAAGCCTGCTGGCACCTAGCTCCCTACCACGAATGCTGTCTCCATCTAGCGCAAAGTCAATACCGCTGTCCATCCTTGAGGCTGTTTATCATTTCGTCAAACAATTCCGAAGGAACAAAGCAGAAATGCGGGATCATCTCTGGTTGATGGGCCACGAGTGGTCCAACTTTAAGGGTTTCCTGTATATCAAGTTACTGGCAGTTTGACTCACTATTCAGATGTTTTATGGCGTCCTCAAAAAACAGAGGTCATTTGAATTTGGTCACCTGTATAACAGCGCTTTTTTGTTGGTACACTATCAAGTTTTCTGCAGATAATGATGAAAGTCCAAATACCACATCGCCTTTAGAAAACAAAAAACAAAAACAGTTGAACCTGACCATCAGATACAATCCGGTTTTCAGTCATCCCAGTTCCGCCACACCACCATCCTAGATCCTGACACTGCATCATTCACGTCACCGTCCCTCTCCTTTAAAAAAAAATCTACGCCGGAAAAGAAAAGTCAAATACGGATGTGGCTGTACCCTGTGACACCCAATCCTTTAGGCGGGAGTGTTGTTACGTCAGCGACGTTGCACACCAGTAAGGAACAGACAGGCAAACAAACAGACACACAAGCACACAGGCAGACAGACAGGCAGACAGACAGGCAAACAGACCCACAGACACACAGACAGACCGACAGACAGACATGCAGACATGCAGACAAACAGACATGCAGACAGGCACACAGACAGATAGACAGAAAGACAGGAAGACAGACAGACACGTTTTTTTTATTCTTTTATATCGAGGATAATGGAATAAGCACCTATGTGCTTTTTTACAAACAGTCCCCGTGTGTATGCGGTTTTGTAAATTTTGACAGGTAGACAGCCACACAGACAGGCACACAAACAGATAGGCAGACACACATACACACAGACACACAGACAGACAGACAAACAGACAGACAAACAAACAGACAAGCAGACAAACACACCGACACACAGACCTATCCCAGTCCCCAGCACACCACCCCTTCCTCTTTTCTTTCCCAAAGTGAAGCAAGATGGCCACCGCGGTGGTGCTGTGTACGTGCGCTTTCTCACAGCCTGAGGCAGCGGGCATCACGTGCAACAGGCCAAAGATGGCGTCAGCAGCCTTCAGAAGGCAAAGTGTAAACTTCAGTTTGGACAACAACCGCTCCTGTTTTGTCATAACTTCCTCTTTCATGTCTGTGCACTGTGCTGTACTGTGCTGTGCTGTGCTGTGCTGTGCTGTGCTGTGCTGTGCTGTGCTGTGCTGTGCTGTACTGTACTGTACTGTACTGTGGGACTGTACTGTACTGTACTGTACTGTCTGTACTGTGCTGCACTGCACTTGTACTGTACTGTGCTGTACTGTACTGTCTGTGCTCGTGCTGTGTGACTGACGTGCTGTGCTGTGCTGATGTACTGTTACTGCACTGTACTGTGATGTACTGTTGCTGTACTGTGCTGTACTGTACTGTACTGTGCTGTCGCTGTACTGTTACTGTGCTGCGCTGCACTGTACTGGTGCTGTGCTGTACTGTGCTGTGCTGTGCTGTACTGTGCTGTGCTGTACTGTACTGTACTGTGCTGTGCTGTACTGTGCTGTTTGTACTGTGCTGTACTGTGCTGTACTGTGCTGTACTGTACTGTGCTGTACTGTATGTGTGTCTGTACTGTGCTGTACTGCTACTGTACTGTGCTGTACTGTGCTGTACTGTATTGGTGCTGTTACTGTGCTGTACTGCACTGTACTGTACTGTACTGTACTGTGCTGTACTGTACTGTATTGTGCTGTACTGTGCTGTACTGTACTGTGCTGTACTGTGCTGTACTGTACTGTACTGTACTGTGCTGTTCTGTACTGTGCTGTGCTGTACTGTACTGTACTGTGCTGTACTGTACTGTGCTGTACTGTACTGTGCTGTACTGTACTGTGCTGTACTGTGCTGTGCTGTATTGTACTATACTGTGCTGTGCTGTACTGTGCTGTACTGTACTGTGCTGTACTGTACTGTACTGTACTGTGCTGTACTGTACTGTGCTGTGCTGTATTGTACTGTACTGTGCTGTACTGTACTGTACTGTGCTGTGCTGACTGTGCTGTACTGTACTGTACTGTGCTGTACTGTACTGTACTGTGCTGTACTGGTGCTGTCTGTCTCCGGGGTTGGCTGCCAGCTCGCTGTGCCACAAGCCTTGAAGAGAGAGGCAGGGAGGGTAGGATTTTTTTTTCTCAGAAGGAAAACATAATTTGTCAACCGTAGCTTAATCTGATAGTTATCTGTTAGTGTATTAAGACAAGAGAGAGAGGGGGGGGGGGGGAGGAGAGGAGAGAGAGAGAGAGGAGAGAGAGAGAGAGAGAGAGAGAGAGAGAGAGAGAGAGAGAGAGAGAGAGAGAGAGGAGAGAGAGAGAGAGAGATCCTAGTGTATTAAGAGATAGAGGGGTTGGAAGTCAGGGACAAAAAGGGAGGTGGCTTGGTGGTCTAGAGGTAACGCGCCTGCCTAGAAAGGGAGAAGTCCGGGTCGGAAGTGTGCGGTGGTTTAAATC
>CM054134.1:11173864-11191364 GCA_028751875.1 Rapana venosa | reverse complement strand
CGAAAGGACATCTCAGAGAAAGGACATCTTAGCGAAGGACATCTTAACGAAGGACATCTCAGAGAAAGGACATATTAGCGAAGGACATCTTAACGAAGGACATCTCAGAGAAAGGACATTTTATAGAAAGGACATCTTAGCGAGGGACATCTTAGCGAAAGGACAACTTAGCGAAGGACATCTCAGAGAAAGGACATCTTATAGAAAGGACATCTTAGCGAAGGACATCTTAGCGAAAGGACATCTTAGCGAAGGACATCTCAGAGAAAGGACATCTTAGCGAAGGACATCTCAGAGAAAGGACATCTTATAGAAAGGACATCTTAGCGAAGGACATCTTAGCGAAAGGACATCTTGGCTAAAGGACATCATAGCGAAGGACATCTTAGCGAAGGACATCTTAGCGAAGGACATCTCAGAGAAAGGACATCTTATAGGAAGGACATCTTAGCGAAGGACATCTTAGCGAAAGGACATCTTAGCGAAGGACATCTCAGAGAAAGGACATCTTAGCGAAAGGACATCTTAGCGAAGGACATCTCAGAGAAAGGACATCTTAGCGAAGGACATCTCAGAGAAAGGACATCTTAGCGAAGGACATCTTAGCGAAAGGACATTTTAGCGAAGGACATCTCAGAGAAAGGACATCTTAGCGAAGGACATCTTAGCGAAAGGACATCTTAGCGAAGGACATCTCAGAGAAAGGACATCTTAGCGAAGGACATCTTAGCGAAAGGACATCTTAGCGAAGGACATCTCAGAGAAAGGACATCTAATGAAAGGACATCTTAACGAAGGACATCTTAGAGAAAGGACACCTTAACGAAGGACATCTTAGCGAAGGACATCTTAGCGAAGAACATCTCAGCGAAAGGACATCTTAGCAAAGGACATCTTAGAGAAAGGACATCTTAGCAAAGGACATCTTAGAGAAAGGACATATCACAAAAAGAACATTTTAGCGAAAGACATCTTAGAGAAATGACATCTTAGCGAAAGACATCTTAGAGAAATGACATCTTAGCGAAATGACATCTTAGCGAAGGACATCTTAGCGAAGGACATCTCAGCAGAGAAAGGACATCTTAGCGAAAGGACATCTAGCAAAATGACATCTCAGCAGAGAAAGGACATCTCAGCAGCGAAAGAACATCTCAGCAGCGAAAGGACATCTCAGCAGCGAAAGGACATCTTAGCGAAAGGACATAATAATAATAATAATAATAATAATAATAATAATAATAATAATAATAATAATAATAATAATAATAATAATATATGGAATTTATATAGCGTTGAATCTTGTAAAAAACAAACAAATCGAAGCGCTTGCACTCAATCATTTACAGGCATGCAACTCTCCTTAAACATAATGAACAACAGATTTCAAAACCATGCGCGCGCATGTATGCACGCATGCACGCACACACACGCACACACACACACACACACACACACACACACACACACACACACACACACACACACTCGGAACAACACTTAGAAGGTGAAAGATGCTGTTGAAAATTAGGGACAGATATTTGGGGGGAAAGTCTCAGGTAGGAAATAAGTGTGTTTTGAGGCTGGATTTGAAGGTATCAAGTGAAGGCTTTTGGCGAAGTGAAAGAGGGAGGTCATTCCAGGTGGATGGACCAGAAACAGAGAAGGAGCGACGGCCAACAGTGGTTTGTTTGAATCTGGGTGTTCGAAAGCACAAAGTATCTGCGGCTAAACGAAGGGAACGGGATGGAGTGTACAGATGAAGGCAGTTACAGAGATAAGAGGGTGCAGATTTGTGGAGACATTTGAAACAGAGGGTATTGATTTTATACTCCAGTCTTTTTGAGACAGGCAGCCAGTGAAGAGATCGCAGAAGAGGAGTGAGGTGTTCAGATTTTTTCTTTCTTAGGACCAGTCGAGCTGCAGAGTTTTGTATGTGTTGAAGAGAGTGGATAGATGATGCTGGTAGGCCAACCGAAAGAGAATTACAGTAGTCTAAACGTGAAAGAATGAGAGATGTGACGAGCTTGGAAGTTGCATCAGTAGACAGATACTTGCGAATCCCGCTTATGCGCCGTAATTGATAGTAGCAAGACTGGCAGGTCTGGGTGATGAATTTTTTCATAGAGAGTGTGTTGTCAAGAACTACTCCTAAATACTTCACAGAGTTGGACAAAGGAACTGACGTATTGCCGAATTCTATTGAAGTTTTTGCGATAGAGGAAAGTTTATGTTGGGTCCCTATGAGCATGGCTTCGGTTTTATCGGCATTAAGTTGTAACTTGTTCTGAGTCATCCAGTTTTGAATGTCTTGAAGGCAATAGGACATATTTGTCAGGAGGGAAGGCAAGTTTTCAATAGTATCACTGCACTGAAGCTGAGTATCATCGGCATAGAAATGATGATCAATATGGTGGTTGTTTATTATATGTGAGAGTGGAGCAGTGTAGAGAGTAAAGAGAACAGGGCCCAGGACTGATCCCTGCGGGACTCCACATTCCATTGTGACAGGTTTTGATTGAATTCTCATCTCAGCAGCGAAAGGACATCTCAGCAGCGAAAGGATATCTTAGCGAAAGGACATCTCAGCAGCGAAAGAACATCTCAGCAGCGAAAAGACATCTCAGCAGCGAAAGGACATCTCAGCAGCGAAAGGAATTCTCAGCAGCGAAAGGACATCTCAGCAGCGAAAGGACATCTTAGCAAAAGGACACCTTAGTGAAATGACATCTTAGCGAAGGACATCTCAGCAGCGAAAGGACATCTCAGCAGCGAAAGGACATCTCAGCAGCGAAAGGACATCTCAGCAGCGAAATGACATCTTAGCAAAAGGACACCTTAGTGAAATGATATCTTAGCGAAGGACATCTTAGCGAAAGGACATCTCAGCAGCGAAAGGACATCTTAGCGAAAGGACACCTCAGCAGCGAAAGGACATCTCAGCAGCGAAAGGAATTCTCAGCAGCGAAAGGACATCTCAGCAGCGAAAGGACATCTTAGCAAAAGGACACCTTAGTGAAATGACATCTTAGCGAAGGATATCTTAGCGAAAGGACTTCTCAGCAGCGAAAGGACATCTCAGCAGCGAAAGGACATTTCAGCAGCGAAAGGACATCTCAGCAGCGAAAGGACATCTTAGCAAAAGGACACCTTAGTGAAATGACATCTTAGCGAAGGACATCTTAGCGAAATGACATCTCAGCGAAAGGACATCTTAGCGAAAGGACATCTTAGCGAAGGACATCTTAGTGAAAGGACATCTTAGCAGAGAAAGGACATCTTAGCGAAAGGACATCTCAGAGAAAGGACATCTTAGCGAAGGACATCTTAGCGAAGGACATCTCAGCAGAGAAAGGACATCTTAGCGAAAGGACATCTTAGAAAAAGGACATCTTAGCGAAGGACATCTTAGCGAAGGACATCTCAGCAGAGAAAGGACATCTCAGCGAAAGGACATCTAGCAAAATGACATCTTAGCGAAAGGACATCTCAGCAGAGAAAGGACATCTCAGAGAAAGGACATCTTAGCGAAACGACATCTTAGCGAAACGACATCTTAGCGAAGGACATCTTAGCGAAGGACATCTTAACGAAGGATATCTTAGCGAAGGACATTTCAGCAGAGAATGGACATCTCAGAGAAAGGACATCTTAGCGAAACGACATCTTAGCGAAAGGACATCTTAGCAAAGGACATCTCAACGAAGGACATCTTAGCGAAGGACATCTCAGCAGAGAAAGGACATCTCAGAGAAAGGACATCTTAGCGAAAGGACATCTCAGTAGAGAAAGGACATCTCAGAGAAAGGACATCTTAGCGAAACATCTTAGCGAAAGGACATCTTAGCGAAGGACATCTTAGCGAAGGACATCTTAGCGAAGGACATCTTAGCAGAGAAAGGACATCTCAGCGAAAGGACATCTAGCAAAATGACATCTTAGAGAAAGGACATTTCAGCAGAGAAAGGACATCTCAGAGAAAGGACATCTTAGCGAAACGATTTCTTAGCGAAAGGACATCTTAGCGAAGGACATCTTAGCGAAGGACATCTCAGCAGAGAAAGGATATCTCAGCGAAAGGACATCTTAGCGAAACGACATCTTAGCGAAAGGACATCTTAGCGAAAGGACATCTTAGCGAAGGACATCTTAGCGAAGGACATGTCAGCAGAGAAAGGACATCTCAGCGAAAGGACATCTTAGCGAAAGGACATCTTAGCGAAACGACATTTTAGCGAAGGCCTGTCAGATCAGGAACCGGACGCTCACGACATTCCTAGTCCCAAAGGAAAGTGTTCGGTTTTGTTTTCTTCCTCTTCAGCAGTTTAGTTAGTTTTTCTTCCAGTCTTTTATAAACATCCCTGTAAACTATCTCCTGCCCACTCCTTCTCATTCCCAGATTTTTTTTCTACCTAGTTCCTTCTTTTAAGTTTTTCTTTTATGCCGTCTTTCCTCATTCCTTCCATGCTGTTTAAAACTGCATCTGTTTCTGTTAGCTGGAAAAACAGTCACGTGAAAACAGAGAAATGAAAATCAAAGTTTACCTACAAAACAGAGTGCTTAAAAAACGCTTTGAAATTTAAGTGCCACAAAGTTGCACTGAATCCCTGAACATAATCAGAGTGTCGTTAAAAAAAAAAGATTAATTAATGTCAGTGGCAATTAACAAAAAAAAAATCACTAGATTTATTTAAAACGCATCAAGTAGCACGATTTGGCGTTGGCAAAGCTTACTGGTGTGTTTCTGTTGATCAAACCTGAAATAGAAAAAAGACATCGTTTGGAAGATCTTTAAACTATTACGATTTGTGCGTTCACATAGAAATAACCATTGAAACAGCACTTTTGTATGATAAATGTTATGCACAAAGCTGCAGCACAAATGTTTATACAATGATGTCGAAGCTGTTGCTGTTTTGGAGTGAAGGACAGCAGATCGCCTCACGCAGGTGGATACATCTCCGAGCTCCTGATCCTGTTGGTCTTGAGATCGCCGGTTCATTACCAGGAAAAACGTGGCAAATTAAGTAGGGTTATTTTTAACGATTTCTCGGGTATATCTTAATAGTTTATGTGCCAACGTCTTCTGAGTTCTCTTCCCAGTATACGTACATGCTGAAGATGGAGTATTATTATCTATTAACTCTATACATAATATCTATTAACTCTATACATCTGTTAACTATATACATCTATCAACTCTATACATCATAATTATCTATCAACTCTATACGTCATATATATCAACGATATACATCACATCTATTAACTCTATACATCATATCTATTAATTCTATAAATCATATCTATTTACTACATAAATCACATCTATTCACTATATGATGTGTATCTATTCACTACATAAATCATATCTATCAACTATACAAATCATACCACCCACATTAAAGATTCACTACTTCGCATCAGTATTCAGTGGGTTGCGGAATCACCAAAATATACCCCTGGTTTCAAAAGCACACTGAATAACGCATTTGGTCAACAATCCGTTCAGTGGTTTTCTGAGCAGATGAGAGGCCAGCCACGTGTTGCAACTGCGACGTCAGATACGCCAACATTTCAAGACATCTGAAAGGTTGATCATTAGGAGCACAACAACTGGCTTTAAACCAGAAAGATAGGGGGAGGGACACCGTAGTAGTTTGAACGTTGGCTCACGATTTGACGACCTGGGTTCGAGCCACCACCGAGACGCCTGCTCAAGGGGAGGAGGAGAAGAAGGAGAAGAAGAAGAAGAAGGAGAAGAAGAAGAAGAAGAAGAAGAAGAAGAAGAAGAAGAAGAAGAAGAGAGAAGAAGAAGAAGAAGAAGAAAAGAACAAGAAGAACAAGAAGAACAAGAACAAGAAGAAGAAGAAGAAGAAAACAAAAAACAACAACAACAGCAAGCAGCAGCAGCAAGCAGCAACAAAAAACAAACAACAAGCAACAACAGCAGCAGCATCACAGCAACACAGCAACAACAACAACAGCAGCAGCAACAACAGCAACAGCAACAACAACAACAATAACAAGAAAGAAGCATCCAAAGAACCTGAGAGAAAAGGGCGAGAAAAGAAACACAAGCAAAGACAAATAAGAAACACTAAACCGGATCTCTTTGCACATAAAACAAACATGGCAGAAACTCAACTTCCTGCTGACTGGCTGTGATGACACAGAGACAGACAGACAGACAGACAGACAGACACAGACAAACACAGACACAGACAGAGAGACAGAGAGACAGAGAGAAGACAGACAGAGACAGATAGAGACAGAACACAGACAGAGACCAGAGAGAGACAGAGACAGACAGACAGACACAGACAGAGAGAGACAGGACACAGACAGAGAGAGACAGAAGAGAGAGGGACAGACAGACAGACACAGACAGAGAGAGACAGACACAGACAGAGAGAGACAGAGATAGAGAGAGAAAGACAGACAGACAGAGAGACAGACACAGAGACGGACACAGAGAGAGACACACAGAGAGACAGTGAGAGACAGACAGACAGAGAGAGACAGAGAGACACAGAGAGAGGGAGGGAGCCAGGCTCTCAGTACAGGCTCACATTACTACACTACGCTTCCTTTGAGGGGCCCTCCCGGGGATTGTTGACGGCAGAGGACCTGATGTTTGTGGCTAAACATTGCCCCCCTACAGTGCCCTGCCAGCCTCTGGGAAAGCTGGGGAGGGGGGTGGAGACAGAGACTGTGCAGAGTGAAGCACGTGCATCACCATCATCAGTTTCTAGCATATTGCGTTCATAGCATGAGCTTCGGTGCAATTAAGGCTGGGCTGGGTTTTTTGTTGTTGTTTTGTTTTGTTTTGTTGGATTTGTTTTGTTTTGCTTTTGTTTTGTATTGTGTGTGTGTTCTTACTTCTTTTTTTCTTTTTTTTCTTTTTTTTTGGGGGGGGAAGGGGGGGGGGGGGGGAGGCAGGGGTGTCTCTGCGTAAATTCTGAAATAAAATTATGGTATTCCCACTCTCTCTCTCTCATACTTACACAGACGGAAACACAGCACACACACACACACACACACACACACAACACACACACAACACACACACCACACACCATTACTGGTTATACAAGCACGTCTGTTTTCTAAGACAGACAAACTATAACAGAACTGTTAAATTCACTGGAAAATAGACACTGAGAGTTTAACAACCTTGCTTTGCAAGAAGATAGCGAGGGAGATAATTGCGATAAAAATTTACGGACTGTCAATCAAATCTTATGCTATTCCTAAGCAAACTGCCTTGCAATACATTTCATCCCTTATTTCTCTATTAGACTGACTCACGCTTCAGTTTTTAGCTTCACGCACGTTGGCATGCACGCGCGTATGCATGTATACACACACACACACACACACACACACACACACTCACACACACACACACACACACACACACACACACACACACACACACACACACACATACACACACACCTCCCTATGGCCCAGGCCAAAAGCTGTCCGTTATTGATGTCAGCTAATTGCCAAGGCCTACATTAAAATGTTGTTATGTTTAAAATGTTGTGGTGAGATTGCCTTCAGCCATGACAAGCTCTTAACATAACAACCTGCACTCTCCTTTATAGAAGAAAAAATCCTCTGAAGTCGGAGTATGGCTGCCTATGTGGCGAGGTACTTGAAAAGAGTCATGCACGCAAACTTCTCACCCGGTGTACTTCCTATCTCACAGAGATTCCCAGGTGGGATGAGTGAGTCAGAGTGCATGTTCTGGGTGACCCCCAGGGTGTAAAGCTGGGGAACGCCCAACAACAACAACACACCTCCCTTTCCTTTCGTCAGTCTCACAACGGATAAATTATGCTAAAATATCTCACAGTAACTTTCGAGGGGGGAGGGGGGGGGGGTAGGGGGGAAACCTTTTTTTTTTCTTTTTTTTGGGGGTCTCTTATCCAAGGGGACGGGATAGCTCAGTGGTCGGAGCACTCGCTTTCCCCCAGCCAAGTTAAGCAGCGTCGAGCGTGGTTACCACTTGGATGGGTGACCGTTTGCGCGCCTTGGCTTCAGTACAGTTCCCCCAGTTGACCCAGCTGTAAATGGGTACCTGCCCTCTTTAGGGTCAGGGAAGGTAAAGCAGCGAGGGAGAGGAGATGGGCGCCGCCCTCAATATGCTGGCCCTAGAGAAGTGAGGTCTCTGACGCCTCGCTCCCCTACGACCTTATAGGTTATGGGACTCCTTTACCTTTACCTTACCCTTATCCATTGACTGCTAATATGTGGATCGGTGGTCTAGAAGTAACCCGCCTGTCGAGAAAGCGAAAAGTCTAGGTCGGAAGTGTACGGTGGTTCGAATCCCGTTTGGACCCGAAACTTTTCCCCCATCCATAAGACCATCAGTGGTGGTCTGGTCGCTAGTCTTTCGGATCAGATGATAAACCGAGGTCCCGTGTGTTACACAAAATTATTTAGCGCACGTAAAAGAACCCACGACAACAAGAGAGTTGTCCCTGGCAAAATTCTGTAGAAAAAAGTCATTCTGATAGGGAAACAAATGCAGTTTCAGACAGAAAAAAAGTAGAAAAAATAGGTGGCGCTGCTCTTGTGGCGACGCGCTCTCCCCGGGGAGAGCAGCCCGAATTTCACGCAGAGAAATCTCGTGACTTAAAGTGGTATAAAATAAAAAATTAAAAATTAAAGCGAAAAGTCCGGGTCGGAAATGTACGGTGGCTCGAATCCCGTTTGGGCCCGAAACTTTTCCCCCATCCATTAGACCATCAGTGGTGGTCTGGTCGCTAGTCTTTGGGATCAGATGATAAGCCGAGGTCCCGTGTGTTACACAAAATTATTTAGCGCACGTAAAAGAACCCACGGCAACAAGAGAGTTGTCCCTGGCAAAATTCTGTAGAAAAAAGTCATTCTGATAGGGAAACAAATACAGTTGCAGACGGGAAAAAAATAATGGGTGGCGCTGCTCTTGTGGCGACCCGCTCTCCCCGGGGAGAGCAGCCTGAATTTCACGCATAGAAATCTGTCGTGACTTAAAGTGGTATGAATAAATATAAATAAATAAATTAAATGAATATGTAGGTTATACCTTTTTTCTTTCTTTAAAAGAATGTGGGGAATATTCCATATACGCCCCATCATTTGCAAAGACATCCAGTTCAGCAGATGTTTTATTGAAACTTAACCAAGTACATCAACCTCTTGTGCATTCTAGATATATTCAGTTCCCGAAGTCGGAATGCGGTTACCTAAATGAGGGGAAAAAACTGTAGCAGAAGCAAAAATCTCACCGCTGGTGAACCTCGGAGCTCTAGCCGAGGAACGACAAAAATATGTATTTCAGCGTTTACACCCCCAACCACCACCACCACCACCACCCCCCCCCCCCCCCCCCCCCCCATCCCTCCCCAAGACTGACGTGACAGTTCTGCACAAGGGCTGATCTGGGAGATAGTTACCGAAAAGAAGGAGAAGGAGAAGAAGAAGAAGAAGAAGAAGAAGAAGAAGAAGAAGAAGAAGAAGAAGAAGAAGAAGAGAGAGAAGAAGAGAAGAAGTGTATAACCTGCATGCGTGTGTGTGTTGTGGTGTGTGTGTGTGTGTGTGTGTGTGTGTGTGTGTGTGTGTGTGTGTGTGTGTGTGTGTGTGTGTGTGTGTGTGTGTGTGTGTGTGTGTGTGTGTGTGCGTGCGTGTGTGTGTGTGTGTGCGCGCACACTTGGACTTGTTAGGACTATCAATTGTTATTGGTTGCATGACTGCGTAAGAATTAGTTGAGTGCAAACGCTTTCATTTGTCTTGGCAAGATATAGCGCCATATAAATTCCATTTTTTATTATTATCCTCCTCCTCATCATCATCATCATCATTATTATGAAGAACAAGAAGAACAACAAAAACAAGAAGAAGAACAAGAACAAGAAGAGGAAGAAAGCGAAAGAATTCCCATTCTCAATTCACAAGGTGTCAACGAGATTTGAACCCGTAACATGTAGTTCTAGAACCACTAGGATGAACAACAACAAAAACCACCGCCTAAGCCATTCAGCAGAGAAATCCTACTCTTACCAACCATGGAGGAAAAACAGCACTGGATGACAAGCAGAGCATCTTGCGCCCTCGTTAAAACCCCATCCACCTTTGGGGGAAAAGTAACAAAGGTAAAGGCAAAGGTGACCCATAACCTATAAGGTCGTAGGGCAGCGAAGCGTCAGAGACCTCACTTCTCTAGGGCCAGCATATCGAGAGCTGCGCCCATCTCCTCTCCCTCGCTGCTTTACCTTCCCTGACCCTAAAGAGGGTAGGTACCCATTTACAGCTGGGTCAACTGGGGGACTGTGCTGAAGCTAAGGCGCGCAAACGGTCACCCATCCAACTGGTAACCACGCTCGACGCTGCTTAACTTGGTTGGGGGAAACGGAGTGTTCGGACAACTGAGCTATCCTGTCCCCATAAAGAGAGAAAAGTAGGCCAGCCATAACCCGTTGGATGGATGTATGGCACGAACGTGCCTAGCATGCACCCTGCTTCCTAGAGAAGAATGGACTCCGCCATGTTAAACTTGCCGATGACACACTGCCTGAAAAGAACTGTGGTGCAGTGCCCCAAAGACTCCTCAGGGAGTTGAGGGAGAAGTCAGGTCAAGATGGCGACTAGCGGCCAGACACGCCAGTTGTCTGTGCGCTGTGTGTAGAGACCTTGACAGCCAGTGTCACAGCTGTATACATGCACACACAGCAGCGCTGGGTGCATCGGGGGTCTAGTGGTCACGCTCCTGCCTCGAAAGCGAGAAATCGAGGTTCAATTCCCGGTTTTTTGCTGCTTTTTTTCCTCTTCTTTGCTTTTTTTTTTGGGGGGGGGGGGGCGCGGTTGGGTTGGGGGGTGGGGGTCTTTTGTTTCTCGCCTAGAGTTTTCAGGTTCACCAATGGTGAGATTTTTGCGTATGCGACCGTTTTTGCCCATTAATAAGATAGCGGCATTCCGACTTCAGGGATGGATATCTGTTTTAACCCGAACTTTCCCTTCATCTATTAGACTTTGAGTAGTAGTCTGGGTGCTAGTCTTTCATACGAGAGAACAAACCGAGATCCCGTGTGCAATATACATTTAGTGCACGTTAGAGAGTCTACGGCAACAAGAGAGTTGGGCCTGGCAAAATGCTTTGAAGAAAACCACTCTCAAATACATTTGAACACACAACTACACACTCACACACAACACAACTCACACACACACACACACACACACACACCAAGTTTTCTAAACGGTTGGCACAGCTCTTGCATCAATGTGCTGTCCCAAGGGAGAGCAGCTCGAATTTCACACAGAGCTAGAGAAAGTTGCCGTGACTGAAAGTGGTATACAATACAATATAATACAATACAACACAATTTAGCACAAACAAATACACACAGTAAATTCTGAGATATCAACAACAATACAATACAATACAACACAATTTAGCACAAAACAAAACTATACAGTTATGACTTGGACTTCACAGACAAAAGTGGGTTTTGACATTACAACAGTATTTACTTTGACTTTTCATCCATCCGCTTTCACATTCCCGGCAAAACTACTGCAAAATGGCAGTCTATGAAATTGAGGAATCCGGTTGAGAAGAAGGGGGAAGAGGAGGAGGAGGAGGAGGAAAAGAAATGCCAGCTTTCAAGACATCGTTTAATCTCTGGCTGCTCTAAGAGAAGAATGCTAAACTCCCAGAAGGAACGCTTTGATGTGCACTCTGCGCGTAGATGTGTACAAGAAGTTAAGAGGATGTGATTCCAGCACACACACTGTCCCAAAAGCAATATTTGTCTTTTTCCATGATTTCCTTCTAGCGATATGACTTTGCTTTAATCCGAAAGATACCCGATGTATAAACTGATTTCACACAGGGCAGCACAAAGTCATCACGACACAGACTTGTTTCAGTTTCCTGGTGGGTCGTCAGATCACTGCACTGAAGTTTTCAGGCACTGTGTCGTGGACAAGTTGAACCTGGCGGAGCCCATCTCTCTCCAGGCCGCAGGATGCATGCTGGGTATGGTGATACCATGCGTTCCACCAGCCATAGCTGGTCTACTTTTCTACAGAAGATAGGTGGATGGGTTTTTAACGTGTGTGTGCGGGATGTTTTGGGTGTGTTCGCGTCTAGGATCACGGTCTACAGTTACCGGAAGGACTTGCTGAGGAAAGGAAGCCAGTACCCATGTTACCTGAAAAAAAAAAAAATTTTAATCCCCCTCGGATGGACACTTCAACGGGGACTGAAACCTGTGTCACCTGTTAGCGTCATCTTGCGACTGCGACGTTCTATCCACTAGGCTTTTCCGCCACAACAAAAATCAGAAATGTTTAGAGAATAGCAATGGACTCCTGAGCAACGTGTAATCAAAGTATGTTGAAAATGATATCATACATGCAACGTCAAGGGTTATCAGTGGCTCATGTCAACATCCGGGTAGTTGCAAAAAAAAAAAAAGAAAATTACCCAGTATGCACCACAAACGTCACCAGTTCTTCTGCTATCAAAACAACATGTCTTGGCTCATGCGGTGTGCTGTGGTGTGGCGTTTATGGATTGATGATGCCCAACGTTGCAGGAAGCCTGAATCACAGGAGCAAGCACCGCCTGGAAGTCTGTGAGAAGCGCTGACAGGATGTGAAGACAGACAAACCATGTTGGAGGCTACACACACACACGCACACACACATAGACACGCCCGCACGCATGCACGCGCGCGCGTGCGCACACACACACTCCCCCCACATGTCCTTTGCATAAGATAACACACACATACTTACACAACCACACACACACACTCACACACTCACTCACACACTCCCCAAAAGTCCTTTGGATGAGACCACACACACACACACGTACACACACACACACACCACACACACACACAGTCCCCCAAAAGTCCTTTGCTTAAGATAACACACACGCGTGCGCACAGACACACACATACACGCGCGTGCACACATACACACACACATAACAACACACACACACACACAACACAACACACACACAGAGTTGCAGGAAAAAAATGGGTGGCGCTGCTCTTGTGGTGACGCGCTCTCCCCTGGGAGAGCAGACCGAATTTCACGCAGAGAAATCTGCCGTGACTTAAAGTGGTATGAAAATGGAAAAAAGAACAGGAAAAGGAAACACATACACACAACTACTCTCTCTCTCTCTCTCTCTCTCGCACGCACACACACACACACACAACTACTACACACACACACACACACACACAACACACACACACACACACACACACACACACACACACACACACACACACACACACTGGTTTATATTATGACGATGCTGGAATGACCCATAAACATTCACCGCTGCATGTTCTGGGTCTGGCATTCTGCCTTGCATTGGATGGATGTCTGCTATCTGCGACGCATGCAGTCGTTTAAAAGGAAGGTAAACATTCTTTTTTCTGGGGGGGGGGGGGGGGGGAATGGGGGGGAGGGTGGAGAGTGGGGGAGTTCATAAACAAGCAAGCTTTTCTTTTTTTCTTCTTTGTTTTTCTTTAATCCTTTCTTTCTTTCTTTCATTTTTCATTCGTTTATTCTTTCTTTTCTTTTTAAATCTTTTTTCTGTGTTTTTTTCTCTTTGTTTTAAATAACGTTTATTTGGGGGAAAAATATATATAGGCCATATATTGTATACAAACTGACGTTAAGAACAACATCAAACAAATAACGTGCCCTTTCCTCTTTTTTTTCTTCTTTATTTAGGGGGGGGTGGGCGTTGCATGTTTGTCCTTTTTTCTGTCCTTCCTTTCATTTCATACTTTTTACTTTTTTCTGTGGGTGTTTTCTTTCTTTGTTTCTTTATACCTTTTTTTCTTCTTTCGGTCTTTCTTTTTTTTCTGTCATTTTTCTGGCACATAAAAAATCTCAGTTTGTTGCTGGTTCCCTCTTTGATAGTGTGTGTGTGTGTGTGTGTGTGTGTTGTGTGTGTGGTGTGTGTGTGTGGTGTGTGTGTGTGTGTGTGTGTGTGTGTGTGTTGTGTGTGTGTGTTGTGTGCACGCGCCCTGGAATGTACACACAAGAGCGTATGTGCACATGCACTATCTAGCAGAGCACAGATGCTCGTGTCAATGGTGTGCATGGAGCGCCCATCAATGAGCCAATTAGATCTGGTTTAGCATCAAACAGCAAAAGCAATTGGAAATTACCTTACTTCCTCAACCAAGTCTGCACTGACGTTTTCAACTCTCCTCCTCCTCCTCCTCCTCGTTCTCCTCTTCTTCCTCCTCCCTCTTCCTCCTCCTCCTCTCCCTCCTCTTTATCCCCATAACGCTATTTCGCTAAGATGCCTGGTTCCTAGTCTTGAAGCAAAAATAAAACAGAAGGCTCGTTCTTCCATTTCCTCTCTTTGCCAATACAGCGTCTAGACTCTGACCTCACCCGTGGGGATGCCGGGGGTCTGTTAGTATCAAGAGCATCTCACCTTCTGGAAATTCTGTGCTAGGAATTTCCTCTTTTCTATCACTCTCAGTGTTTTTGCATGGAGGGGAGAGTGGGAACGGGATAGCCTGGTGGTTAGAGTGATGCGCTCGTGATCTGCTGACCCGGGTTCAAATCTCGTTCAAGAGGATTTTCCCTCTGGATTTAACATCAGTGCCGACTCCACTACCCCCAAAAGTCCTTCGGATAAGACTATAAACCGAGGTCCTGTGTGCGAACGCACGAAGAATATCTTGCGCACACGTCAAAGCCTGTTCCGCTTTTCGGAAGAGTAGGCTATTGTATGCCGGTGGGCACGGATCACAAAATTTACAAAACTGCAAACATACGGGGACTAGATGTAAAAATAAACACATGAGTGCTTATTCCATTATCCTCGAAATAAAAGAATAAACCAATGCCTTGTTTCTTTTCGTCCTGGCACCTCCTTCTTGTCTATGTTCTGCCTTCTTGGTCTTTTCTCCTGCCTTTTTTCCAGAAAGACTTAAAAGGTAATCCATTCATCCCATCGAAGGGAATAGCTTGCGCACTGACTTGTCAGGCGCTTACGGCAAGCGTGCGCATTTTCGCTCATGAGATACAGACAAGGACTGATACTCAGGGTCGGTAAAGCCACACGGCTTTTCCCCCGCCAATTAAGCAGATCGAGCGTGGTTCCCTTGTGTGACTTTGCCCGCGCCTTGGCTTCATAGTTCCCCAGTTCTCCAGCTGTAATGGTACCTGCCTCTTTGGGTCAGAAGGTAAAGACTAGGAAGGAGATGGGCGCCGCCCTCAATATGCTGGCCCTAGAAAAGTGAGGTCTCTGACGCCTCGCTCCCCTACGACCTTATAGGTTATGGGACTCCTTTACCTTACCTTTAACAGACAACTGTCTGAGCGTTCGATAAAGAAGAAGAAGAAGACTGAACTGGCGGTCTGGCATTATAGCATCCGTTCAGAAACAGAGATGTCGCCTTTCTGATGACCTCTCAACCTCGGAGTTTGTCTTCTTCTTCCCTGGACGGTCAGTGGTGATCTGAGTAAACGTCAATCAAGACGGTAAAATTCAGGTCCCAAGTGCAACATGCATTTCGTGCACTCGAAAGAACCCAGGACAATAGCAGTTGTTCCCTGCAACATTCTGTGGGAAAGGGCCGCTCTCAGAATTATAGGGGAACAAAAGACAGTCATGCAGATTGGACTACAAAAACGTCTTTAAGGGTGGTGTTGTGCAGTGCAACATGCTCGTCCCTGGGAGAATAGCCCAACTCCAACACACACACACACTTACACACACACACACACACACACATATATATATATATATATATATATATAATATATATATATATATATACTGATGCACACACACATGCACACGCTCACACACGATAGTCAGGATGGCTTCATACCATCATAGATTCCTCTCATCCTCATCCTCTCCTACTTCCATCCTCTCATCCTTATCTTATCTTCTCCTCTCTTATCATTATAAATCTTCATCCTATTCCACAAATGTCAGAGTTCAAATGCTTTTCGAGGAAAAAGTCTGGCCCTATCTCTATGAAGGCACACAAACGATTGCTTGTACATCTATGATCCTCTACCTCACCCCACCCCTTCCCTCCCCTCCCTCTCCTCTCTCCCTTCCCTATTCCAGCGCACTTCCCAGAGAGGGCGTGTATCTCTGGGCAACAAAACGTTTGGCACTCGTGTTACTGGCTGTGTACTCCAGCCCTGTGTGTGCAGGTCACACGTGCATCTCACATTGCATCAGCCAGTTGCACAGCAGTAAGACTTATCCACATCACAACGGGGTCCTTCCTACGCTACACCCGTGGTAGGGTTACTAGTTTTATGTCGCTGCTGTTAACCATCCGTTTTTCTGTACCATAGATATGGGGGTGATGTGGTTGGTGATGGGTGGGGTAGGGGGCTTTTGCTAGTTCAAGGTGACCCTGACATGCAAGCTTGAAAACTTCAGGCTGAGTCTGAATGACTCCTCAAGGAGTTACGGGAGAAGTCAGGTCATGATCTGAGTGTTTGAATGAGTTGATGGAGACACTGTTATTTGAAACATGGAGTTAGTGTTCATGCTGTAATAATCTAAGTGTTTAAATGAGTTGATGGAGACACTGTTATTTCAGACATGGGGTTAGTTTTCATGCTGTAATAATCTAAGTGTTTGAAATGAGTTGATGGAGACACTGTTATTTCAGACATGGGGTTAGTCTTCATGCTGTAACGTCATTGGGGATCGGGGATCTACAGGTAACGCACCTGCTTAGAAAACGGAAAGTCCGGGTTCGAATTGTGTGGCGGGTTTTCCCCGTTTGTGCCCGCAACTTTTCTCCCATCCATTAGACTGTAAGTGGTGGTCTAGGTGCTAGTCTTTCAGATGAGACGATAAATCGAGGTCCCATGTGTTACATGCATTTACCGCACGTAAAAGAACCCACAGCAACAAGAGAGTTGTCCCTGGAGAAATTCTGTAGAAAATGTCCCTCTGGTAGGGAAACAAATGCAGTTGCAGACAGGGAAAATAAAAAAAATAATGGGTGGCCTTGCTCTTGTGGTGACGCGCTCTTCTCGGGAAGAACAGCCCGAATTTCACGCGGAGAAATCTGCTGTGCCTTAAAGTGGTATAAAATAACATACAATACAATGCAGTAAGTCTCTTTTGCGTTCCTTGTTCATTAAGGTCAAAATCTAGTACAACGTCAATGCTTGAACGAGTTGATGCAGACCTGGTTTTTAAGACATAGAGTTAGTCCTCACGCTGCACTGCCGTTTCTTTTGTTTGTCCCGTTCGTTCAACTCCTTTCCTTTCCTACTCTTTTCATGAAGTGTGAAGCGAACAAGAACATCAGAATGCTGGAAATGACTTCGCTATCCAAACTGGGTTAGAAGATTTTGTATGGGCAGGGAACACAGCAGAAGAGAGGAAGAATGCTGGAAATGTGTTCATCGTTTTCTCTGTCTGTCCCGTCGTCTCCCTCTCCCTGTACTGTTCCAGGTAGGACAGTCT
>CM054134.1:11051364-11168864 GCA_028751875.1 Rapana venosa | reverse complement strand
CTACTACTACTACTACTACTACTAATAATAATAATAATAATAATAATGTTGAAACCACCAGCACAGCAGTCAGACATGACTTTGCTTCTTTAAAGACTCAAGTATGTCAGTCCGTCTCTAACCTCCGACTTCTCCTCCTATTTCTCCTCCTTCTCCTCCGCTCCCCATTCTCCTCCCTCACCTCATCTCCCTCTCCTCCTCCTCCTCTCTTCATCACTCCTTTCCTCCTCCTTACCTCCTCCTTCTCTCTCCTTCTCCTTCATACCTCCTTCTCCCTGCTCTCCGTCCTCCTTCCTTCCTCCTTCCCTCGTCCTTCTCCTCCTCCTTCTCCTCCTCCTCCTTCTCCTTCATCTCCTCCTTCTCCTCTTCGTCCTTCTCCTCCTCCTTCTCTTCCTCCTTCTCCTCCTCGTCCTTCTCCTCCTCCTTCTCCTCCTCCTCCTTCTCCTTCATCTCCTCCTTCTCCTCTTCGTCCTTCTCCTCCTCCTTCTCCTCCTCCCCTCTCCTCCTCTTCCTCCTTCTCCCCTCCTCCTTCTCCTTCATCTCTTCCTTCTCCTCCTCCTTTTCTCCTCCTTCTCCTCCCCTCCCTTCTCTTCCTCCTTCTCCTCCTCCTTCTTCTCCTCCTCTTCCTCCTTCTCCTTCTCCTCTTCGTCCTTCTCCTCCTCCTTCTCCTCCTCCTCCTTCTCCTCCCCTTCTCCTCCTCCTCCTTCCCTCCTCCTTCTCCTCCTCCTCCTTCTCTTCCTCCTTCTCCTCCTCTTCCTCCTTCTCCTCCTCCTTCTCCTCCTCCTTTTCCTCCTATTTTTCCTCCTCCTTCTCCTCCTCCTCCTTTTCCTCCTCCTCTTCCACCTCTCCCATGCAGCAGAAGCAGCAATGCAGCAAACGCCATCCTCCCACCAGTCTGTCTGGCCACCTGCTCTATGTGAATGTGCGTGTCTGTGTGCCTGTGCGTGTGTGTCTGTGTGTGCGCGCGCACGCGTGTGTGTGTGTGTGTGTGCGCGCGCGCGCGCGCGTGCGTGCGTGCGTGCGTGCGTGTGTGTGTGTGTGTGCAGCAGTCACATACACTCTACGTCCTTGCTGACCAGAGAGAAAGAACAGCAGACAGACAGACAGACAGACAGACACCCGGACACAGACAGCCAGTACACACAGACAGACACACAGACAGAGACACAGAGAGAGACAAAGAGATTGAAAGAAGTAAGAAAGACAGAGGAGGAGAAGAAGAAGAAGAAGAAGAAGGAAGAAGAAGAAGAAGAAGAAAGAAGAAGAAGAAGAAGAAACAACAAGAACACAACAACAACAACAACAAGCACTAGCAAAGGACATAAACAAGACGGAAGCACAAAATCTGGCAGAAGACACAAGGGCACAGCAGACGCCGGAAGATGCCATACAGCTGCCAATGGAAACCTTTTGCACTGTTCAGAACAGAAACACACACTCACTGCTGGCACCATACCACACCACAGAATGATACTTGGGAAAGGTCTCCACAAATATCGCGCGTGTATGTGTGTGTGTGCATGTATGTGTATGCGTGCGTGGTTGCGTGCGTACGTGCCTGCCTGCCTGCCTGCTTGTGTGTGTGTGTGTGTGTGTGTGTGTGTGTGTGTGTGTGTGTGTGTGGGGTGTGTGTGTGTGTGTTGTGTGTGTGGTTTTGTGTTTTGTGTGTCGTGTGTGTGTGTGTGTGTGGTGTGTTGTGTGTGTGTGTTGTTTACTGATGAGGTCACCTTGTGTTCATGAGTTCTGTTTGAGTAATAGACTGTTTTGAAAAGAGTACTCGTATTCGGTGGGAGGATGTATCAGTGAGGGTGATCCCGACTAAAGGCAAGTACTTTACATTCCACTTTAGGGAATTAATCTCAGAAGAATCTTGCGCTTCTTTTTGATACATCTCCAATCAGGAATTTTGCCCGTTGCAACCGGACACACAATGGACATACATCATAAGCATAGGGTTTAATGGATAGGCATATCTGCCGTCGGAACAGAGGAAACATCCCGAAACAGAGTGTCCACTGGACACCAGAGGAAAACGTAGCAAACGGGGACACTTGTAGTGGTGTTTGTGTTTGTGTTGTTTGATTTATTCTTTTATTTCGGAGGATAATGATAGCACGTCTATGTGTGTTTTTTTTGTCGTCTGTGTGTGTATGCGTTTTGTAAATTTTGTCATGTTGGCCTGTGCTACTATCCAGCGAATGGGTTGTGTAATGTGTGTGCAGTGTGTTGGGTGGTTGTACTGTCTGGGACCTGTTTTATAGTCTCTCTGAATGGACTTTTGGGTAAGGAGTCGCACTGATGATACTCCGAGGAAATCCTCTGATGCAATTAATCGGTATCAGTGTGGTGATGTTATGCCGATCATCTGGTCTTTAAAAGACTTGTGTTTGATAAGAGACAGTCAAAAGAGGTATTGTTAAGCTGGACTCGTGATTGCGATATGTGGTATAGGTGAGGGGGATCTGCTGACCAGGATTCCCAATCTCATTCAAGAGGATTTTTCCTCTGGAGTTATCATCAGTGCCGACTCCACTTGCCCCAAAAGTCCTTCAAATAAGACTACAAACCGAGGTCCCGTGTGCGAACGCACGCAAAACATGTTGCACACACGTTAAAACCCGTTCCGCTTTTCGTAAGATTAGGCCACTGTGTGCCGGTAGGAATGGATGACAACATTTACAAAACTGCATACACGCGGGGATTGAATGTTAAAAAGCACGTGAGCGTTTATTGCATTCTCCTCGAAATAAAAGAATCAATAAGTAACGATAGCAGAGAACGGGAGTCCGAGTTCCCGCTGGTATGTCTGTTTTAGAGGGTTCCCCTCTGGAGTCGCCTTGGGTTCTGACTTAGTGCCCTGAAAGTCTTTTAGATGAGAGGCGAAACCGACGTCCTGAGTGTGAAAGCATGCAGAACATGAGGTTCCTGCGTTAAACCATCATCTAACTACTGTTGGAGATTAGGTCAGCTACAGCTGTTTGGGCTGAATGACACGAACATACCTAGCATGCGCCCTCATGTACCCCTCCTGTGTTTCTCACTTTGGTCAAATACTGTTTATTTCACTCAAACAGTAACGTTGAGAGAGAAATGGACACTCCTTTTTTACAGTAAAGCACAAACATTGAAAGTATGAACACCTGTAAAAGTAACAAACAACAACAGCAATATCAGCAACAACAGTAAGATAAAAATGATTTACAAATTTATGTGTGGGTTTACTTTTGTTTTGTTTTGTTTGTATCTTGTTTTGGGGGGTGGGGGTGGGGGTGGGGGAGGGGTTTTGGCATCGCTGCAGTAAACGCGGTGGAGGGGCGACAAATGAGTAGTGGGACGCACAAGATATCTGCCTCCAAGGCAACGTTTGTCCCCCTTATACAACTCGTGGCTCAAAATATCTTTTACATAATATATGTGTGTGTGTGTGTGTGTGTGTGTGTGTGTGTGTGTGTGTGTGTGTGTGTGTGTGTGTGTGTGTGTGTGTGTGTGTGTGTGTGTGTGTGTGTGTGTGTGAGTGTGTGTGTATGTGTGGATAGATAGATAGATAGATAGATAGATAGATAGATAGATAAATAACACCCGTTTTCTCTCTCTCTCTCTCTCTCTCTCTCTCTCTCTCTCTCTCTCTCTCTCTCTCTCTGCCCTCAAAATAAATCAATAGCATTTGATATATACCTTTGAAAAGGAGAGTTTTGTATCAGTTGTCATGTTTTGCACATATTTGGGGAAACATGTAGTACAAAGGTGTTTGTGGCAGCTGGCAACTTTTACAAAAAGAAACAGCAAAACGTTCTCTTTACATTCTCTCTCTCTCTCTCTCTCTCTCCTCTCTCTCTCTCTCTCTCTCTCTTCTCTCTCTCTCTCTCTCTCTCTCTCTCACGCGCACACACACACACACACACACACACAATGGACAAGTCAGTATGCACAGAATCTTTCGGATGTTCTGGACAGTCATAAAAAGAATAGGGACAACTGAGGTATGATTGGGACACACTAGTGTTCCGCATACAAGAGAGAGAGAGAGAGAGAGAAGAGAGAGAGAGAGAGAGAGAGAGAGAGAGAGAGAGAGAGAGAGAGAGAGAGAGAGAGAGAGAGAGAAAATGACAATGACAAATTCTTTTATTTCGAGGATATTAAATAAGCACTCATGTGCTTTTTTACATGCAGTCCCCGCCCGTAGGGATACATCTTAATAATAACCCAACACTTATTACAGTCTCACAGTAGAAACAAGGGGAAATAACCCCTTTCAAAAACAGCCCCCCCCCCAAAAAAAAAAAAGCAAACAAATAAAAGAAAACCCTAAAAACAACCCCCACCACCCACCCCCAAAAAACCAACTAAAACAAACAAACAAAAGAGAAAGACAAACCAAACCAACAAAAGAAGAAAAAAAGAAAAAAGAGAAAAAACAAACAACAACAAGAACAACAACAAAACCAAGAAAAATAACAACAACCAAACTTAATAACACCCGTTCTCTCTCTCTCTGAGAGAGAGAGAGAGAGAGAGAGAGAGAGAGAGAGAGAGAGAGAGAGAGAGATTCGAATCAAACACACATTCTACTTCGTTACTTTTCAACAACAACAACGATATAAATATCAATAACAAACAAAAAAAGGAATCATTGCATGTTCAAAACTGATCAACCAAATCCACAACTCAAATCTAAACTAAAATCCCAAAATCTGACAGCTAAGCCTGTTTCTCGTTACGCCACCTACGCGTATTTATCTCTCAATGCAATTGTACACCCATAAACAGCACTAGTACCGCAACAGCTTCTGTGGCCAGTGTCTAACGGTCCTTCCTATCGACCCTGCATGAATGCTGCCTCTTGGGTGTGTTCTGTGTCGGTGAGTAGACTGAAGTGTCGTTTCCTTTCATGCTTTGCATTGGTCAAAGGTTTGGCTCAAAAGGAAAGCCATTTGAAGTTTTATAAACAAATAGTTTGTGGGATTTTCCCCTTGGGTTGAGAACAGATAGAAAGACGCGGAGGAGGGTAGTTGGGGGAGTGGGGGGGATATGTCCCTTGCATGCGTGTGTGTGTGTGTGTGGTGTCTGTAGTCTGTGTATGCGCGCTCATGTGCACTCACTGGCACACTCGCATGTAAGCACGTTCAATATTTTCTGGTGTGTGTGTGATGTATTGAACGAACGCGCAGAAGGCCGTGTTTGCTTCATCATAATCACTGAAGATGTAGTGAGAGAGAAGACATAGAGAGATATTGAGATAACAATAATATATGCACGTTCGAGAAAAAGAGTGGGGTTAGATGGAAATTTATTCAAAGGTTCATTTACTAAGTACAAGAAGAAGAAAAACAAAGAAATACTAAACAACCGTTTTTGTTGTGGGCTTAGTTGTGTGTAATGTATTCAAGAGCTAACTTTAGTACGAAGATACTTTATTTCTGTGCCCTTTGTTGTTGTTTTTATTGTTTGTTCTTTTAGCGGGGAAGTGAGGGGGCGGGAGGAATAGCCTGGTGGTTAGAGTCATGTTCTTGAACTGACAACACCTGAGACCACAGGTTCGAGCCTTCCTTAGCTCCAGGATAGTTTTTGTTTCTCCTGAAGGTAACACTGGTACTGACTTCACTCCCCTTAAAGCTCTTCCAATGAGAAAATAAACCTGTGGTTCATTTATAAAATTATGATTGGTATCAATGTGCCTCTCAGTATTGTAATTGTCCTTCCTAGGATGATTCAAGTGTTTTTGACTTGACTTGACTAGGTCCCTCTCTCTCTCTCTCTCTCTCTCTCTCTCTCTCTCTCTCTCTCACACACACACACACACACGCACATGCAGAACATCTTGCACGCATGTTAAAACTCTAGCCTGGTGGTTAGAGCGTTGCGTTCGTGATCTGACGGACTGAGTTCGAGCCACCACCGAGACCCTTCGTACAAGGAGATTTTCCCCTGGAGTTAACATCAGTGCCGACTCCACTTCCCCCCGAAGTTCTTCGGATGAAACTATAAACCAAGGTCCCGAGCGTGAACGCACGCAGAACATCTTCGAAACAAGTTAAAAGCTGTCCTGCCTTTTGGAAGAAGTAAGCCATTGGGTGCCCGTGGGGACAGATGACGAAATTGACAAGACCCCGTGCATGTGGGAACTTGAGGTAAAAAAAAAATTTTTTTAAGCACACAAGTGCTTATTCCATTATCCTCGAAATTTGACTCTCTCTCTCTCTCTCTCTCTCTCTCTCTCTCTCTAGTAGAAAGGGTAAAAACCTAAGTAATTTGGACAAAGGGGACAAAAAGGTCAGGTCAGGTATAAAGACCGATTTTTCTTTTACAAGCTCGGTGACAAACTGACAGACAGACAGACAGACAGACAGATAGACATTTTTTCTGTGGACGGTGGAAATAAGATAATGCGAATATTGCTGCTGGTGTCATGCTCAAACCCACTTTTGGAAAGTTGAACATAATGTATGCTGAAACTGCTCTAGCCTAGAGCGGAACGGAAGTGCGCCATTATGGTAAGGTAGTTAACTCTATGTGTGAGCCATTATGTGTTGGTGGGACCAAAGCACTGGGGAAGTCTGTGAACCTGACACTAGCCTGTTACCTTCCTTTTCTCCAAATGTAGGTCTCTGTTTGTGACAGTCTGTTGGTGTCTATCTGATCTCATCTGTGTGTGTGCGATTTTTTTACTTTAAAAAAAAAATTCTATTACTCAAAAAGACAAAGTTCTTATGTGTTTCTGCTGCTGACTTTCTCACGCATATTTTTTTTTCAAACACATCACACACACACACACACACGCACGTACGCACCCACACCCGGCGCGCGCACAGACACACACACACACACACACTGGATTATTTGGACCCCTTTATGAATAACTTTTTAACAGTATAAAAATGTGGTTTGTTTATAATAACACACCACCACCCTTCTTTTTTTCTCCTTTTTTTTAACATCGTAGACTAGAAAAAAAAAAGTAAAGAGGTTTAATGATTAATATATAATCCCTAGGGAAAAAAACCCACTTTACTTCAGTAGTCAGAGGGCTTGTTCTCAAGCTAAGGTTAAGCTCTGTTCAGCGTGGTTGCCTCGTAACTGGGTGATCGCTCGTGCGCCATGGCTACATTACAGTTCCCCAGTTCACCCAGCTGTAAATAAGTGCCTGCCCAAGGGGACGGGATAGCTCAGAGGTCGGAGCACTCGCTTTCCCCCAGCCAAGTTAAGCAGCGTCGAGCGTGGTTACCAGTTGGATGGGTGACCGTTTGCGCGCCTTGGCTTCAGTACAGTTCCCCCAGTTCACCCAGCTGTAAATGGGTACCTGCCCTCTTTAGGGTCAGGGAAGGTAAAGCAGCGAGGGAGAGGAGATGGGCGCCGCCCTCAATATGCTGGCCCCTAGAGAAGTGAGGTCTCTGACGCCTCGCTCCCCTACGACCTTATAGGTTATGGGACTCCTTTACCTTTCTTTTACCTCTTTAGGGCCAGGGAAGGTAGAGCAGCGAGGGAGAGGAGATGGGCGCCACCCTCGAGATGCTCACCCCAGGAGAAGCTGAGGTTTCTGACTCTTCGCTCCCAATGACGCAATAATCTGTGGGACACCTATACCTTAATTCACTCGTTTAGAAAAGGCCTTTGTACAAATAAACCAGGCCTTTGTAATAACTGCAAACATTTCTGCTGATAAAGTGGGGGCAGTGTCTGCCATACTAATCATAGCTGTCATGATTGTCATAATCATTAATTATGACATTTTTGTTTTTACTCTATTAAGATTTTATACCGATGTTGTAAAAAATAGTTTGGCTTAAGTAAACTTCTATTGGAATGGGGGGGGGGGGGGGGGGGGGGGGGGGGGGTAAATGGAAACCAGCCCTCTATTTACAACGTTTTAGAGGAATAATTCCCCCCCCCCCTCCCCCCATTCATAAACGTCTTTCGAGAAATTATTGTTTTTTCTCTGTGGACTCATATTCATAGAGATTATCTCCCATCATGTGATGATTGTCTTCTTGAGTTCATCACAGATACCACTTAGTTGTCGTTAAAGAACCAGGAGGAAAGGCTATGTTACATCTACGATTATTCTAAATACTCCTTCACCAGAAAATATAAGTTAGTTTAAACTTAAACTGTTCTACACACACACACGCGCGCGCGCGTGCGCACGCACGCACACAGGGAGCCTATCACGATCTCATCATCATCATGATCGTCATCAACAATCTGCTGTGCGGCAGTCATTAGGCAATGAACATGGCTGCAGCTTGAGTTTCATGATTTATATGGATGGTGGCAGATTTCCCAGTATTGACCCTCCCAGCTCCCCCTAAATCTATAGACAACGTTTTGCATCAACAAATACGGAGCAATGCAGAGCAGAGCAACCCTCCCCCGTCAAACACCCCTCCCCTGCCCTCCCCCCCCCCCCCCTTGCCCTCCCCTATACCCCCCCCCCCCTTGCCCTCCCCTATACCCCCCCCCCCCTCCCTACTCCCTCTCTCTACCCTACCTCTCGAACAAACAGCTCATACAGGCCTTTTGGTTGGGTTTTGTTTTGCCATTTGTGCCCTATGTGGGTCTGTGGCTCTATTATACGAGATTTACTGAGTGTGATAGAACATCTTGCGCACATGTTAAAACCTGTACTGCTTTTCGCAAGAGTAGGCCATTGTGTGCCGGTGGGAACTGGTGACAAAAATTTTGCAAAACTGCATACACACGGAGACGGGATGTAAAAAAAAGAAGCTACATTGGTGCTTATTTCATTATTCTGGAAATAAAAGAATAAAATAAATAATAATAATGATAATATAGAGATGTTGATGGACGCATAGGCTGAACATCTTGAGGCGATGATGTAGGTCAGAAATAAAAGGAGAGATGGTGATACTAAGATAGTTAACGCGGTGTGTGTGTGTGTGTGTGTGTGTGTGTGTGTGTGTGTGTTTGTGTGTTGTGTGTGTGTGTGTGTGTGTGTGTGTGTGTGTGTGTGTGTGTGTGCGTGTGTGTGTGTGTGTGTGTGTGTGTGAAGTCAAGTCAAGTCAAGTCAAGTCAAGTCAAGTCAAACTGATCTTTATTGAGGGTAAGAGATCAAGTTTACACAACTTTGTTTTCATCCTACCTTCACGTACTCGAGTGTGTGTGTGTGTGTGTGTGTGTGTGTGTGGTGTGTGTGTGTGTGTGTGTGTGTGTGTGGTGTTGTGTGTGTGTTGTGTGTGTGGTGTGTGTGTATGTGTCTGCATCTGTCTGTCTGTGTCTCTGTATCTGAGTGTCTGCATCTGTCTGTCTGTCTGTCTGTCTGTCTGTGTCTGGGTGTATGCATTTGTGTGTGTGTGTGTGCGCGCGCGTGAGTGTGTCTCTATGTCTGAGTGTCTGTATCTGTCTGTCCGTATGTCTGTATGTATGTCTGCCTGTCCTCTGTCTGACAGATTTTACGCTGTGAGCGGCTGGCCAGTGACAGACACAAGTTTAACACACTGCTTCCATCAATGCAAGCATGCACATAACGTCTTCGCTCCCACCCCCCACCTCCCTCCCCTCCCTCCCACTCCCAACACTTCCCAGTCTCGACCAGTAAGTAGGCTACATGACTGTGAAGCTCGCTCCAATTTCAGACAAGAAGAAGAAGAAAAGAGCAGGAATGGAGGGATAGGGATGGGCCAGGGATATATAGGGCAAGGTGGTATGTGTGTGGGGGGGGGGGGGGGGGGGGGTATTTGGAGGGATAGGGGTGGGGGAAGGGAGGAGGGACTGGGTGGGGAGAGAGGGGGAGGGGAGGGCTGGTGTACGTGTGAGGTCCGAGAGGTAGGCCTGTTGACAGGGCGTGAGTCATCCTAACGCTTCGATCTCCGATCAGGGTAAGAGTGGAAGTCGATAATCATGATGAGCCGTTTGATAAGGATCACCACATACAAGCATAGACACACGGACACAGACGTGTGTGCACGCACGTACGCACACAAACACACACATACCCACACACTTTCTTTTTGTGCAGACCTTGTAATAGAAATCTAAACACTGAAGGATCAGGCTGCAAGATGTAGAAACACTGACGGCCATTTTCACTTACTTCGTTAACAAAAAAAAAGCAGTTATAATAAAATAAAATATGTGTTTAAAAAGACAGAAGCTATGTTCTTATGATCCGGGTGTTTGTCCGTCCAAGGGGTGCAAAATATTGTTCGAATAGCTGAATAATTGCTTTGCTTTGAAGAGATTTCTTACCACAAACCGGTGCATCACCAAATAACTGTTTTTCGTTCCTCGGCTAGAGCTCCGAGGTTCACCAGTGGTGAGGTTTTTACGAATGCGGCCGGGGTTTCTTGCCCTTTGTTAAGGTAGCTATCGCTCGGACAAAATGTATTTGAAAGAGCTCATTGCTTGTATTGATAAAATGCAAGCTATCGGCTTAATATAACTCGTGTGGAGGATAAGCTACTGCTCTCTAAAGCCTGTAAAATGCTATACAAGCTGGATTGTAAAGGCAAGCAGACTTGGCATCTAAAATACGTACAGTTTTGTGTCAGTATGGCTTTGGGTGTGTCTGGAACAATCAAGGAGTCACAAACTGTAAACAGCCTTGTAAACTCCTCCAGGTAGAGAAGCTGTTGGTTGCAGATGGCAGGAGAAGAACGCTTAGATTCAACGGTGATGGATCATTTCTATTCTAAACACTCTTCATTCTGCATAGAACAGAGCGCGCTGATAGAAATGAATAGGTATGCTCAACAAGCTGTATCAAAATCTAGATGTGGTGTATCAGATATTGCTGAATATTTTAAACGATATGTGACAGATTATAGTGAGATCTTGATTTGTAATTTGCGAACCTTTGCAAAATTTGATTTGCGTGTTGTTTTGGAAGTCCAGTTTGTTTGGGGGGGGGGGTTGTTGTTTGGGGGGGGGGTTGTTTGTTGGGTGTTGTTGTTGTTGGGTTGGTTGTTTTGTTTTTTTTTTTGGGGGGGCAGGGGGGTGTTTTTGTTTTTGTTTTTTGTTGGGGTTTGGAGACATGAGGAAAAATTAACTCTGCAGTCATATTAGAAACACCCATCAAGGTCTGGGCTAGTTCAGCTTCTGTCATCTACCAACAAGCAAACCGTTCAACAATAATCTAACAATATTTCTATCCAAATCTTGAACAAGAATAAAAGATGTTAGGGCCATGTGAACTTTTGGTTTACGATCAATTCTCATTGACTAATGTGTGTTTTCATCAAAGACTAAACACTGAATGGCTGTATACTAGTAGCTCAGTATGTTGTGCCCCTGTTAGAAGGCGTTCTGGCCCACCTGAATCAATCATCTGAAGTCGGATCTCTCTGTCTCTGTCTCTGTCTCTCTGTCTCTTCTCTCTCTCTCTCTCTCTCTCTCTCTCTCTCTCTCTCTCTCTCCTCTCTCGCTCTGTCTCTCTCTCTCCAAACAAAACGACCCAAGAAAGATGTGGAGTATGTGTACAGCTGTTACAGCGTCTCCTCCCCCCCCCCCACCCCCCACCCCTGTTGCTCAGATTAAATTGATTCCCTCGCCAAATGTTGAGGAGGGGAGGGGGTCTTTTCTTGTTTCTTTAGTTTTTTCATCACAATCATTCAAAACTCCCGTTGCGATCATTCATGCAGGAGAATTTCTGCCAGTCCACAGTTTGTATGGTAAAAATTTGTGTGTGTGTGATCAAATTTGGACACAGTTTGATCTGAATTCCAGTGATTGGTGAGTCTTTGATGTGTGTACCTCTTCTGTGGTAGGTTGTGTCTTTTGTTTCGATTTGCGTTGTGTGTTTTGGTTTAAGCGGTGTTTGTAGGTTGGTGTTAGAGAGGGTTTATATTTGCGCTCTGACTTTTTGTAGTTTTGTGTCAAAGAGGAATTGAACAACACTAATAGTTGGGCTCCCTTTTTGCTTGAGTTTTTAACTCTCCCCCCCCCCCCCTTCCCCACCATCCAAAAATAAGAACAGAACTGAAGCAGTAGGCCTATATTATTATCCTTTGTTTAAATGATTTTTCAGTAATAATTAGATCAAAGGTTATTTTTATAAGAAGTGTGTGCAAACGCAAATGAGTGAGTGAGTGAAGAGGTGTGTGTGTGCGCGAGTGCGTGTGTACGTGCGTGCGTGTGTACGTGCGTGCGTCTGTGTGTGTTGTGTGGGTGCGTGCGTGCGTGCGCCCACCTATGTGTGTGTTTCTGTCTGTCTGTTACAGGAACAATACCAATAACATATCATGAACATGAGATCTATTATATGACATATGTTAAGCAATTAGGTTACACAACAAAGGACTTTTAATGCAGTATAAGCATGCAAACATGAACTGCTCATGTCTTTACAGAGAATGTAAGCATCACAGTTTTTAACTATGCGGAAGGAATATTCAGATGAAAGCGTATTCTTAACATTAACAGATCAAGGAAAAATAAAACATTTAAAAATCCAAATTGAACTGCAAGAACTACAGTCAATGCCCTATAGGACTTAACAACAAACCTTTAGCAATGTCCAACGTTAGATTTACATTGTTCAAAACTTCGTCTATGCAATTCTCAGAAAAGGCAGGGAGATGGGGTTTTAACTTCTTACATTCAAGTATGATATGGGTATTTGAAATATATTCACCACAACAGCACTTTACATCCTTGCTGAATTTGTGTGTGTGTGTGTTTTATTCTTTTATTTCGATGATTATGGAATAAGCACTCGTGCGCTTGCTTTAATGTTGTCTGTTCCCACCGGCACACAATGGACTACTCTTTCAAAGAGCGGAACGGGTTTTAACGTGTGCGCAAGATGTTCTGCGTTTCGTTCGCACACGGGATTCTGTGTGTGTGTGTGTGTGTGTGTGTGTGTGTGTGTGGTGTGTGTGTGTGTGTGTGTGTGTGTGTGTACTTGCGTGCGTGTGTGCGTACGTACGTACGTGCGTGCGTGTGCGTTTGTGTATGCGTGTACGTGCGCGTGCGCTGACTCTATCTCTTGGTGACTCTATCTATGACACTTACCTGTGATTCTATATCCTATGTGTGTATATATATATAGACCAATAGCCGTCACCGTCACCGTCACCGATCCCTCAGATTCCGAATCCTTTGGGGCGCCTTCGAAGCTTTGTCAACCACCTTTCTCCAGTCCTCGCGTCTCTCAGCCGCCCTCAGGGTGTCTCTCAGCTCCATGTCTGTCCATTCTCGAATGTTGTCCTCCCATCTCTTCCTTTGTCTGCCTCTTCTTCTTCCTCCCTTCACTGTGCCTTGTAGGATTGTTTAAGCAAGACCAGTAATGTCTGCTATTGGTCTTTGGTCTCGCTAAAGACCAATAGCAGACATGAGTAAATGCACATAATTATGATTGTGACTGTCACACGAGTAACTGATGAGTGATAATTCTTTCTCTAAAACAACTGACAATAAAACATGAAACTATGGCACTATAGCATGAAATCAGGCATTAGATCACAATAAAACACGCGTGATGTTGTAATGAAAAGGGGGTGGGGGGGGGGGGGGGGCAACAAAGACAAAAGAATAACATGACTTTGGCTTTCGTAATCATTCTGCTGGCATGAAAATAATTGCCTAAGAAGACTCAGGTTGACATAAACATGCACACATTCGTAAAGAGACTGGGTGGATTGCTTCGGGAATGAAAGACTTAATTCAATAGATAACAAGTCAATCAAACAGAGGGCTTCCTCTGAAGTTAGAGTATGGCTGCCTCTATGACAAGGTACCCGAAAAGAGCCATACACGCAAACTCCTTCTTCAGAGTGTAGTTTTAAACCTCACTGTGATTCCCAGATGGATTGAGTGAGACGGATTACATGTTCTGGGTGACCCCCAGGGTGTTAAGCTGAGGAACGCGCTACAACAGCAACAAGAAGCAGATGAAGGATCTAAAGAGTAACTGATGGAAAGATTCGATCGATCGGTCTATGGAAGACAATGTCACATTGTAGAGTGTGAAAAATATAACAGACAAGAAAAATACGTACAACAAGGCCTAGAACAACCCAACACAAAACAGCACACCACAGCATAGTACTGTGCCCTACAGCACAATACAGTACATGCACACTGTAGCACAGCACACCACAGCACAGCACAAGACGGCATAGCACAGTGCAAGAACAAGACATAAGGTAGATAAGAATAATAATAAATGAACCTTATATAGCGCTATATCTTGCAAAGACAAATCAAAGCACGTGCATTCAACCTAATCTTACACAGTCATGCAATCAATGATAAATAATCTATAGTTTAAACAAACAGATATTACAAACATGGTGCGCTGCAGACAAAATCTATGAAATAAAATGTCAATAGTCAAATGTCAACAAAAGTAGAAACGAACACATACTGACACAAACGCGCACGCACGATACACACACGCTGCTTTATTCCGACTTGACCTATATCATAATTATAGTCTAGTTGTCGTTCAAAGTAACGCTGTTGGACTTCAACACAACAAGCCAAGGGTGTCAGCTGAGCTGGTATGGATTTTGAGTGAGTTGACTTTGATCTGCACTGAGCTAATCCAGTGTGTCAAACCTCCACTGTGCAGGGTGGATTAAGGATGGGGATTACCACCATCTCTCATATCACTTCAGTCAAACCCACACACACACACACACACACACACACACACACAGCGTCATAGTCCCCTGGATGTGCATACGAAGTCAAATTATAATATCCCTTAATATCACTTTAGACCTAAGATCGAGGACGAATGCGACTCACGCACATTGAAGATCTTTTATTTCTTCTCATCTGTGGAGTTGGTTAAGGGAAACATTCAAGAATTCAAGCAGTTGAAACACTGCAGCAACATTCTTGGCGTCTTTCTCCCGGACGATGTCACGAATGAAGAGGTGTAGAACATCATCAGACAAGCCACATACCACTAAGAAGACTCCTGACAATGGTCAAGAAGAGAAAACTTGGAGCGGTATGATAAAGGCATGTCACGAGATCGACAGCATTTCAAAGACCATTTTCCATAACACTGTCACAAGAGACAGACACAGAAAGACGCGAATGGACAATAATTATCATAAAGGGTATGGTTAAACAAACAAAGCTCGTTCTAGACCTAGGCATTGGCACAAGATCGGTACAAGCTGTGTTTCCGTTAGCGCAGCTCCCCTAAGTCCATTTTCTTATTAAGGGATGAGTGGAATACAATGGTGGAGTGCAGTGCAGTGCAGTGTAGTGTAGTGTAGCGAAATGGAGTGCAGTGCAGTGCAGTGTAGCGAAGCTTAGCGTAGCGTAGTGCAGTGCAGTGTAGTGCAGAGCAGTGTAGTGTAGAACACGATCACGAAAGAAACAGTCCTGAATAATGATTTTAATAGATAGCATTGATGTATAAGCCCTGGGATAGAGCAATGTAAGCACAATGTAAGCACAATGTTAGCGCAATGTAAGCACAATGTAAGCCCAATGTTAGCACAATGTGAGTGCAATGTAAGCACAATGTTAGCTCAATGTAAGCACAGTGTTAGCGCAATGTAAGCACACTGTTAGCACAATGTTAGCACAATGTAAGCACAATGTTAGCACAATGTGAGTGCAATGTAAGCACAATGCAAGCACAATGTTAGCGTAATGTAAGCACAATGTTAGCGCAATGAAAGCACAATGTAAGCACAATGTACGCGCTACCTATCAACCTGAACGATTGATTGATTGTTATTGTTTCGTTCCTCGGCTAGAGTTCCGATGCTCACCAATGATAAGATTTGGGGGGATGCAATGGCTTCTACCAACCATTGAGGTAGCCACAATCCGACTTCAGGAATATCTAAACTCGACACCAGTATGCAAGCGGTTTTTATTTTTTTATAAATTTTGTCATCCCTTCCCATCGCACACAATGGCCTACTCTTCCACCAGGCGGAACGGATTTTAACGTGTGCGTAAGATGTTATGCGTGCATTCGCACACGGGAACTTGAGTTCAAGTTTCATCCGAAGGACTTTCGGGGAGGTGGAGTCGGCACTGATGCTAACTCCAGGGGGGAAATCCCCTCGAACGGGCGACTCGGTGCTAACTCAAACCTGGGATCGATCCTGGGCCTTCAGATCACGAGTGCAACGCTCTAACCACTAGGCCATCCCGTCCCCCGATTGATGAGTGAGTGAGTGAGTGACTGACTGACTGACTGACTGACTGACTGACCAACTGACTGACCAACTGACCAACTGATCGACTGACCAACTGACTGACCAACTGATCGACTGATCGACGAGTCAGGCATTATCCATCATAGATGGGGACCACGCTGCGATTTATGGTATCGTTAAATTTCACGTAGGCCCTGGGAGGGGGGAGGGGGGGAGGAGGGTGTTCTTGAAATAAAATCTTGAAAAAACATCTTGATCACGGCTAATCGTATGGGGAGAGTTTTATGAGTTCTATAAATCATAGGCACTCACTTTCTCCCAGCCAAGTTAAACAGCGCCGAACGTGGTTACCACTTAGATGGGTGACCGTTTGCGCGCCTTGGCTTCAGTACAGTTCCCCCAGTTCACCCAGCTGTAAATGGGTACCTGCCCTCTTTAGAGTCAGGGAAGGTAAAGCAGCGAGGGAGAGGAGATGGGCGCCGCCCTCAATATGCTGGCCCCTAAGAGAAGTGAGGTCTCTGACGCCTCGCTCCCCTACGACCTGATAGGTTAGGGGACACCTATACCTTTTACCTTCATAGACCCTTTCATTCCTTCATTCACTGGCTGTGCACCGCAGCGATGTCGAAGGACGAGCTGGTGCACGTGAACGACAGGCTGGTGGCGGAGGTGTCTCGCCTGAAGCTGGGGCTGGACGAGGTGCAGGAGATGTTCGGCAACCTGGAGAAGACCTTCGTGGAGTCCAAGGCCTCCTTCTCCCTCTCCCGCTATGGCGAACTCAAGGACATGATCAAGAACATCACCTCCGATGAGATGATGAAGAAGGTGAGGATTTGGGGGCCGGAGTAGGGGGGGGGGGGGATTTGGTTCTCTTCCCTATCTACTGCTGTAGGTTCACTTCCCTATCTACTGCTGTAAGTTCACTCACTCCCTGTCTACTGCTGTAGGTTCACTCACTCCCTGTCTACTGCTGTAGGTTCACTCACTCCCTGTCTACTGCTGCAGGTTCACTCACTTCCCTGTCTATTGCTGTAGGTTCATTTCCCTGTCTACTGCTGTAGGTTCACTTCCCTCCCTGTCTACTGCTGCAAATTCACTTCCCTCCCTGTCTACTGCTGCAGGTTTACTTCCCTGTCTACTGCTGTAGGTTCACTCACTTTCCTGTCTACTGCTGTAGGTTCTCTTCCCTATCTACTGCTGTAGGTTCACTCTCTTGCCTATCTACTGCTGTAGGTTCACTCCCTTCCCTGTATACTGCTGTAGGTTCACTCCCTTTCCTATCTACTGCTGTAGTTTCACTCTCTTGCCTATCTACTGCTGTACGTTCACTCTCTTCCCTCTCTACTGCTGTACGTTCACTCTCTTTCTCGTTTCTCCTGTAGGTTCACTTCCCTGTCTACTGCTGTAGGTTCACTTCCCTGTCCACCCCTGTAGGCTCACTCTCTTACCTATCTACTGCTGTAGGTTCACTCACTCCCTGTCTACTGCTGTAAGTTCACTCACTCCCTGTCTACTGCTGTAGATTCACTTCCCTGTCTACTGCTGTAGGTTCACTCACTCCCTGTATACTGCTGTAGGCTCACTTCCCTGTCTACTGCTGCAGGTTCACTCACTCCCTGTCTACTGCTGCAGGTTCACTTCCCTATCTACTGCTGTAGGTTCACTCACTTCCCTGTCTACTGCTATAGGTTCACTCACTTCCCTGTCTACTGCTGTAGGTTCACTTCCTTCCCTGTCTACTGCTGTAGGTTCACTCACTCCCTGTCTACTGCTGTAGGTTCACTCATTTCCCTATCTACTGCTGTAGGTTCACTTCCCTCCCTGTCTACTTCTGTAGGTTCACTCACTCCCTGTCTACTGCTGCAGGTTCACTCACTCCCTGTCTACTGCTGTAGGTTCACTCACTCCGTCTACTGCTGCAGGTTCACTTCCCTGTCTACTGCTGTAGGTTCACTTCCCTGTCTACTGCTGTAGGTTCACTCACTCCGTCTACTGCTGCAGGTTCACTTCCCTGTCTACTGCTGTAGGTTCACTCACTCCGTCTACTGCTGCAGGTTCACTTCCCTGTCTACTGCTGTAGGTTCACTCACTCCCTGTCTACTGCTGTAGGTTCACTTCCCTGTCTACTGCTGTAGGTTCACTCACTCCCTGTCTACTGCTGTAGGTTCACTCACTCCCTTTCTACGGCTGCAGGTTCACTCACTCCCTGTCTACTGCTGTAGGTTCACTCACTTCCCTGTCTACTGCTGCAGGTTCACTCACTTCCCTGTCTACTGCTGTAGGCTCACTCACTCCCTGTCTACTGCTGCAGGTTCACTCACTGCCCTGTCTACTGCTGTAGGTTCACTCACTTCCATGTCTACTGCTGTAGGTTCACTCACTTCCCTGTCTACTGCTGTAGGTTCACCTCCCTGTCTACTGCTGTAGGTTCACTTCCCTGTCTACTGCTGTAGGTTCACTCACTCCCTGTCTCCTGCTGTAGGTTCACTCATTTCCCTGTCTACTGCTGGAGGTTCACTCACTCCCTGTCTACTGCTGTAGGTTCACTCACTCCCTGTCTACTGCTGCAGGTTCACTCCCTTCCCTGTCTACTGCTGTAGGTTCACTCACTCCCTGTCTACTGCTGCAGGTTCACTCACTTCCCTGTCTACTGCTGCAGGTTCACTCCCTGTCTACTGCTGCAGGTTCACTCACTCCCTGTCTACTGCTGCAGGTTCACTCCCTGTCTACTGCTGTAGGTTCACTCACTCCCTGTCTACTGCTGCAGGTTCACTCACTCCCTGTCTACTGCTGTAGGTTCACTCACTTCCCTGTCTACTGCTGTAGGTTCACATCCCTGTCTACTGCTGTAGGTTCACTCCCTTCCCTGTCTACTGCTGTAGGTTCACTCACTTCCCTGTCTACTGCTGCAGGTTTACTTCCCTGTCTACTGCTGCAGGTTCACTCACTTCCCTGTCTACTGCTGCAGGTTCACTTACTCCCTGTCTACTGCTGTAGGTTCACTCACTCCCTGTCTACTGCTGCAGGTTCACTCACTCCCTGTCTACTGCTGTAGGTTCACTCACTTCCCTGTCTACTGCTGTAGGTTCACCTCCCTGTCTACTGCTGTAGGTTCACTCCCTTCCCTGTCTACTGCTGTAGGTTCACTCACTTCCCTGTCTACTGCTGTAGATTCACTCACTTCCCTGTCTACTGCTGCAGGTTCACTCACTCCCTGTCTACTGCTGTAGGTTCACTCACTCCCTGTCTACTGCTATAGGTTCACTTCCCTGTCTACTGCTGCAGGTTCACTTCCCTGTCTACTGCTGTAGGTTCACTCACTTCCCTGTCTACTGCTGCAGGTTCACTCACTCCCTGTCTACTGCTGCAGGTTCACTCCCTGTCTACTGCTGCAGGTTCACTCCCTTCCCTGTCTACTGCTGCAGGTTCACTCACTCCCTGTCTACTGCTGTAGGTTCACTCCCTGTCTACTGCTGCAGGTTCACTCACTCCCTGTCTACTGCTGTAGGTTCACTCACTCCCTGTCTACTGCTGTAGGTTCACTCACTCCCTGTCTACTGCTGCAGGTTCACTCCCTTCCCTGTCTACTGCTGCAGGTTCACTCTCTGCCCTGTCTACTGCTGCAGGTTCACTTCCCTATCTACTGCTGTAGGTTCACTTCCCTATCTACTGCTGTAGGCTCACTCTCTTCCCTGTCTACTGCTGTAGGTTCACTTCCCTATCTACTGCTGCAGGTTCACTCACTCCCTGTCTACTGCTGTAGGTTCACTCACTCCCTGTCTACTGCTGTAGGTTCACTCACTCCTTGTCTACTGCTGTAGGTTCACTCCCTGTCTACTGCTGCAGGTTCACTCCCTGTCTACTGCTGTAGGTTCACTTCCCTCCCTGTCTACTGCTGTAGGTTCACTTCCCTCCCTGTCTACTGCTGTATGTTGACTTCCCTGTCTACTGCTGTAGGTTCACTCACTCCCTGTTTACTGCTGTAGGTTCACTCTCTTCCATGTCTACTGCTGCAGGTTCACTTCCCTGTCTACTGCTGTAGGTTCACTCACTCCCTGTCTACTGCTGCAGGTTCACTCACTTCCCTGTCTACTGCTTTAGGTTCACTCACTTCCCTGTCTACTGCTGCAGGTTCACTCACTCCCTATCTACTGCTGTAGGTTCACTCCCTGTCTACTGCTGTAGGTTCACTCACTCCCTGTCTACTGCTGCAGGTTCACTTCCTCCCTGTCTACTGCTGCAGGTTCACTCCCTCCCTGTCTATTGCTGCAGGTTCACTCACTCCCTATTTACTGCTGTAGGTTCACTCTCTTCCATGTCTACTGCTGTATGTTCACTCTCTTCCATGTCTACTGCTGCAGGTTCACTCACTGTCCTGTCTACTGCTGTAGGTTCACTCACTCCCTGTCTACTGCTGCAAGCTCACTCACTCCCTGTCTACTGCTGTAGGTTCACATCCCTGTCTACTGCTGCAGGTTCACTCCCTCCCTGTCTACTGCTGCAGGTTCACTCCCTGTCTACTGCTGTAGGTTCACTCCCTTCCCTGTCTACTGCTGTAGGTTCACTCACTCCCTGTCTACTGCTGCAGGCTCACTCACTCCCTGTCTACTGCTGCAGGTTCACTCACTCCCTGTCTACTGCTGTAGGTTCACTCACTCCCTGTCTACTGCTGTAGGTTCACTCACTCCCTGTCTACTGCTGCAGGTTCACTCACTCCCTGTCTACTGCTGTAGGTTCACTCACTCCCTGTCTACTGCTGCAGGTTCACTCACTCCCTGTGTACTGCTGCAGGTTCACTCCCTCCCTGTCTACTGCTGCAGGTTCACTCACTCCCTGTCTACTGCTGTAGGTTCACTCACTCCCTGTCTGCTGCTGTAGGTTCACTCACTTCCCTGTCTACTGCTGTAGGTTCACTCACTCCCTGTCTACTGCTGTAGGTTCACTCACTCCCTGTCTACTGCTGTAGGTTCACTCACTCCCTGTCTACTGCTGTAGGTTCACTCACTCCCTGTCTACTGCTGTAGAATCACTCACTCCCTATCTACTGCTGTAGGTTCACTCCCTTCCCTCTCTACTGCTGTAGGTTCACTCACTCCCTGTCTACTGCTGCAGGTTCACTCACTCCCTGTCTACTGCTGTAGGTTCACTCACTCCCTGTCTACTGCTGTAGGTTCACTCACTCCCTGTCTACTGCTGTAGGTTCACTTCCCTCCCTGTTACTTCTGCAGTTCACATCACTCCCTGTCTAACTGCTGTAGGTTCACTCACTACCACTGTCTATGCTGCAGGTTCACTCACTCCGTCTACTGCTGTAGGTTCACTCACTCCCTGTCTACTGCTGTAGGTTTACTTCCTGTCTACTGCTGCAGTTCACTCACTCCCTGTCTACTGCTGCATGTTTACTCACCCCGTCACGCTGCAGGTTCATTTCCCTGTCTACTGCTATAGGTTCACTCACTTCCCTGTCTACTGCTGTAGGTTCACTTCCCTCCCTGTCTACTGCTGTAGGTTCACTCACTCCCTGTGTACTGCTGCAGGTTCACTCCCTCCCTGTCTACTGCTGCAGGTTTACTCCCTCCCTGTCTACTGCTGCAGGTTCACTCACTTCCCTGTCTACTGCTGCAGGTTCACTCACTTCCCTGTCTACTGCTGCAGGTTCACTCACTCCCTGTCTACTGCTGCAGGTTCACTCACTCCCTGTCTACTGCTGCAGGTTCACTCTCTGGCGGAGAACCAGGCTGACGGCCGGCAGGGGACGGGGTGTCTGGTGGACAGCGCCAAGACTCTAGCTGCCGGGGCCCCCAGCAAGGCCGAGCCCTCCCCAGAGAAAAGCAGCAAGCTGTCCGGCTTCTTCAAGAAGATCAAAGATGTCACCGGATTTTCCGACGACGATCCGCTGGGTGTGTATTGACTGTAGCGTTGTATGCAATGTAGGTGGGGGGGGTGCTGTTGTGTGTGTGACTGGATGATGATGATGATGGTGATGGTGATGATGATGATGATGATGATGATGATGATGATGATGATGATGATGATGGTTGCTGCTCCAAAGGAGTTATTTGTTGTTCAGGCTTATTTATTTCCATGTTTACTCATAGTTGCTCCAAACCATTATCGCTCCAAGACTGATTCAAATTCATTTGTCAATTCAGTGGCCAGATTCTTGTCAAAGTATTATGTCATACTTTGACGCTTTACAACATGACCTGCATGTATTTACTGATATTGTATTGTATTGTTTTGTATTGTATTGTATTGTAGGCCTATGCCATTTTCAGTTACGACAAATTTCTCTATGTGACATTCGGGTGTCTGCTCTGGAAATCTACAAAGGAGGATTGGGCTTTGGAGATGAGATACCTCTGAAGACTCCTTGGCATTTCATACATGGACCGCATTACCAACGAAGAAATCCGACAAACCATCCCCCAACAAGTAAAACAGTACGAAGACCTGCTGATCACAGTCAAGAAAAGGAAACTCAGATGGTATGGGCATGTGACAAGATCAGATGGGCTCTCCAAGACCATACTGCAAGAAACAGTACAGGGGAAGAGAAGGCGAAGCAGGCCGAAGAAGAAATGGGCAGGCAACATCACTGAATGGACCAGGAAGAGCTTCTCCACAACCCAGGCACTTACCCACAACCGCCGCAAATGGAGCCAGCTGGTGCAACGTTCATCACTGCAGTGCCCCTACGACCCCAGAGAGGGTTATGGGAGCAGATGAGATGAGATGAGATGAGATGCTCTCCCTAGGGATGCTGTGCCACCACTAAAACAGAGCTACCTATTTTGGCAATATTTTCCTATGTGTGTATCTTTTTCCTGAGAAGAGTGACTTTCTTCTCTAGAACTTTCCTGGAGGCAACTCTTTTGTTACTGTAGGTTATTTCACATGCATCAGTCTTTATTTGTTTTAAAGAAATGTTTTATTCAGGGGGAAAAACCATGGTTATTATTAACACTTAAGCACCGTGAGCAACAAGTTGGCTTGTTATGTTATGGACTGGGGATGGTGCCAGTTGTTCACCCACTGTTTTCTACATAAGAATTCCTCTTCTTAATAATAATAATAATAATAATAAATGGAATTTATATAGCGCTATATCTTGTTAAAAAAAAAACAAATCAAAGTGCTTGCATCCATTCCACTCCTACACATGCAACCAACAATGATTAATAGTTTAACAAGTTCAAATACACACAAACACACGCACGCACGCACGCACACACACAGACACACACACACACACACACGCGCGCAGAGGTTATATGCTTCAGCAGGATGATGAGAATTTAGGCCACTGAAGGCAAGGACAGATAATTATGAGATGAAACTGTAGGGGGAGGTCTTAGGTTTGAAATAGGTATGTCTTGAGGCTGGATTTTAAAGTGTTGTAAGTAGGCTTTTCGCGAAGGGAAAGAGGGAGATCATTCCAGATCACTGGACCAGAAACAGAGAAAGAGCGACGGCCAACGGTGGACTGGTTGAATCTAGGTATTTGTAAGCACAGGGTATCTGCAGCAGAGCGGAGGGAACGAGGAGTGTACAGGTGAAGACATTCACAGAGGTAGGAAGGTGCTGTTTTATGGCGACATTTGTAACAGAGGGTACAGATCTTGTACTTTACTCTCTGTGGCACAGGCAATCAGTGGAGAGTTAGCAAGAGAGGAGTAGTATGCTCAGATTTTTTTCTTTTTCTTCAGATATTCGCTGCCTGGACAAGGAGGACATTCGTCGTGACAACGAGCGGAAACGGCGGGAGATACAGCGGATGAACACGCGTGGTCTCCGCGCCTACACCCGCCTGGAGAAGCTGCAGAAGCGCTACCAAGCCTCCAAGTCCTCCGCGCCCCCCACCCGCTACCAGGAACTGAAGGACATGATCAAAGACGTCATTTCCGATCAACCCCACTGACTGATTTGTCATGCGCGCTGTTTGGGAAACGGTCTGTTCGTGATCGGGTCGTTTAAGAACTGAGAAGAAGCATCAGACCTGCAGTCCCATGTAAAACTTTTGCTGCTGTTGTGTTACCTATTTTGTTTCTGGTGTTTGTTGTGTTTTGTGTTCTTGTTTTTGCGTTGCAGTAACTGTTTATTGTTGAGTGTATGCTCTATAGAGATGTAGTTGATACAATAATGTGGCATGCTGTTATCCCGTTAGTTGTCAGTCGATGTTGTTGTTGGTGTTACTGATGTTGTTGTCAGACGCAAGTACTGAATACCCTCAAGCATTATGTTCTGTGTAGACACAGCTATCATGACAGCACAATATGTACTTTTGTTGTTGGATTGTTATTGTTATGGCAAAGACAGATAAACCCAGGTGAAGTAGGCTATGCCATGACTGACTTCTGTGACTTTTCCTTTCACTCTCTGAGAAGTCGTTGGCGGCACTGCACTGAAGTTTTCAGCCAGTGTCCATCCCTCCTCAAATACACAGTGCATGCTGGGCATGTCAGTAGGATCTATGCCATAGGCAGAGAGCATTATGGGGTGGAATAGAGGAACTGGATCAACATGAGAGAATGTATTTCTCCCTAAAGAAAAACAAACCTTTTGTTTCGTTGTTGCTCGGTTTGAGCAAGAAGATTCACCAATGGTGAGATTTTTGCGTATGCGATCATTTTTATTCACACTATTAAGGTAGCTGCATTCTGACTTCGGGGATTAAAAAAGGTTTTAAAAGATCAGAAAAAAGGGAGGGGAGCGGCTTATAGTCAGTTTTGGTCACTTTTTATCCAAGTTCTACACAGAAAGGATTGTGAGATGTTGGATGTGCACAGAGACAGGTAGGTCCCCTACACATATGATTATTCCCCACAACAGATAGACTGCCTATACTCATTCATTGCAGTCCCCCAGCAACTCCTCAAGAAGTTAAAGGAGAAGTCATGTCACGTGGTGGTATTGAACACGGCTGTTACCCTCCTAGCAGTTCTGTGGACAGCCCATTGCCTTTAGTTTACCGAGAGTGAACAGGATTCTAAATCCAAGCCAAGACCAATATCGTTGTCATTTCCGTTACTGTGGCTATCCTTAAAAGACATGCATAGATTTCAGAACTTCTGGAAGCATTATGTAGATAATATAATGTATGCGAAAATTATAGGCTTTTCTTTAATTTTCCTTGTATCTTTTTGCTTTTGTTTTTTCCCCCAACGAGAATCACATTGATCAACGAATGCAAGGACTGTCGAGTGTCAATATATCATAATCTACGATAGGATTTTCGTGTATGTGTGTGTGTGTGTGTGTGTGTGTGTGTGTGTGTGTGTGTGTGTGTGTGTGTGTGTGTGTGTGTTTCTATGTGTGAGAACATGAGGTACACACAGTGGTCACATCATTTTTTACTATTTTGTTCGGTTCCTTGCTTTATAGAGGGGGGGAGGGGGGGGTGCTTGGTTTTTTTTTTTGTTGTTAATCCCTTTCTCTTCTCAGGTCAGCATTCCAGACTGGTACCGTCAATTGGCCAGGAATGTCAAAACACTGGGGGTCCACTGTCTTCATTCAGTCTCTAGATTCCCTTGAAAGTCTGGCATCGAACTATTTCTTGCTCATGAATCCTTCTGGCTGTGTTGTACACGGAGCTGACTGCCTTCAACCTGCAATAGCTTTAATGATGTACAGAGTGGTTACGGGTTGCCTTTCTTGGATCCCATGAGTCGTGGGTTTGAATCTTGGCTACAGCGTCTGGGGAATAAAGGGTGGGCATTTTATTCTCTCCCGGGTCAATTTAGAGAGAAGACCCAGGCTGCCAGTGTGTAAATGCCTTTCACTGGTGTACATATTAGCGTGCAGCAGATCAAATTCGCACGTTAAAGATTCCATAGTTCGTATCAGCATTCCCTGACTCAGGCCAAAGTCTTTGTCAGTTATTGACGTTTACGAAGCATTAATGCATGAAAAATGAATGTTGTTAGCCTATACTTTGAAAAATTACGTTGAGATTGTCTTCAACCGTGACAAGCTCTTAACACAGCAACCTGTATTCTCCAATAAAGAAGAGGGGGAAAAAAACCTTCAGTCTGAGTGTGACTGTTTATGTGGTGACTTTATGTGGCGAAATAATTGAAACAGCCATTCACGCAGCCAGCGTACATCTATAGACTCACAGCGATTCCCAGGTGGCATGAGTGAGGCAATTATTCTGGGCGACTCCCCACCCCACCCACGGTGTTAAGCTGAGGAACGCCCAACAAGGATGGTTAGCCTTTCAGCGTTGGTGGATTACAGAAACAGCACTACCACACAACACGGCCTGCACCCCGCGCCTAGGGAGGGACTGGGTGCGCTCCCAAGCAGGTTGAACTGGCCCCCAAGATTCTGTCTGGACAATTCACTGCCCACTGCCCCCTGTCTTCTCTGAGAGTTGTGGGGAAGGAGACAAGAACAGGAACCAGCAGTAGGGTGGTGGTGGTGGTGGTGGTGGAGATGGGGGCGGAATTTTTTCTTTTAATTTAGGGTTTGGAGATTGGGGGGGTGGGGGTGCTGTTTTTCAACAATCAGTTCTCTATTATGAAGGATCCCGTGTCCTATTTCCAATTACAGCGGCTAACTACCACAACATCTGGACACTTGACTTGTACTGCACGGACCTGGTGATCGTTCATCACTGAAGACGATGATCAATAACAACGCTCTTAACCAAGCAGGATTATCACGCCTGAAAAGGAGCTCCAGTGGCTTCATGGTTAAGGCACCCGTCTAGAAAGCCACGGGTTAACTGGTTCAATTCTGCGCCTAACCTAGGTTGTTTGTTCCCTTTCATTTAATAAGATTTTATGTGAGTGGTCTGTGTTCCAGTCTTTCGAATCAGACAGTGAAGCAAAGTACTGTGTACAGCATGACTTTAGCGCATGTGAAGGATTGAATCCTATGCAACAGGAAAATTGCCCAGAGTAAATTTTTGTGGCGAAATTTTTTAACAAGCATGAAAAGGGGGGGGGGGGAGGGGGGGGGCATGGTGCAATTTTGCAGTTAGGCCTACTGTGAACACTCCCCGGTGAGAGCAGACTGAATTTCAGTCTGTTGGCGATTTTGAAGAAGAGGAAAGTAGAACATGAGAGGAGATGTAAGCGTGCATGCACGAGTGCGCAAGCGGTTTTGCTGGGATGTGTGCGTGTGCGTGTGTGTGTGTGTGTGCGCGCGCGCCATAAATGTTTGCGTGTTTATATGATTTTATTTGGATGAAGGGAACACATAAACGTTTCAGAATGATGTAAAGACACCTCTTTACAGCTGTTTCAAGCAGACTATAATGAACAGCCGAAGTAGGCCGTATAGTTCTCAGATGACTGTAAGGGCAAATATGTGTGTATGCGGGCTACAAATCTCTCTCAGGCTCAGCCGGAAAACACCATTTAGGTGACTGACAAAGAAGGAACGTAACATTTACATGACAAAGATAGCAACGGTTTGATCTTCAAGGTTCATAAGTACGGCTGTGTTAGAGAAAAAGGACATCATAGTTAATACACTCTGAAATATATGCACGATGTTTGAACACCCCAAAATGTATGCACTGTGCAGAATCCTGATCTGATAGTAACGATATGCAGAGTCTAGCATTGACTTTTTAGTGTACTCAAGTGAAATAGGACAGGCTCAGGGAGAAATTACATAGGTTTAAATTTACTTTTCCAATGTAGTCATCAGTAAAAGATCCGTAGTATTGTGATAGTAGGTAGAGAATTATTATTACAGTTGAGTTTTTTCTGACAACAAATGCAGAGTTCATGAAATGAGTAACTGGGCGGCTTGATTGTACATTTTGTCATCGATGATCTGTCCGACAATGAGAGAAGAAACAGGCTCATAATCTATGTGGTTGGTGACAAACTTCTTCCCCGTATGCCCTTTTTTCTCTTGCGAAAGAAGAGTTTAACCCAGTTTAACCCGAGCTTTGTTCTCTTGCCTGCTAAGTCTCATCAAATCCTCTTACAGACGGGAGCACCCAGACAGCGTGAAAGTGTGCACGCAGACAGCACAGCCTACAAGTGTGCACAACAGGAACATGGGATGGTACTTTTCCATCACGTGTTGATGCCATGGTCTTGCAGGGAAAGGCTGTAAAAACTGGTGAGGATCTCCTACCATGGTCCAATAATCCTCCAGCACTGTTGTTTTGAATTGCAGGCACCAATTCCATGGACACTTCTCTCTTAGGGCTAACCTAGCTAAAAGAATATGAATAATAGGGAAAGTTTTACCTTAGAGAATCCAAATGGAAGGTGGTTTGAATCCAATTCTCTAATGCTGAATCCTGCCATTAACTACAAGGAACAATAACTTTAGTGTCAAAAAGGAGATGACAAAAGACAGACAGACAGCAGGCATAGTTTCACAGATGAAAACAGTGCAGGTGTACATAGTTTTACAGGATAAACTCCTAGGTCACAGGATGAGGGGCGGGATAGCCTAGCAGTTAAAGCATTCTGCTCATGATCTGCCAGCCCAACACTGACCCACCACCTAGCCACCTGTTTTGGGGGATTTTACCCTGATACCGACTTCACTCCTCCAAAGTCCTTCGGACGAGTCTATAAACTGATGCCCCATGTTTGAACGCATGCAGAACATCTTATGCACCCCCTTAAAAACCTGTTCCACTTTTCCAAAGAGTAGGCCATTTCATGCTGGTAGAAATGGATGACAAAATTTTAAAAAACCAAAAAACGCATAACACAGGTATTGTGTTAAGACATTACCCCAAAGCCGGAATGCCAGAGGTAAAAACGGTTGCACAGGCAAAATCTCACCATTGTTGAACTGGACAGCTCTAGCCCAGGAACAGGAAAAGAAAAAAATAGGGCACAGGTTGACTTTGCCAGTTGAAAATGGTTTACAACTTGGACATTTTAGTGTCGTTGATCGTCTTCATTATGTGCTCTGTCTACGTTTCTCACTGTAAATTGCCTACCACCTCAACTGTAGATTCCTGCGAACCATTGTGATTTTAAGACCTGAAAAAGTAAGCCTGTTTCTTTGGCCAGAACTATATGGATGGATGGATGGATTATACTGATTTCGCAGTTTTACTTTTATGTAAATGCATATTATATAGTTGAACACATATTCATGAAAATATCTTCACAGAAAATGCCTTTTTTTTTGCTATAAAAAATTCTACAAACATTCCAAGCTTCTTTATGTATCCAGTTTGTTGCCTTTATATTCGCGTATGAATCTGTAGATGGAAACATATCTTTGCAATTGGATTTCACTTCTATTCAGCGTTGTGAAAATATTGTCATATGATGTAATATTACATAGCGAGCATTAAACTACAGAAATTCAGGCAAGTGTGTGTGTGTGTGTGTGTGCGCGCACGCAAGTCTTGCATTTTGTCCCTGATAAAACAGCTCCTGAAATTGTCATGAACTGCCAGTCAATCTAGTCATGTTCAGTGACAGCTGTTCTGCTTAAACACATGCATAGCATCACACACTAAGCCTCCAACTCAAACCATTGTTTATTTCAGAAGTCAGAGTGAATGATATGCCTAAAGTAATGACCATCCACCTTTTTAAAAATAAAAAAAAAATTTATTTTGAGGAAAATGGCATTCATACAAGCAATTACATGCTATTTTTACATGCAGTCCCCGTGTGCATGCAGATTGGAGTTTTGTAAAATTTTGTTATCTGTTCCAACCAGCACACAATAACAGTCTTCCGAAAGGAGAACTGGTTTTAACATGTGCACAAGAAGTTCTGCAAGCATCCACATACAGGGCTCCAGTTCAAAATATCATCCAAAGGATTTTTTTTTGGGGGGGGGGGAGGGGAGTGGAGTCGGCACTGATGTAAACATGTATTTATATATCAGTCTTGAGGACAGAATGCAACAAGCCAGTACAGATGGGAAAAAAACACACAATCCAAGCCTTAAAGTTAAAACAACATACACACACACTGACCAAAAAAACAAAACAAAACAAACGCTGAAATCACAAGGTCAGGGCTTGAAATACAACTAAATCAGAGAACATTTTTCTTATTGCACGATACTCAGTGAAGACACACACGCACACACACACAATTTCATTAAGCTTTATTCAAATCAGACAAGATCCTGTGATGACAGTGAAGCAACCCCTATCTTCAGCAAAAACTGTTCCCACAGAATCCACCAAATGATTTCCATGTCAATATGTGAATATCAATGAACATGGAATGAACACAGGGGCACAGGCCTCACCTAGTCAGACATAAATCATGCATAATCAGTCTGGTGTTTTCATGGGGTTCTGGATTCATTATTTACAGCTGCAAGCCACACATCCACCACCTCACGTGGATGACTCGCTCAGTCTGGCTCTGTGACCGAGCTGATACTGTTATCAGTAGGGGGCTTAGTAGATGGTGCCCTGCATTAGCATATGTTAGCTTAGAACAGGCACCAATGAACACCACCAAAATTACCCAGCAATAGTGCAGGGCCCCTCAGGCTTATGGCCCTGCAGTGGCCTAACATAGCTGGGCTCCCTGTGGACTGCCAACCCTGAGGATGCAACATAATGAATCTGGGTAGGCTGTGGTGGAGAGAGTGAAATAATGAGCAGTGTGGGATCAGCAGGACAGGAACATCACCGAAGATGAGGCAGAACCCCCCCCCCCTCCCCCACCACAAAAAAAAGAAGAAAAAAAAACATCCACCACTTCTGTGTACAGAACACATTTCATGGGTCAAATCGGCAATGGATCAGGTTGTGCTGGATAACCTATATACCAGAAAACTGTTAATGCTTGTTATGACATACATACTTTACGTAAACATTCATCATCTTTACCCAAAAAGTTCTATTTTGTTGGTTTACTTCCTTTTAATTCATGTGAGAAAGCCTAGTCAAAATAAGCGTAGACAAATCCATTGCAGATATGCATTCATTTCAAATTAGTGTAATATTTATTCTAAATGACACTTTCACCAAAGAGTAAAATAAAATTTTTAAAAAGTACTAAATGAATGCCATATTTCCACACTAAGGTATGTTTAGAAAAGCTGTATCCCCTGGTATGTCAATACCAGAACACAGGAATTCCCAGTTCAGCCTGCTAGGCCTGGCTCTGCTTCAAGCTTCCGCCTCTTGGCTCTAATTGTGTTCACACTGCTGTGACCAGCTTTTCCTTGAGCTGTCAGCACTAGTCACCACAATACTTTTTGGGGGGAGAGGGAGAAATCACAGACTGGTCTGATGAAGCCTACACACAGTAGTTTTCAATCAATTGTCTTGCAATCACCACTCACCGTTCAATATTCAGATTGTACTAAAGCTCAGTTGGTCAATTTAGGTCAACGTCTTGCATTCAGAAGTATGTATTACATTTTACTGGACAGGCTATGTCTCAATTTTGAAGGGAAAAAAACGTTCAATGTATGCTGTTTCGATGCCTTGCATGCATGATTATGCCATCAATCATAACAACTCACGGGTACTTAAAACACTGAAACACATGTTAACACTGACCCCATGTCTAGATGAATATGGCTGTATTATTTTCAGATATTTTTTGAAATATTGAAACTGACTTTGCATCAAAACCAGCTGAATAAGGTATTCATACAGCACACGTGTCAACTATGAACTGGTCATACAAAGGACACTGGAATCAAAGATGACCTAATCCATAAATGACTGCACTTAGCATACATGTCAGCCCCACAATATACTTCAGGCAACAGTTCTTACATTTCTTGGCATCCTCCCCAACCCCATACCCCCTAAAAAAAAAAAGCAAAATAGAAAAAAAAAAGTTTAAAAAATGTGCAGTCATCTTCCCAGCTACCTCAACCTTTTTCTGTCTTTCACTCTCTCACTACACACTCTCCCAGAAGACACTGCTATACACTTTACACATTTTTTATTTGGTTGCACCAGTTTCACTTGACCTTTTTCTTCACCTGTTTTAGTTTTTGCTGTGTGTCTTTCATGTTCAGCTTTCCTGCTCTCTTCACAGGTTTGGTGGGCCTCTTGGCTGGCTGGACTTTGCCGGACTTCCCAACCACAGAGACCACTTTGTCGCTTGCAGAAGACACCTTCACCGCACTGTCCTTCCCTGCCCTCGCCTTCCCCTGCTTGGGCTTCTGTTTGGCTCCTTTAGGTGTGTCCTCAGTTTTCTTTCCCTTCGCCTGTTTCTGTTTGTTTTCTTTGCCAGCACCGCCACCCTTCTTCCCCTTCACCTGTTTGGGTTTCTGCTTTGCTTTCTGCGGGTTGCGTTTTCCGGCTCTCTTCAAAGCCTTGACGGGTCTCTTGACTGTCTTGCCTTTGATGGTTTTGCCACTGGGATCAAGGAGCTTGACGACACCTGAGGGATACACCTTCACCATACCGTTCTGAACTGTGGTCACTTCGTCCACAATTGTTGTGGACTTCTTCTGTGTGGTCTTTGCTAAGTGCACTTCATTGGCAGAACCTGAACAGAAAACATGCCAATGTTGATGCATCAATCACTTGTAACATCTTGTTATCCAACTAAAATTGAACGATACACTTCCCTGCTAATTTTCACATAATTATATACTGTCTACTCTCTGATTCAATAAACTGCACCCAAGAGAAAACATACCAATATCCAGTAGTAAAACTACCCAGCAGTCATCCCCTGCCAAAATGAAAAATGGAAGAGTATGACATAACAACACCAGAATGATTCCAAAAAGATATCCTGGTCTCTCCTAGGCCTTCCAGTTATCTCCCTGACAAAACAGAAGAATGTCATGGAACTGACACATTTTCTATGCTGAGTCTCAAACTCTCATGGACTTGTGCATTAATCTTCTCTCACAGGAAGGAAGGTGGCCAGATGGTTTCTTCATTCACCTGCCTAACAAGTAAACCATGAGGTTCTGGGTTCAATTCCAAGCCTTGCCCTTTTCCCACTTTGACAGGAAAATCAAACTGAACGTTAAGTCTTTCTGAGGAGACTCTAAACCAGATCCATGTGTTTATGGACTTGTGCATGTGAAAAGAACAAACAACAGTTGAAAATTGGAGAGAGTAGGGGTAACTCCCGACTGTCCAGGCGAAACTGGTAATTTCAATTCCAACTGTATTCACAAAGATGGAATGCAGCTACCTTCATGGTGGTGGGGGGGGGGGGGGTGGGTACGGTTGCATAGGCAAAAATCTCACCATTGGAGAACCTCGGAACTCTAGCCGAGGAATGAAAAAATATGATTAAATTTTCTCCATGAGTATAAAACAGTCCTTTGCGCGTACAAAGTTCCCTCACAAACTGGATTGATTTCAGGGGCTTGAACCATAGAATAATCAACCATAGACCCCATAGCAGCCTTAATTAACGAAGCCAAAATCTGTATGTATATATATATATATATATTACATATATTATATATGTATATATATCATGCTACATCAAGACGGGACAGCTATCATCATCCTTGCCAGTTTTTCACCTGGATGGCTAAGTGTAACAGTTCCTCTCTGCCCACAGAACTATGCACCGACTCACCTGTAGACACGTAGAAGGGAACGGAGGTGGAGTTGTTGGTCTTGATGAACATGCCCCTGACGTTGACGGCCCCTCCAGGCAGAGCTGCAGTGATCTGCTCCACACTGGCCCTGACGTTCTGCACCAGTTCCGCCACCGACATGTCTGTGTCGCCCACAGTGGCCATCCTGCACAAACAAACATATTTACTTCTCTGTGTCCCCACACAATCTGACCGCTTGCATGCTTAAAAAATCTGAGGGATAACCCATGTTTACTCTATCCACATACAAAAGAAGTGACAATAAGTGGTTTTGAGATGACACATTACACGTCAGTCTAGATAAGTAAAGATGACTGCTCTGAATTCCATCTGAAACTGGACCCCCCACCCCCGTCAGCGGGTCACTACAGTGTATCTGGGTACTAGTCTTTTGGGATGAGATGACCAACCAAGGTGCAGTGTGTGACACCCATTTAGTGCAGATAAAATATCTCATCACCACAAGAGTCGTCACTGGCAAAATTCTGCAGGAAAAGAGCTCTCTCACACGGAAACAAACAAATACAGGGGAAATGACAAAGAAGAAACAAAAAAGGTGGCGTGGCACTTTTGGCAAGAGTCTCTCTTCAGGGACAGCAGCTCAAACTTCACACTATCTATCTATCTGTCCCGTAGTCTGACGACCGTGGGGGCACCCTCAAAGACTCAGCAACCAGTTCCCTCCATTCCTCTCTCTGTTCTGCCTTTCTCAGGGTTTTGTTGAGTTCTAGGCCTGTCCATTCACTGATGTTATCCTCCCAGCTCTTCCTTGGTCTGCCTCTTCTTCTTCCTCCTTGGACAGTGCCTTGCAAAACTGTCTTTGTAATTCCTTGGGATCATTTTGACATGCCCATACCACTTAAGTTTACGCTTTTTCACGATCGTTAGAAGGTTCTCATAGGGTCCAATGGTTTGCTGGATTCTGTTATGCACGCTTTCATTGCTTATGTGGTCTTTGTAGAGATGCCAAGGAGTCTCCGAAAGCATCTCATCTCCACTGCCTGTACTCTTCTCTCCAAATCTGCAGTCAGGGTCCATGATTCACAGGCATACAGAAATATGGATATGACAAGGGAGCGCATTAGTCTGATCTTGGAGATAAGTGAGATATTCTTGTCTCTCCAGATGGTGTTTAGTTTTGACAAAGCTGTTATTGTCTGTGCAGTCCTGCATACTACTTCTGGCTTGGATCCCTGGTCGGATACAATGGCTCCCAGGTACTTGAAGCTTTGAACTGTTTCCAGCTTCTGGTCATTAACCCTGATATCAGTGCTAATGCCGTTGGTGTTATTAGTCATCAGTTTGGTCTTCTCTGCACTGATTTCCATGCCGTATGTTTTGGAGGCCTTATCCAAGTGTTCTGTTAGGCTGGCAAGCTCTTTTTCTGATCCTGCTATTCAATCAATGTCATCTGCGAAGCGGAGGTTTGTGATCGTTCTGCCACCAATGCTGACTGATCCTTCATGATGTTCCAGTGCATCAGCCATGATTCTCTCAAGGAAGATGTTGAAAAGAGTGGGTGAGAGTAGACAGCCCTGCCTTACTCCAACTGTTGTTCGAAACCATTCTCCAATGTTGTTGTTGTAGTACACTGCACTGGTGGCCTCGCTGTACAGCTGTTTGATGACTCTGATCAGGTTTGCATTGATGCTGTACAAATTCATGGTTGCCCACAAAGCTGCATGCCACACCCTGTCAAATGCCTTCTTAAAATCGATAAATACGTGGTAAAGGTCTTGTTGATGTTGAAGGTACCGCTCACATAGTATTCTGAGGTTGAATATCTGTTCTGTTGTGCTGCGCCCTGCTCTGAAACCTGCTTGTTCCTCAGCAATGATGGTCTCTGCTTGTGGCTTCAGTCTATTCAATATTATCTGCAGCATGACCTTGCTTGGGTGACATATGAGCTGATTGTGCGGTAATTATGGCATTGTTGTAGATTTCCTTTCTTGGGGAGGGTGATGATGAGTGACTGCGTCCATGGTGTTGGCCATTTTCCTGTCTGCCAGATCTTGTTGCAGATTCTTAGTAGGGCGCTGATCATGGCTTCCCCTCCAGCTTGGACCAACTCAGCTGGAATGTTGTCAGCCCCTGCTGGCTTCCCCTTTTTCAGCGATCTGACTGCTGTTTCCACTTCTTCTCGGAGGATAGGGTGACTGTCTGTGTCTTTGCTTTCGGGTACATTAAGGACTTCTGGATCTCCTGCGGTTCTAGTTATACAGGTCGGAGCAGTATTCTGTCCATCTGTTCAGAATATCCTGGTCGTCAGTGAGACACTTCCCATTTTTGTCGTGGATTGTTAAACCTTTTTTCTGTTTCGTGCTAGTCAGGTCTTTCACCAGCTGATATGCTTTCTTGCTATTGTTTTTCTTGATGTTATCTTCAATGTCTTGGCACTGTTCACCGATCCAATTCTCTTTTGCCTCCATCATGGACTTCCTGATTTTTTTGTTGACTGCCCTATATTGTTCTGCTCTTTCGTTTCATTTTTCTTTTTCTTCAGCTCTCTACGCTTGTCGCATAGTTTTAGGATGTTAGGTGTGACCCATGGTTTTTTGATTGGTCGGCGTTTGCCAAGAAGCTCGTTTGCTGTTTCAGTCACCGCTGTATTGAAACTATTTGTCAGTGTATCTATGTCTGAGTCTATCACAGTGAGTGCTGCAAACTTTCCACCTATCCTTGCTTGAAAAATTTCTAATACCTCTGGGTCCTTCAGCTTCTCGAGGTCAAATTTGATCCTGATGTTGTTCCGCTTGTGGATTTTCTTTAGACGTAGTCGGAAAGTCATCATCACAAGATCATGATCACTCCCTATGTCTGCTCCTGGAAAACTTCGTGTCTGTGCGATGTTAACGCTAGACTGAAACCGTCTTTTCACCATGATGTAATCTATTTGGTTGTGGTGTTCTCCATTTGGGCTATGCCATGTCCATTTTCTGGATTTCTTGTGTGGGCCAAGTGTATTCACTAGCTGGAGGTGGTTGTTACTGGCAAACTCCAGGAGTCTCAAGCCTCTTTCATTTGATTGGTTATTACAATGTGGCCCACAAACGCCCTCCCAGTCTTTCCATGCATCTTCTCCTACCTTGGCGTTCCAGTCGCCTTGCACAACGAGGATGTCTTTCTTGGGTGTTTGATTCAGAACCTCTTGTAGCTGGTCATAAAATTCTTCTACGGCTTCATCTGTGCAGTCTGATGTAGGGGCGTATGCCTGTACTATAGTTATGTTAAAGGGGGTTGCTCTCAGGCGGATGGTAATAAGTCTGCTGGACACAGGCTGACAGCTCATGACGGTGTTCACGGTGTCTTTGTGAACGAGAAACCCCACGCCGTGTTCATGTTTATCCTGTTTTCCACTGTAGTATAATTTGTGGTCTTCCTGGGTCGTTGTTTCTCCCATGTTTTTCCACCTGACTTCGCAGAGCCCAAGGATGTGCCATTGATATCTGGACATCTCATGTGTCAGTTCTTCCACTTTGCCTGCAGCTCTTAGTGTCCGTACATTCCACGTGCCAATGATGGTGTTGTTTCTGGCACGAATTTTGCTGCGTTTTACATCAGTAGCATACTTTCGACATCTGTCCTGATGAGCAACAGAAGGCGCGGTCCTTGGTAACCCGGGCGACGACCGATCCGGTATGGAGATTCTGGCCGTCTTTGTCATTGGTGTATCTTGGGCAAATCAAACCTGGCGGAGCCCATCCCTCTCCAGGTCGGATTTTTTGGTTGGGTTTACTCCCCACATGTGGCAGGTGAAAAAACTGCCATGACTGAAAGTGCAATGTATACAATACTGTGTACATAACTATACACTGGTGTCATGGTTATGTACACAAAAATGAAGACTGCCCCTTTTAGGATGGCTCCTCAACCAATAACCTTCCAGTTCTGAGGCTTAGAAAGGACGGCAACAAGTTCTTGAAATGAAAACCTCCTAACCCAAGATACTTTCTCACACTAAAGAACTCAGTCTCTTCTGTCTTGTTAACTGTTTCTTTTTTCCTGATAATTTCACAGACCATTTGCTCGCCTTGGCTTCAGCACAGTCCTCCAGTTCACCCAGCTGTAAAAGGGCACCTGCCTCTTGAGGGTCAAGGAAGGTAAAGCAGTGAGGGAGAAGAGATGGAGGCCACCCTCAATATGCTGGCCCCTTGAGAAGTTGAGGTCTCTGATGCCTCACTCCCCTTTGACCATATAGGTTATGGGACACCTTTGATATGTTACAATGCTAGCTATTTTCCACAAATTGTTTAACTGAAACCTGAAATTTTCTACAGCACACTTCACACGTGTGTGCTTGCTGTACTCACAATTCATAGATTTCTGCTCAGTTGTTTTAAAGAATAAGATTTTGATAAAGCAGAAACTGTATCACACGAGTCAGAGCTGCAGTTGCCTCAGTCATAAATCCTGTCATCACACATTTCTATTGTCTGACAGGGATAACTTACTTCATCAATGGCAACTCAACTTGCAGACACATAACACTAACAGCATCTGAACAGGCCCATTATCCTAGGTGAGGCATTCTAAGTGGTTCAAAGCAATGTATAGATGATGCTACTGAGAAATTTTCCAGATTGTGGCATCAAGCTAAAAACGAAATCAAATGCTATATCCCTTCAGTTGGAATGCGACTACCTTAACCATGGGCAAAAAAAGGTTGCATAGGCAAAATCTGAACATTAGTGAACCTCAGAACTTTAGCCCAGGAATTTTTTTTTTTAAAAGATAAAATGCTATCAAGAAGCATTCACCTAATACCTATATTCTTTTATTATATGTTGGAAAAAACTGTACACAAGCAAGTATTTCCATACAAAAAAATCCCAATTTTTCCTTAGCTACTGAGCAAACTAACAGTTACCGAAAAACAACAAAAACACACCAAAACAACACACACAAACAATACATATATATATTACTACTGTTTTTAATTTTTCATATGACACAGCTCTACCCCCACAGTTGCCTCAGTGATAAATGCCGTCATCAAACATTGCTTGTCTGACAGGGATAACTTACTTCATCATCAGCAACTCTAATCTACATTCTGACCTTTCTTTGAATATGATATACTGCAACCTTCCTTCCTTCCCTCTGCTTTTGCTCTGTGGCTAGTGATCCACACTTCCTCACAAAGGAAGCTTTTGCTCACACAACCATCTTCCCATCAATACGTCGCTAAATCTGACTTCATCAACGACGTCTCAACATTATACCAGTTCCTGTGTTTCTATTTTGTAATCCATTCCTTTTTGTATGCATGGCATTTTCTTTTCTTCTGATGGAATCGGCTTTTACCTGTATGATTATTTTTTCAGATTGTCTATGAGTGTACGTGTTACCACACAGCATGTTGGTTTAGAGTCTCCTCCCTAGGATCTGAAGGGTTTATCTAGAGTAAAAGTTCCATGTTGGTTCAGAAGAGACAGTCTCTTCAGTCTGGCAGCCAGTATTCAGACTCAAACCCAGGACCCTCCCCCGTGGGGATGCCAGGGGCCTGTCAGTATAAATAGCATCCCCACATTCTGGAAATTCTGTGCTAGAAAATTTCCTCTTTTCTATCACTCTCTTTGTTTGTCTTGTTCCTTTTCTTCCTGTCATCTCCTCTTTGTTTATTTTGTGCCTTCTTGGTCCATTCTCCTGCCTTTTTTCCAGAAAGACAAAAAATAACAATTCTCTCTTGTGCCAAAGTCGGATGCGCTGAGCCTGACTTGTCAGGCACTTAACGGCAGCGTGATGCAGACGCATTTTCACTCACATAACAGACAACAATAGTTGCTGTCTGAGCATCCGATAACAACGAAACCATGACCCTAAAATTAAGCACAAATTCTTACTCATACAGGGCCAACCTGGCCACTGCAACTATTTGAACAGTCGGTGATCTATGATCTTCTTGAAAAAAAATCTATTAAGGATATGAAAACAAGTGTGCACACAAAAGTGCAAATGCACACACACACATGCACTGAGTGTACCATTTTTCTTTTTCACTTTTGATAAAAATATCTACAGCTACAATGTACAGTAAGAGTTGCTTCAGTGATCAATTCTGTCATCACGCACTTCATTTGATAGTCTGACAGGGATAACTTACTTCATCATCAGCAACTCATTCTGTACACTTTGAACTGAGATCCTAAATACGATTCTACAGCTGCAAGTTTTCTTTTTCATCTCCTCGGCTACAACTCTGAGCTTAACCAAGGGTGCAATTCTGCGTATGCAACCACTTTTTCACCCACTGTTTTGGTCGCCACCTTGCAATTTTGGGGACTACTGGCGATACAAGGCTACTATGCGGGAAAGACAGAGAGAAAAGGAAAGGAAAGACAGAGAGAAACAGTGACAGAGACTTAAGACACACAAAAAAGAGAGGGGGGTGGGGGGTGAGAGAGAAAGGGGGGAGGGAGAGTCAGAGAGAGAGAGGGAAGAGGAGAGCAAAAGAGAGAGAAAAAAAACCCATCTGTTTCTCTCACGTAAAGGAAAAGTAAAATCAAGAACTCAAGCTGCCTCAGTGATATACTGTCATCACAGTTTCTATAGTCTGACAGGGATAACTTACTTCATCATCAGCAACTTTTCTTGTTCACTTTGCAATCTGAGCCTAAAAAAGATTCTAATACTGATACAATTTTATCATCACATAGAGAGAGAGAGAGAGAGGGAGGGATGGGGACAGCGAAAGAGAGAGAGAGAGAACATTTCTTTCTCTGAAATAAAGGAATTTTAATCAAGAAGTGGTGTTGCCTCAGTGATATACTGTCATCAGTTTCTATTGTCTGACAGGGATAACTTACTTCATCATCAGCAACTTTTCTTGTTCGCTTGCACTTCGAGCCTAAAAATGATTCTGCTTTTGATATTATAAATAGATCATGACAAGGAGAGAGAGGTAAAAAGAAGAGGGGAGAGAGAAAGAAATAAAGAAACAAAGAGAGACAGACAGACAGACAGACCCAGAGACTGAGAGAGAGAGAGAGACAGACTCTCTCATGTCTAAGGAGAGCACATACCAGAACTTCAGCTGCCTCAGAAATACACTGTCATCACAGTTTCAATACTCTGACAGGGATAACTTACTTCATCACTGGCAACTCCGCTATCAGCAATTCCATTCCCAATCTGCTTCTCTAAAGCGATCCTACTAGTGACCATAAAAAATCTGTTGACAAGAAGAGACAGCGAGTAAGAGTTAGAGAGACAGACAGATAGACAGACAGGAAGAGGGGACAACAGAGAGGAAAGTGGACACTGAACAAAGGGAGAAAAAGAAAGATTCCACTTCTGACATAAATATGTTAGGACAAGGAGACACACAGTGGGAGGAAGGGCAGACTACCACAAAGAGAAAAAGAGACTTTTGTCCTCACAATGAAGGAGATTTCACACCACAGCTGACATTGGCTTAGACTCCTTTCTCTTCAGATCCTTTAGATCAGACTGTAAGCCAAAGTGTCCTCGGGCAGGCAAGAGCCTGCTTAACATTTTGTGCTCCAGCAAAAACCCTTCCACCTTTCCCAAAAAAACGTTCACCAATTCAAGATGGTGGTGTGGGTGACCTGAACACACCCATCATGCCATCTGCACCCTGAAAAGGTGAGGCCCCATGAAAGTGATAATTCGTTCAAGCCACACTGGCTGGGAATGGCAATGCAGTGCTCCAACGACTTTTTTAGAAGTTAAGCAGGAAGTCAAAGTCCAGTCAAATAGCAGAGGTAGAACTGCCTCAGAAATACGCTGTCACCACAGTTTGTGTTGTCAGACAGGGATAACTTACTTCATCACTGGCAACTCAGTTCACCACATGTTTCTGCTGTCGACCTTCCATAGCTTTTTATTCACTGTTTGCAAAAACAGGGGCCAGAATAACACAGAAGTTCAAACTCATGATCTGACAATAACTGACTGCAGGTGTAGGTTTGGCTTCCCCCTTGGCATTGGAGATCATATTGATATTGATTCAACTCTGATGACAGATCTTAAATGAAACTACAAGGACAAGACACAGACCCTTCATGAATGCAAACACAAACAAAATATCTTTGCATATGTTAAACCCAAATACAACTCTCGGAAAAGAGAAGGCTGGCCATAGCCACAGCACATATATATTACCACACCCAGCACACAATCCCTCCACCTGGAACATTTCAGGGCAGTACCCTAATGACTCTTTAGTGAGCTATGGGCAAAGTCAAATCAAGCCATTTAAACCAGAGTTGGAGCTGCCTCAGAAATACACTGTCATCACAGTTTGTGTTGTCAGACAGGGATAACTTACTTCATCATGGGCAACTCAGCTCACCAGATGCTTTGAGCTCCGAAAACTACTCTACAGTCAATCTCCTTTTTTTTCTTCTCATGTATTTGAAACTCACTAGTCTTTGAACACAGGATCATCAGCACAAAACTCCTTGCATTAACCACTGCTATCATATCCATCATGTTTTCCCCTTAAGTCCACTGTCAAATCTTCTCACAGTTAATTTTGAATTATATGATATATCATAAGCAAAGTACAATTCAAATGTTCCTCAATGTTAGATTACAAAACAAACCAAAATTAAAAAAAGGAATGAGGGAGGAAGAAAAGCTTATTGTTTTAAAAAGTCTTACAGTACTTCTGACTCCCTTGCAAGCTTTTCTGAGAGCCAAGAAAGTTTTCAGCCATGGCTCTTATTTTCCTTTTAAAATTTTTTGCTACATGGAGCATGCTTTCTCAAATGTACACATGTCTGTCTGCTGACGGACTTGGCCGATTTCTACCTCAGCTCCTTGAGGAAACATTGGTAGCACTGAACTGAATTTTCTGGCAGTGTGCAGCAGCAAGTTGAATCTGGTGCAGCGCATCCTTCTCAGGTCACAGCTTGCATGCTAGGTATGTTCACGACATACATTACCATAGATTGTCTACTCTTCAATGAAAAATGGACAGGTTTTTAAAACGCACACATAGGAGCATTGGTTTATAATCTCGCTTGACAGACATACACTGCAAATGTTATCTCAAAGGAGAAAATACCTTCTATAAGATATCTCCATGATGACTCAACTCCACACCCTCAGGTATAGCCAGATCATTGATGCTCGAACCATTAAGTTGTCCCCCCCCCATCCCACCAGTTTGTCTGCACTTCATAGCAATGTACCTAGCCACACACTCAGTTCTTAACCCACACACTGTGTGCCTTCCCTTTATCCAGAACATGACTGTATAGCATGACAGCAGTTGCCTCAGTAATCCATGCTGTCATCACACATTGGGCTGTCTGACAGGGATAACTTGCTTCATCACAGGCAAATCAACACATTCCCTAGATATCACTGCTGCATTTTGTCAAGCACTCAAGAGCTAGCTTTCCAATACACTTTCAGAGGACTACTGTGTATGTCTGGTGCAGTTTCATGACCAGTATTCTGCTTTCCAGATCTTCCTAGTTTCTTTCTTCCAACACCAAATGACATACATTAGTACAGCAGCACTTCTGACATCAGATGACAAATCTATCAGTACAGCAGTCTATCAGTACAGCACTTCTGTTTGGCTGACCCCCACAAAGAAAGGACGAAAATCTTACGATGTAGATCCTCGGCCACTGATCAAACAGCGACTGTTGCTGATGGCTGCGTCAAACTCTCCCTTCAGGTCCTTGCTGTCCATTCTGATCTGAATGGGAAGTCTGCAATAACAACAATGCCCATCAGTAACTATGTACACACTTTGATAATCCAGAGGAGTGGTTGAGGGGGGGCGGCATTGTTGGGATAGCCTAATGGATGGACAAATGAAATGATCAACATCCATGACAAACTGCCTGAAACATTCATGCAGTGTCCAAATAATGCATCAGAGAGGTAGATAACAGATAAATGGACAGGGAAGGCAGAAGATCAGCAAGAAATTTGTGAGTGAAAAAAATGGGAGAGGGGAGGGGAATACAAAACACAGAATGTGGTTACATGTGGGAAACTTGTAGAGCAGGACTTTCACGAGGTGGAAACACTCATTACTAATTATACAGGGAGAACACCCTGAATCTTCAAGGAAGAAATCACGAACATAACAACAACAAGAAGAATTTCTTCAATACTTTTCTCAGTTTCAAAAGGGAAAAAAGTTAAGTACTCAACAATATCTCTTCTGGTAGACAAACATAAAAAATGTACAAACTTTAACAGAACCCAACTCACATCATTTAATGAATACTATCAATGCAAACAAACACTTCAATCAGAGCAATTTCTTTTTTTCTAAATCACTTGCTGGCTTCAATTGTCTCACCTTTTGCGACCATAGAAGGCCTTCCCTAGATAGGCAGGAAGAAGCCTGATGATTCTAGCATCTGCCAAAAAGACATCGTAACTGTCAGACAATTTTCTTTTGGCTTCATACGGCTTATACTCCAGCTTCAAAGCTTTCAGGGGTATCACCTGCAAAAGATGGAAAACAACAATGAGGAAATAATAAATGTACATCAGTGAAGCAGCAAGCCAGAACCCCTTAATTCAAAGACAATCAGTGGATCTACAGTGCAGTGGTAACACATCTACCTATAAAAAATATATATATAAAAAGAGAGGTTGTGGGTTTATTTCTCTGATCCACTATATCTTATGCAGTGGACTGAGTGACTAATCTTTTGGATAAGACAATAAACCAAGGTCTCACAGCACATGTAAACTAAGAATACACAGCAACAAGAGGGCTGTCTCTGACAAAATCCTGTTTAAAAAAAAACCCCAGCCATTCATGTAAGAGAACAAATACACCCAGAGGCACAAAAAAGAGACTGATGGTGCTGCACTAGCAGAGAGAGCTGCTGATTTCCTTGCAGAGAAATCTTGCTTAACTGAATGCAGTTTCACAAATCAATGCAATAAAAAGACACAAACACAAAAATGTGACAAATGTGTGATGGCAAACCAGGGAAGGAGGGGGCACAGATCAGGAGGGTAGCTGGGTAGACACCAGTCAACCTCTGGATGATAAGGATCCAGCACTTCTTGCAGACATCAGAGGGCAATAAGTTGTTCACATTTTTCCTTACTGTTTATTTATTTATTCATTTGTTTATTTATTCTTTTATTCTGAGGATAATGGAATAAGCACTCACGCGCTTTTTTCAAAATCCAGTTCCCATGAGTAGGTTTTGTAAATTTTGTCATCTGTACCCACCGTCACACAGTGGCCTACTATTTCGAAAAGCGGAACAGGATTTAATGTGTGCGCAAGATGTTCTGCATGCATTTGCACATGGGGCCTCAGGTTTATAGTCTGATCTGAAGGACTTTTGGGGAGAATGGAGTCTGCACTGATGTTAACTCCAGGGGAAAAATCCCCTTGAACTCTGAGTGTGTGTGTGTGTGCGCGCGCACATGCATGAGTAATTTTTGAAAATTAACTGATTACGAAAGGCGAGTATTTTGCAAACTTGAAATATTTTGAAAACTCACCCAAGACAGTTTTTTATATATTTACATGTAAAAATACTAAAATGCAGGGTCAGTAATCTGAAACCATGTCAGCATTTATTTCCGTAAAAATTCCTGAATACCAATCTGTATAAATTTGTATACCGTTTGATATTTTAATCAATCAAAAAGGAAAAAAACTACACATACCTGTGAGACACAGTCTACTCCTTGTGCCTTTAAACTTTGCTTGAAATGACGAACTGACTTTTCATAGTCTCTGTCTGCTTTGTCCAAGTCTTTCACAAAGAGGCAAACCTCCTTGTTTTTGTTCAGTCCATTGGGCAGTTTTCTGGAATAAGCAAACATTGAAATCAATTAAATATGCGTATCTGTAGGTCATCAAAATTATTACCATTTTGAAAAAACTATATACACACACACAAACACAATATATGCATACACACACACACACAATGACACACACACACACTATGCTTTCTTACAGTTTGATAGTTTTCTGTGATGAGTCGATCTTCTTCACACCAAATTGCAGGTGCACTGCATCTGCATCGCCGAACAAAGCCTCCTTCTTCTTTGATTCCGATGTTAGTTTAAATAAAGCTTCAACTGCCTTTTGCACCTGTCAACAGTGAAGTATACAATCAATATATATATATATATAACATGAGCACATGTAAACACAACTTCAAATGAAGTTTATTCATCTTTTTAAAAATGTTTCTAATTTAGTCAAGTCAAGTCAAAAACACTTTAATCATCCCATGAAGGGCAATTACAATACTGACAGGCACATTGATACGTATAATTATCTCAAAAGACACAAGAAAAATACATTTCAAATTGTTATGAACATTCCAAGATAGCTTAAAAAATATATATTATATTATTCAGGGATTGACATTAACTTTTTTCCCCACTTGCCCAGTCAGGCAGGTCACAGAAAAAATCACTTGCCCGAATGGGTTTTGCACTTGCCCACATAACCTCACTAAAATCATGTGTATAAAAACTGAACTTTTAAAATATAGTGCATGCATAACAAACACTTACACACTGTACAGTGATTTAAATGACATATGAATTTTATACACACATAATTTGTCCTGTTCTGATGTTTTTTATTTGTTTTTTAAACAAAAGTATATGTAATGTACATGATCTGGTTCCACAAATAAAACCCCTTCCCCTCTACCTACCACCCACCCCATACTGAGTCACACACACACTAGCTCTACTCTAATGCTCTCCTGGCTCTCTGGCCTCCCTGCCACCATCTGTCTAAAGCTCTGGCCCCATCAAATTCCTCAACACTTGGGCCTTCCAAGCTAGGCAAAGGAACAACAGCTTTGACAGCTTTTCAACTGCCAGTCGGCTTCGCCAGTCACACTTGATTCTCTTCATGGCAGAGAAGCCTCGCTCCACAGCAGCTGTAGCCATGGGTTAAGTCAGCAGCAGCTCCACAAGTACATGATACCATTCCTTTTCTGTGATAAGCTTAGGCCTACACAGGAAACGATTGTCTGCTCTGGCACTGCGCTGTGCCTGTGCTGACCGAGATTAGGTCTGCCCGCAAACTTTGCTGAGTCGAGAAAAGAAAAGATCAAAAGATCGTCTGCTCTAAACTTGAACGGTCAGCGTCAAGCATAAGATAATTGCCAGGCAAGAGAAAAGCAAGGGTTGCTTGTCAAAATTTTAACTCGCCTGGTCGGGCAAGTTTACTCATTACTGTGAACTTCACTTGCCCGAATCGGCGATTCAGGAATCAGTTGCCCCGGGAAGTCAGGCAATGCTTAATGTCGATCCCTGTAATTTATATACCACCCACACACAAACCCAGGCATGTGCACACACATGCACGGAATATGCATGCACACACACACATGCCAATGTAGGAATACAATGTAAAAAAACAAAAAACCAACACGTTGATTGGAAAGTAACATCTATTTCTCTAGTGTTATATAAATAAAATTATAAACAAACTGAAATTATAATTCTGATCAGGATGGACCAAAATACAAAGTTTCTGACATACAAATCAATTCTACAGACTACTTTTTAACCGATACCGTTATTCAACTTATTACTTTGAATTACACTGCAAATCAGAAAGCCATTGTTTAATTCTAGTAACTGTTGCATGGATTTCTGGTTAGTTTGCCAGCAGAAAGAAAGCTGAGGACACACATCGAATAAACACACTTAACACAAGTTAACAGTTTGCATTCATATAATAGGTCAAGAATACATCTTTTCAGAATAATACGTTGAGTATGGCTGGTATTAATACTATTATTAGTATTTAAGTATTATGGATGGCACAAACCTACCAAATAGCACATGATTAAAAGTTTAAATAAAAAGCTGCACCCTGATTACTCAGACAGATTAAAACTAACCAAGACACTTCCAAGATGGCAATCTTTACATTACATTTACAAGATACATGTGTGCATCTTGGCCAATTAAAGGTGTTTATTGGGGGCAAACATGAGAAATATTAGCCCTACAGCAGCAGGATATTCCCATGGACCTAGATCAATATGGATGATAACGACCAAGTCTTCGTATCAGTACTTTTTTTCCACAGGTTTTGCCCTTCAGACTTCACTCCCAAAACATGTCAGACTTTCTTTTTCCCCCATTTTTCATGGCAGGCAAACATCTCCAAGTTTTATTGACATTAAACAACAACAATTGGAAGAGCTCTGTCAAATTCATTTACTGATTTAGATATTTTGGGTAAATTCAGTCAGTCAATCAGTTTTTCTTTTAAGGAAATAAATTTGCATATGAGCAAAGAAAAAAGCTATATATTTCTGAAGTCAGAATGTGGCAACCTTAATGGTGGGCTAAAAATGGTGGCATAGGCAAAAATCTCACCATTATTGAACCTGGGAGCTCAAACTGAGGAACAATAAAATGCAATACTGCCAATAGCCTATTTTTATTTTCCGAGACAGCTAGAAAACAAAAATGGCTTCTCAAATGGCCTTTATTCATCGCATGTAAAAGAACCCATGGCAACAAGAGAGTTGTCCCTGGCAAAATTCTTAGAAAAAAGCCACTCTGATAGGGAAACAAATATAGTTGCAGACCAAAAAAAAATAAAAGGGTGGCGCTGCTCTTGTGGCGATGCGCTCTCCCCAGGGAGAGCAGCCCAAATTTCACGCAGAGAAATCTGGTGACTTAAAGTGGTATAAATGAAATAAATGAGATAAATGCTGAGAACTGTATAATCCTAACACAGTAACAGTGATCAATACAAGTCCTCTTGTATAGTGACATTTGAGAATATATATATATATATATATATATATATATATATATATATAAATTTTAAACATGCCAAACTTGTTCTTAATCTCAGTCTCACCGATCTCTGCCGACATTCTTATGACTTTCGATTGATAATTTACTCAAACTAAGAATATGTTGTACGTTCTGCCATATCACAAAGCTCGCACTGAATATCAATACTGACCAAATTGTGACTTTCACATCTATGCGCCTGACAGTAATACAGTAGGGCGTAATACTAATAGCAATACAGTGACACATGTATACTCCAAAACTAACGTTTCAAGTTTACTAGCACCGACAACCACAATTTCTTTGTCAGTTTATGTACGAATTACTTTATCATGGCTATTCTTCTGTTGAACGCTATATTCATATATTTTGCACTATGCTTTGTTATCCTCTTTACATTCACAAATAATCTAATAAATTTTATAACTTACAACATTGAGCGGAGCAAGTTCTGTGTCGGCCATGCTGTCGCTGCCTTTCAAAGAAACACGTGAATGGGATATCGAGGCAAGCAGTGCCTGGTAAAAAGATAGATCTTACAACAGAGATCTACCAAAAATCCTAGTAGCTTACGAAATATCCGAGAATAACGGATCAAACCTCTGACACAGAAGGAATAATGGCCCATATCAAAAGTTTTGTCAATTATTGATATAAACAAAGTGCCAAGGACTGGCCCAGCCAGCAAAGTGCCAGAACCGACACTCAACTACAACTCAGCAGTAACTTACAATGTATCAAATACGGGTTTACACCCCCCCCCCCCCCCCCCCCCCCCCTTCGGGATAAGACAGTGACAGCACTGAGTTCTTTAAGGTTTGCCTGGGTTGGGATGAATATATTGTCATATAAACACATTTTACAACTATATTTAAAGTTATTGTAGGTGGAACTTGAAGAAAAAGTCAATCTGGCAGATTGATGTTAATTGCTTCCCCTTGCAGGCAACTTTGGGCCACACCCATCACAATGTTAAAATGATTATTGTATGAGTAGGCCTAGGCCTAGTGGGATAGGTTTCTTGTAATGGAGCAATGATATGCCACACCGATCGTAGGTTAGGCTTAGTTTACGTATCATTTGACTGCCTAAAGTTCCAAAGACTGTGCCAAGTGCTTGATGGCTAAAAAGTTGTAAAGATCCACATATTCAAGATAAAAACAACAGTAACTGTCCACAGACATTGATCCCCAAGAATATGCAATGTGAAATGATTTTCATGGATTTAATTCATTTCCCAATGAAGCTTTTCTCGATTGGTGTTTACAATGATGACAGTTATAGATGCACAAGCAAATTCTTGTGGGTTTCTGAGTTAAACTGAGCAGCCACATAATATGTACCCTTCTCTGCCTGGATGCATCTATTAGAATAGAAAGTACGCAGAAGAAGAATAAACGCCTACTCTATTCACCTACCCTGTCAACTGCAAAGCTTTTACTAGTAGATGACCCCCCAAAATCATTCAATATTCTATAATTTCTGTCATCAATTATGGATATAAACAGAGAAAAAAACACCTAAAAACAGACACCTAGAAAGTTTCCTACAACGGTTTTAAAAAATGATAAATTTCTGTAATCGGTCATTTTACTCTACTTGTCGTCTAGTCCTTCACTCCGCAGAGGCACTAAGCTTCTGCAAACTGAAACATTCACTGCTGCATCTGATTGGTTGTTTTTTTTCAGACATCAGTCATTATAAGACTGTCAACAAGTGACTCAGATATCAGCTGTATGGCAGCACATAAAAAAATGTATATTATGTCTTACACTGACTGCCAACATGACATAGTTGATTCATTGTGAGCACAGTGGGCTCCAAGTTGGACGTTCATGGGTTCATGTCCAGTCAAAGGCAGAGATTTGAGGTGAGGACATGGAGGCCTAGCTGCCAGTTATCCCCCAAATCGGAATGCAGCTTCCTTAATGGTGGGTGAAAAAAAAAGGTCCCATATGCAACATTCTCACCACCGGTGAACCTCAGAGCTTTTGCCAAGGAAAACAGGAAAGAAAATGTCAATTGGGATTACACAGTCAAGCATTACCAATCTTATGAATGCAAAGTTGAATGTTGATCAAATTACTTTACCAACACAGCAATGTGGATGGTGTTAGAATACACCCAGTATTATGAAGGTAGATACAGAGTTCTGAGCATCTTCTTCATCATTTTTCATCATATGAACAAAAGATGGTTCCAATTTAGTAGGCTTTGTTGCCCTCACTATAAGGTGACCATGGTTTTTTTTCTTCTGTTTTGTGTCCAGCCTTAGAGTGTAGATATTTTGTTGTTCAAGCTGATAGTCTAGAGGGGCAGACATCAGGATTGGATATTTGTCTGGATCTGCAGCTAAGCTGTAATTGTCATCAGGAGTAGGGACTTTAGTATGTAGATGGTGTCCTAAAAGTGCTGAATCAGCACCTCTGAACATCACCAAAGCGGCCTGGGCAGTGCAGGGCCTTTTCTGACAAGTGACCTAACAGCTCCCTGTGGTTTTCTGACTTTGGGTGTGTGTGTGTGTCAGAATAACTGGGGCTATGTCTGTGTGTTGTAAGATAGGAATAAGAATGCAAGTAGCTTTGATTTTTTTTGTGTTTGTTTTGTGTTTGAATTTAGAGATTAAGAAGCAGAAAACTGTTGTAGAGGTGGCATGATTGTATCTATGACTGGATTTTTCTCTTCTCTTTGTGGAGGCACTGGGGCGTCTCAATGAATATTTCAAGCAATATGTCATGAGCAAGATGAATCTGGTGGGATCCACACTTCTCCAAAGAGCCAGTAACAGAAATACATCTTGTATGTATTTCTCTGTGAAATTCATACTGCTTTCTCCTGGGAAAGCAGATTGCTGCAAGAACAGCATTATATTTTCTTTCTTTTAGTCTTCCTGTCTGTATGTGTAATTGTTCCCATATGAGTGTTTTTTCTAAAGTATATCAATAATAATAATAATAATAATAATAATACTAATGTATGGAATTTATATAGCGCTGAATCTTGTAAAGCAACAAATCAAAGCGCTCAGATTTTTTTCCCCCGAGGATAATGGAATAAGCACTTGAGAGCTTTTTTAAAATTTTACATCCAGTCCCCTTGTGTATGCGGTTTTGTAAATTTTGTCATCTGTTCCCATCGGCACACAATGGCCTACTCTTTCGAAAAGTGGAACAGGATTTAACATGTGCGCAAGATGTTCTGCATGCGTTTGTACACGGGGCCTTGGTTTATAGTCTCATCCGAAGGACTTATTCCCAGGGACACTCTTTTATTGCCCTGGATTCTGTAACATGAGTGAAATGAGTATTGCATATGGGGCTCCAGTTTATTGTCTCAAACCACCAGTCAAGGAAAAGCTCAGGCTCAAATGGGGATCAAGCCTGAGACTCCTCACTTTCTAGATGTGTGCATTACCACCACCTGGGGTTTAACATGTACATCACATACTACATAAACAGAGTACATCACAGACTACAAAATCAGAGTAAAAAGAGCTCAATCTTGCTTGAAAAAAAGGGAGAACCAATAAGAAGATGGTAAAGCAACATTTTTTTAAAGCCATAAAAATAAAGAGAGAAAAAAAACAGTCAAAGAAGAGAGGAAAATTCTCACACAGAATTTCTAGAGGGTGGGAATACTACCTATACAAAGAGACTCTGGCAGCCACACAGGGTATGGTAAAAATCAATAAGAACACACACACACACACACACACACACACACACACACACACACACACACAGAGCCTATATAAACACTCCCACACAAATAATAATTCACTGCATAAATTTCAGCTATTTTGTTTTAATAAGTTCAACATAATATTACATCTTCTCAACTGACAAATAAACAGAACCACACAAACCAGCACAATATAATTACACACAGGTCAAATATACTGATCAGCAATAGACTGGACAATAAAAGTCAAACTGTATGTGTTGAATATGAAAGCAACATGATAAAGTTTGTAGGTTGTTTTTTTCCAAAGCCAATAAACTCTCACAAAACTTACAAACTGCACATGCACAATGTTCATCAACAATCAATCCCTAGCTGGCCAAATAAATAGACACATTCTTTCAGACCGTTAAGATGACAGGGATGAGGTCAAGGAGTTTGACAGGAGCTTGACTGACACATTTTAACACCCAACAACTGTTTGATTTTGGGGGTCAAAACTTTGTCCTATAACACAGTTCTTGATCAATTCAATACTACCACATGCACTACACTTATCCCTTCATTTAACCAGCAGTTCTGTGGGTGATAACTGGCAAAAACACAGTATCTCTCCATTTGTGGTGGCCATGTGCCAATGCCTGTGTCAGAAAAGCCTTTCAGGGTCCATTCAGGGGCGTTATCCATCCATTTCAATCACCTGCCTGCCTCTGCCTTGACTTCCCTGGACTGCATTTGTGTGGAAGGCTGTTGGATGGATGTAGAGGAATGATCATATTAACCAATACATCCATGCCAATTCCATGTTTTCTTTTGATTTTTATGGTTTCTGGTCCTTGCTCAGCTGGAGACTCAGAGGTATAGTTCATAGCGGGAGAAGGTGATGACAAGATTCTGCTGTGAACAAGTTTCACTTACTTTTTCCTTATGATTACTAGGATTCTAATTTTAGATATTATAATGTGGAAAAAAGAACTCCAGATGAACCTCCTCTTATCTGTATTTCTTCGCTTCCTGGCAACCTAATATTAAAAAGTGTTACAGAAACATCTTGACTTTGATAATTAGATAACTATAGAAAAAAGCAAAAGTTTCAGATGACATCACCATCATCATTTTTAACTGTTTCTATACCACTTTGTTTCCAGTCTAGTGGGACTACTTGATATTTCTCATTTGGTGAGCACTGACCCCGCTCTGCACATTTGCCACAACACATTTTGAATTAGGTTGCCACTCAACCTCTCTCTCTTTTCTTTGACAATACTTTCTCTTGTTTTCTTTGTCAATAATGACAGTTATTTCTACATAGTACAGCGCTACATCTACTGTCATCCCCTGAAACAGAAAAAAAAATTACAAAGAGGACAAGTTGTCTTCATGGTAAGTTTCTCAATTATAACATGCAATCCTTTAACTGCCATTAAATATGGTCAATTATTTCATACAAAAAAAAAAAGATTGGATTCACACAGTTGCATATACATTTAAATAGACACCTCAACTGTGCTAGGAAAGTACAAATAAAAATAATGATAACGGCAATCTGCTGAGACAAAAGAAATCATTTCTATTTTTGTCATTTAAATACACCAGTTCCTATTAATCTGCAGTTCATCTCTTTATAGCATTTACATCTCCCCGAAGTTGGAATGCAGATACCTTAATGAGGGTTAAAAACAGTCACATACACAACATTTCACCACTGGTGAATCTCAGAGCTCTAGCTAAGGAATAAAAAAAAAACCCCAAACAAACAAGAAACCCTGAAACAGACACAAATGAGCGACAGTTGATCACATCAGATCATAAAAGTTTTTTCATCAGCAGTACCAAGGAGAAAAAAGTCACAGGGGTAGTCTGCGGTTAAGAACTGCCATGGTCTTCCTGAATCTCGTTACACTGGTTTGCAATTATTCACACCTAGACCAGTCATGATAAAGATATTCTACAGGTGAACCTTAAAATAATATCCATTACCCATGAATAGCTGATATGCATGATGCAAGCAAGTGGCACATAAATGGCTTTAATCACATAGTACATGTACATACAACATGCAGGCGCATAATACTATAATAGGATAAAAGCGTTTAAACAGAAAAAAGAATGTCAGAATTAAATTACTATCAAAAGATGAATATGTTCAGACAAATAGCATCCCAAGAAATCCTTAAAAACCTATGAAAGGATGTTTTCAAAGAGATCATGTCAAACCTGGAATTCTAAAACATTGAATCAGAACATGATTCAATCAGATTACTGGTACTTATTTAAAGCACACAGTGTGCAAAATGAGTTAGATGATACACAGAGAGGGGTTAATATTTCCATTTTAAAACAGTGAAAATAGTCAGTATAATTCTCTTCTCTTTATTTTCTGGGTAAATGGTGATCGTAAAAGATGATGAAATTTGAAAATGCTCCTGATCCAGTTAACTAGGTGTTGTTCCAGAAAAGTCTTTACCTATGAAGGGAACATAACATCATTCACACTCTGAGCTGTGAAACAATAGCTACAGTAAATGGGACAGTAGTCAAGGTTACTGCACAGCAGACAACAAACAATTGTAATTTCAGAGACATTTCCTGGGCAAAATGTGTGTTTACTGCCTTTACATGCATGGAATATATACTTGTGGATTATAGGAGCGGGAGGGCAAAATGGGCCTTACTTGTAGTTAACCAAGGAGTTTCAATGGGTTTGGCCAGATGTATAGTAAGCATTGGTGAGAGTTGCAGCACTTGTGTACCTGAAAACTATGACAGACTGTTCCTATAATTATCCACAGGAAACTGGAAACAGACAAGCAAATAAACAAAACAAAAACAAAAAACTGACATGAACACAAAGCAAGCAAATTACGAAACAAGGACACAGAAGCTGCATATCACACAAAGCATTACCATCATCAAAGAAAGGCATTTAGCGGTTGATTCTTTTAAAACCAAGTCATGTGTTTAGACATGTAAGTACTCGATCAGAGCCAGTTTTGAGCTCCCAACAACACAATACAGGTCATGGATTTCAGTCAGCACACAAATCAACAAACTGATACTGAGGTTGCATCAAATCAGAAAATCAATACTTAAAGTCTACAAACCGTAATAAATGCTTCTCCATGATGTGTACATGCGCACAATATATAAATGCAACAAGGTTTTAACGCAGAGTGATGCAAATCAATGCAGAGGAATGCAAAGTGACCAACATGTAACATTTCACTGAAATGATACACAGCAAAAGGAAAGAGTGCAGCAATGATTTCTGTTACTTATATGTCCTCAACTTCATGCGTTAGAAGCCTAGATGAATCATCCTATACACACATACATCCATGCATGCACACTCACACACACACACCACACACACATATATATACACATACACACATGCACACATAAGAGGCCGGCAAATAAAGAAAATCAAATGAGGGTAGTGGTCTTATCATCATGATAAAATGGTTACAATCAATGTACTTTTTCACATATTTGTACCAATAACTTGATCATAATTTAAACCCTTTGAGGACCAAACTGACACAATGACTTTTGCTCTGTGATAAATTGGGGCTGATTTATTATCTTAAATTCATTATGTTCTGCCAATTACTTATGAACAGTTTTCATATAACAACCCCCAATGATTTTCATAAAATTTACATAATTATTGTAAAACAAATTTATAATCACTGACCTTGACGGATTATATACATCACTTTGTTTTTAGAATTCAAAACAACATGTGAATTACAAAACAGTCTATTCAAAATTTGCTGTAGTAAACATTACCTTTTGCCATATTTAAACAAATAACGGTAAAAACTTAATATACACTCATGATCAATCAAACCAGATAATGGAATTTTGCAAGGCTTGTGTCCCCTTTTAAAGGTACTTATGAGTACCTGGAATGTTAAAAAAACAAAAACAAACAAAACAACAGAAACCAAGGGGAAAAAACCCTCCAGTTTCATTAATGAAGATTGCACATCTGAACTTTCGCATGCCTGAACACTGCCTGAAGTGTAGGTAAACTGATGACAACAATAATGCTTGAGTGGAGCAGCTGTTTACCTTGTCCTTGTTAACCAACCTGGCTATTATTTGTCAATGTTGAATGAATATGACAGAAAATAGTTGGCCTTTTTGTTCATCAATCCATTTATAAGGATATAAACAGGAAGAAGATGGGTTGCAATTTTTGTTTGTTTCTTTCTTTCTTAAAAATATCACCAATACCTGAGGGAGGGTACAACCCAAAACAAAAATTTCAGCTGTCTCTGATGCTAGCAAGTAGTGATTCAGCATGTATACAGTGGTGTCAAGGAATGAATGGGATACGATGTCTCAAAGATGGAGATATATAAAGATAACCATTAGTGAAGGTAAGTGATTCCTTTTCTAGCTCTAATCAAATTTGAACTGTATCCAAAAAAGCATGCTAACTCTGTCAAAATGGCTTCAAACTTTCTGCTTCATTTTATCTGAAACTACAAATTAATAGAACTGATAGAAAATTCATCCCAAAAAATGAGAATAAAGTCTTGAAATAACTGTATCTGAATAAATTGCACACATGTAGTTTTGCTGGATAGTTTGGTTTTTATTTTTTAATCTTGTGTGAAAAAATTTCATCAAGCAAAGAATACATTTTAAACAAATCTGAATGAATGTGAAGAAGAGGCAAGAAAATACACCAATATATTAATTTCCCTTCAGCAACAAAGTCTCTTTGACAGCAAGTCCTGGAGTTAGCCCATTACCCCAAACTCCTGCTGCCTTAATCAAAATAACAAGTTACTATATTAGGCACAATCACAGTTTTGCAGCATAACTTACGGCAGGCAAATAGAAGTAACAATAACTGCTATTAAAAAGCAAGCGCATCCTTTCTTCCACACTACTAACAGTAAACATGCACTAATAAAATTCTAAACTGAACTGTTGTTAAAGAAACTGATTCACCTGAATCCATCATTTGTCATGTCACCTGTGAGAGGGGAATAAATAAAGCAAATGGTGAAGGCATACTAAGGGAACCTGTACACAGATTCAGCTGTCATGTAACATTCACCACTTCACAGAGAAAAGAGAACCCAGTAAGTAAAAAAGTTTAAATATGGAAGTCATACACCAATTTACCAAATAAAAACAACAGCAACAACTGATCGTACAGGTAAAAGATCAGATATAATGTTAAAGATCGCATATATACAAAATTTGTCAGCACAAAAATAAAAGTATGTAATCACAACTCAGATTTACATGAAATTAAAATTTTTTTTAAAAGATCACAAAAAATAGCATTCACGATCAGAAAACCCCCCACACAAATCTTTCCTTACTCATAATACTTACAGCCCAGCCAACATGAAGGTCATATCAAGACCATACATTTACTGCATTCAAATACAACCATTCGCCTGACCAAACTGAATTCTTCACTTGGCAAATACAAGCAGCCTTTTGCAACACATCCTCAATTGAGCACAACTTTCATAGCTACTTTCAGAGATCAGTTTGTTAAAGTTTAAACTTCAATTTTATAAGGCACACAGGAAAAGTACAGAGAATACCCACTAACTAATCCTTTGTTTTTTTTACACAAGAGTCAGAATATTTGTTTGAAGTTAAAACTTTAAAAAATTTTTTATTCACATTTAAAATTTAAAAAAAATAAATGTTGGAATGTGAGTTTGAGGTTATGTGTCTTCAACAAACACTTGTTCTAGCCAGGATGCAAGAGTTTCCAGGTTGCCAAATAATTCAGAGGAATGAAGGAAAATGAAATACTGAAGTCAAAATCTGTTTCTTACAAAATTAGCACACAAAGCAGCAATGGAAATTAAGAAAATAATAGAATTTGTTTTGGAAAATAAAAGTAAGGTTTATACCAATTTGTATTCTGTACTTATTTCTCATTGATTGGTAATACAGATACAATATACTCATCACAATATATATGCAGCCATGAAACAAAGGCAAAACATTGCCAGTAATAAAGCTCAAAGAAGGTATATAAATAGGTCATTCATTATTTGAGCTTTAAAATAACATTTTTAAAAAAGAATTAAAATAGAGGGGAAAAAATGTTGAGATTTTTAGTGATAAAAATCTGAAGGCACCGGATCATTTGAGATGAATCCATTCATATGAAATGTTAACATGAGATGTAAACATTATCAGAGGATTTTTACAACAAACAAATGTTCCTTATTCTTTTATTAGTTTTAATACCACCCCATAGGGATTTGTAACATGGTATTAATTTGAAAATGAAGGATGTGTGTGTGTGTGTATGTGTGTGTGTGTTTTGTGTGTGTGTGTATGTGTGTGTGTGAGCTACAGAGACATATATCAACCTTTTGAAAAGTAAGTCTGATACCTTTCCCCTGCACTTTCTCAAAATAAGGAATCATGGCCTCCCAAATATTTGCAAAATCAACATCTGTAAGATGTATAATCAAAGCTTAATGTCCAATACAAAACACACACAAATACATATATATATATATATATATATATGGAAGTGACAATGACTGAAAGAGGGAAATTATGTGAAACAATATCTACCTATGCATAGGCATGCATACTGGCCACCTTAAGTCATATGTTTCCTAAAATATACATGTTAGTGTGTGCATGTGCCCGCGCGTGTGTGTGTGAGCATGCGTGTATGTGTGTGTGAGTGCATGTGTGTGTGCACGCGTATGTGTGTGTGTATGTGTGTGCGTGCATTTTAACACTGAATATTTTTACAATATTTAAGTGATTTCCTTTTGTCAAAATATGAAAACAGAAAATCATGCAGACACACTCTTGACAAGTTTGTGTACATGATTCGTTCACAATATAGTATACACTGCATGATCTGTTGTTTTTGTTAAAAAAGGCAAAATATGATCATAAAAATTGTTGCCACTGATCAGACAAAGAGTAAAATATACTTAGTTAAGATGCAGATCCCAATCTATTTTCCAAACATTCAGGTAACACTTGCCACACACAACCGGTTTTCCTTATATTAAAGTAATGAACAGCGTTAATGCTTTCCAATGAATATGGAATGTTTATCCAATGTGTCCAAAAGAAAAAAATTTGAAACATAAAATCATCAGCACTTGGAGCTTGGCATTCCTACATATACTTAACTATTTTTCCTGTCAAGTAGGAAACAACATTCTGGTGGTGTTGTTTTTTAAAATCATATGGGAGACTTTTTTGGTATTGGCTTTTTCTTTGTAATCCAAAATGCATTAAATGGATTTCTGGATTTTTAGTCAATATCTGAGAGGTATGACTGGGTAAAAGAAGAACAAAAGGGGGAAAGTGAGGACAGAAAAAGGAGACAGGGGGAGACATTGGCAAGTATGTTATGAAAATGACCTTGAAGATGAGAGAGAGTCTTTGTCAAATATCTTCTGCAACCGAAATTCAAAATTGATATGCTCTGGATGGAAGTCTGCCACACCCGAAATGGTTGATATGCATTATGGCTGTAAGTGGGCAACTGTACATGACAGAAAGTATCACTCATAACCACAATTAAGATTCTATGACACAGCAGTTTGCAGCAGCTTAATCAAATAATACAGAGGCACAACCATCACATTGGACAGCACCCCCCCCCCCAAAAAAAAAAGAAGAAAAAAAAAAGAGAGAAACAAAAAAAAACCCTTGACGAATCAGTGACACATCCAATGCCCGCCTAGCCTTGCATGGCAGCTAGACTTCCACAGGGGCTGTCGCATCTTTGGGGTCAAAGGGGAACATGTCTGCATCTCCCTCACTGCCCTCCTCTGCATACACCCCATCCCTGAAACAAAATGAACATGAAGAAGCCCAATGACAACAGAAATAAAATGGCCATCTTTGTCACAACACATTGAACAAACAAATATGCTATTCAGGACCATTTCTTTTCTCCCCCAATCCCTGCCTAGAGCTCCAAGGTTCAGCAATGGTGAGATTTTGCATAGGCGACTGTTTTTACCCACATTAGGGTACCCGCATTCCGACTTCGGGGATGGTGTCTAAATACAACATTGGTGTGCATGCATTAAAAAAAAAATTGTGATCTGTTCTTCATAAAATGGCCTAATCTTCTGAAAGGCACAACGGGATTTGTTCTACATGCGTTCGCACCCAGGGCCTCAGCTTATAGTCTCATCTGAAGGACTTTTGGGGGGTGAAGTCAGTACTGACGTCAACATCAGGGTAAAATTCTCTAAAATAGACACCTCTGTGGTGGCTCAATACCACACACACACCACAAACACACACATACCACACACAAATACAAACACACACGCACGAAGAAGAAATGGCCACAAGATCAAAACCACACTCACCCCTCACTAGATGGACCCGAAGATGACAGAGACCTTGACCTTGGACGGTCAGGCATAAAGGTGGACAGCGGGGCAGTGCTGCGATCACTGTAGGAACTTGCTGGGGCATACACCTCAGTCTGGGGCATGGGGTTGGGGTCATAGTAACGTCCGTTGGCAAAGTAGCCTGCCGATTTATTCTTTGATTTGCGTGATTCACCAGTCTGGTGACTGACAGTGGGCCGAGCGTAGACGGCTTTGCCATTGTTGTTGACAGTGCCAGGGACAGAAGGGGTTCGGTGGATCGTGGCGAAGGTTCTGCAATGTAACCATTTAACTCAGCACCAAAAATCCCCAAGCCTACTCCTCAGATGAGGCAGTCACTAAAATAACATCACAAATACGAATACAACAATTCATTTCTATAGTAATGATTCGTGTCTGAATCAAGAAGGAACAGAAAGGTTCCAAGATAATTATCTTCTTAGTTTCAGCTGTGGTCAAGCCTATGGGTGTAGAAATCATTTTATTTTATGTGCTCTAAAAATTACACAGTCATTTATGCATTCAGTATTACAGCATATTTAGTTTGTAGGTTTTTTTTCCTATCCTGATATCTTTGCTGAAAGTCTGCCAACCAACAGCAAACCAGCTGTATGTTCATATAATTATATATAGTTTGTTTTGAACAAAACCAGTGTCATAATATTCTCCAATTAATTTCTGATCGAGAAGATCACCAAAATGTTTGTCAGGATGTGACCAGACACAATCTATTCCAATAGTTCAAACTAGTTTAACATAATAATCACTGAAAAAATCATTTTCCTGACATCAGAATTGAAAAAAAAGAAAAATCACTTCTACCACCTGAATGAAGGCTCAGCTTCACTCCAAACTTACCTGGGGAAGGTGGAGTCTTGCGGAGACACTGGCACAGGCACAGAACTGTAGGGGTTGACACCGCCAGGGGAGTATTGGGGGCTGGGACTATTCCCCATGGGCTGAGCGTACACTGCCGGGGTCTGCAGCCTCTCTGTGTCCATGTCCACATCAATGTAGGAGATGCGGGTGTGGCCCAAGTCTCCTAGTACGTCTGGACCTGCAGCGTCTGACTGTAACTGGTAGAGATGGTAAGAGAGAGAGAGAGAGAGAGATGAGCTGAGAGTTCACGCACGTCACAAACTTTTATGCAGATTGTTCTGCATTAGCTGCCTTGTACAACACTAACAGCTCTTTTGGCAAACATGAAAGCAAAACCCCAAAAAATCAGACACAAGTCATATCAATAGCTAACCCTAGCAGAGCACTTCCTGGAACATTCTGGGACAACGTTGCTAGGCCGCATGGAGAATCCCAGAAAAAAAGTAGGGTAATCTAGGTAATGTAATTGATGGCTTACTTTCAAAGGTAAAGCAATTTCAGGGCAGCAAAAAGGGTTAAAGCTCATTCATCACTCATGACAAACATAAATTTGGACTGGTTTAGGGAGGACATTTTTTTTTTTTTACCAGTTGCGATTATCCACCTTTTATGCTCACAAAAAATGGTGTCCAACTTTGTTCCTGAAATTCATGATGTGTTTCATGAGCTTTTTGACAATACTGACAGTGAAAGGAGTTTGTGAGGCTCAATTTAGATGAATTAAACAATGACAGAGCCAATGAGGTAAGGATTGTGCTATTTCTTAACAGAAAACTGGGAAAAGGTGATTGTGATCCAACAAAACTAAATGGCAGTAGTGTTCCTGGAAGCACTGCTTTGCTACTAGATGAATATTTTTGATGCAACAAGACTATTCAACAACTGTTGTTGAAAAAAATTGATACGCCACTGACTACTTGGGTTCCCATGAAATCAAGCCATTGTCATGTTTTTGTCATATAAAGCCATCACTTGACATGAAATGAGTCTTAACTGCCATGACGATCGCAATGGGGGTAATTGTTAAGCTGGACTTTCCAGGTACTTGACAACTGACAAAAAGTGATACTGACTCCTTTTTTTCCCCAAAATAATGTCAAGTGGTAGGACTTACCAACTCATTTCGCACTTCAAAAACCAGAGATTATCATGTTGAAAGTAATTCAAGGCCCTGATGGTGCAACGTTGACAATTACTGCACACATGACATTCTTTTTCTTTTCATGATCATAAACAGAATATATTGCTAGGAAAAAACACTCAAACAAAAGCTTATTATCTAAGCTTTCCAGTGACATATAATATTACACACTTAATTCTTTGAACCCACCCTGCTTCAAAACTACACTGTCCAATGTTAACTCATTCAGCCAGCAGCACTGAATCCTCTGTGGTGTTATTTACCACTACTAGGACTAAGAGCAGCAGAGGAATATCACTGAACTAGACCACACACAAGTGTACCTCCTGCTGCTGCTGCTGGCGGTGATCCTCCAGCATCTGGTGTGCCCACTCTATCAGGCCCAGGGCATCAGAGGGTATGCTGGAGCCCGTGTCGTTTCTGTGCAGCAGCACCAGCACTCTGCACAACTGGTGAACCACTCCTCTGAAGAAGAAAAAAACACAAAGAGAAAACAAACAAAAGATTAAGCTCGTGTCGCTTAAATAACTGATGCCCAGCCAATTCAAACTCCATGAATTTTATCGGTGACACAAAATCAAGTTAACTATATATATTCTAAAACTTATTTTTATTTACTGATTTCAATATTGCACTATGTTACATTTGTAAAAAGTTGCAGAGTTTCGCATCTACACAGAGGCATAAATTCAGAGAAGCAAAATGCATGAATTCACTTATTTCTAGATATATGAAGGTCTTTAGCAATCACAGCAAGAAAATGTAGTAGACTGCACTGTCCAAATAGAATTATAAGTGGGCTTTTTTTTTTTAAGGGTAGGTATTTAAAATGATAGACGAAAAATATCTTTATATATTCTACGTTGTTTTTTTTTGGGGGGTGCAGTGCGTGCATGCGTGTGTACTCATGTGTGCGTGCATGCATGCTTGTGTGTGTGTATGTGTAAGTGTGCTTGCATGCATGCATGCATGCCTGTGTGTATGTATGTGTGTGGTGTGTGTGTGTGTGTAAAATTCATAGATTCCAAATACCTAGAACCATACTCACATGTATGACATAAGTGGTTTAGTTTTGGTATGTATAGAAGGGGGTGGGGTGTTGCCAGGAGGAAGGGAGGGAGCCAGAAAGGTATAAAGTAACCCTATAACCCCACTCACTTGTAGGTAGAAATGCGAGGGTCGTCAGCATTCATGGCGCGCAGTTTGGGTCTGATTTGTCCCAGGAGCGTCATGAGCGTTTCCTGATGGGGACGGAGCTGCTCCAACTGCAGGGCGTACACGGCCGGGTCTATCACCCCGCTCTTGATCCCCATGTTCACCTCCTCGTCTGTTGGGAGGGAGGGAGGGAGGGACAGTGGTCAGAACTCTGTATGTGGACTGTTGATGTGTGGTGTGGTGTGGTGTGTGTGTGTGCGTGTGTGAGAGTGTGTGTGTGTGGGGGGGGAGGGGTGGAGGGGGGGGTGATGGTTGGGGGGCATGCTCATATATAAACAATCAAGTTTTTAAAAATCTGGGGGGGAGGGTTCCCTACAGAAATTCCTTTTAAGCTGTTCCCCCAAATTTTTAATATATTTTATCTTGTGATATTAAACCTTTCCCCAAAAACATTAAATTCTTACTTTGATCAAAAGTCTTTACAGAGAGAAAACAAATGAGCTAACATTCAATCTGCTTTTCTTTTTTTTTTCACTCGTGTATTTCAATGTTCAAAAGTACATCGATTCACATCTCTTATGACATAACAAAAAGGCAGCCATATGATCTTCCATTTTCTTTTATATGATTTGCTGCTACTAAGTCACCAATATTACACCAAATCATAACCAAGACAAATTATTCTTTAATTTTATGACTTTCATTCCAATATTTTTGTAATGGATATCTGTATAATAAATATATAAACTAACTAAGATGTATTTCATAATGTAGTCAATATTATTAAAAAAAATAAATCCACATACCATATGCTTGGTTGTCATAGGCAGGGTACTGAAAATAACATCAACATTAATAAAATTACTAATCACAATATTTTTAATTGTTTTGCACATTTCTCAGCATCACACATATATACACAACAATCAAATATTTGAATAACCTGGTCAGGTCAGAGGTGTCCTCTGCTACCGGTAACCATGTAACCCGGTACCACCTGTGACATGTGGGGAGTCAACCCAACCCAAAAATCACGCCTGGAGAGAGATGGGCGCCGCCAGGCTACTTTTGCCCAAGACACGCTAAATGGAATGGACAACAATAAAGAATATACCAAATCGGTCGCCGCCCGGGTCAACAAGGACCGCGCCTTCCGTCTGCCACCAGGGCGGAGGCGCCAAGTGTGCTACTAGTGGAACCCCTACAACTAAAATCAGAGGAAGGGACTACATCACCATCGCAACATGGAACGTTAGAGCCTGACAAAGAATAATAGCAGAAGAGCATACCACATTGTGAAAGAGCTCACCAAACAGAAACAGGCAAGAGTCAGTAACATCCAGGACAAAGAAGGGAATTGCCTAACAGAAAAGAAGGAAATCGTTGGCAGATGGACGGAATACTGTTCCGAACTCTACAATCATCAGACGCTAGGCGACCCCAGCGTACTTGCAAGCCAAGCCTCATCGAATAAAGAATAACCTACATAAATGTAAAAAAAACAAAAAACCCACACAAATGCACACCCTATATAATTGTATCGTCTCAATCACACACTTAAAGCTGTAAAGTGTGTGCTCAGACAGACAGCTTAATGGAGAATCAGTTGGCCAAGTGCCAGATTTACATTCTAAAGGTTGCAAGTTAATTAACTAACTTCCTCATCACCCCACTTAAAAATGCCACCGTCCTTGGTCATGGGTTGATTACTTCCATTGACTAAATTAAGTAAAAGTGAATGTCTATGTTAAAACCTATTAGCTCTTTTTTATTCTCAAAACATTTTGCGTATATGTCTAATCCGACCCACTCCTTTCTAAACCTTGTGCACCTGAACAATAATGCTATAATGCCTATAACTAGAATAAAGTTTGTGTCAGATAAATTATTTTGATGAACACAAGGCCTGGGGAATGAATTCCATTTTTACTGTAAATTCATTTTTGCTCAAACTCTGAAAAATGCTGTTATTTGTTCTTCTGTCCAGGCTGTGAGACAAGAATAGTTTACACTGAAAAGGCATCACCTCTGTTAAATCCTTTCAGTGCTGTGTCAATGCAGTAAATGCCACCACCTTCCAGGTTTCAAGCAGATACAGTGCACATAGCACTTCTGATTTCTCTGTGTGTATTTTTTCTTTTCCTCTCTCTCTCTCGGTTTGGTTGGGGGAGGGGGGATGGGGGTTGTTGTTGGGTTTTTTTTTAGAGCTCCAAGGTTCACCAACGGTGTGATTGTGCAATTACATGCGACCATTTTTGCCTACCATTAAGAAAGCTGCATTCCAAATTCAGGGATTCTACGTGTATGAACAGAGAAATGTTCATATTGTCACTTTTTAACATATCAATCTGAAGACCAAACAAGTTCAGGTTGAAACCTTGTTCAATGCTGAACTACTCCACAAAATCATTGATCACATACAATATGAACACTTTGTTACTTCAAAATAAACAATTTTGTTATTTCAAAATCACAAGAAATTCATGTACTGAAAATAGCACCAAAATATTATTGATCACATTATACTTTTTCTTTTCTTCAGTTAGGATAATATTTGGATATTTACTAACTTGGTAAGACTAGCAACATGCACATTCATACAGTCAAATTATAAACTTAAAAAAAAATGAATGCTGGATGCAGTGTCTTTTTTCAAAGATATCCTCTGTGAACAAATTTACAAACATTCAAAAACTGACAAACTAAGAAAACATGTAAACCACAGCATTCCAAACAAGATTCTGATAATGACTCTTCTAAACAAAAGTGATTTTTCTTGAACACTGTATCGATAATAATGATAATAATTATGGAATTTCTACAGTGCTGAATCTTGTAAAGCAAACACATCTAGGCCCTATTACAAGTGAGCATGAGCAATCAATCCACAAGTACAGTTTCTGACACTGTCCTCACGACTGACCTGTTTGATGTTGCCTTTCCCCATGTCTGACTTGTACTGATGACTCTGCAAGCTTACGTTTTTTCTGAAAAATATGCAAAGTCCACTTATACATACATGCATCCTCAAAACACTGTTCTTCTTTAGGGTTCAGCATGCCTCAAAATGCTGCCAAACTGCTGGCCCTACTTTGCCAAACAATGCACACTAGGAATATGTGCGTGCGTGCGTGCATGTGTGTGTTGTTAGTTTTCTCAAGCACATAAGTGTGCCATGCCTGTCTTCTAGTATTCACATGCGTGTGTATGTGCACGCACGTCCGTTTGTATGTGTGTGTGCATGTGTATGCGTGCATGTGTGTATAGGGCATGCATGCATGCATTTGTGCCAGTGTGTGCGTGTGTGTGTGCTCTTGTGTGTGTATTTGTGTTTATTTATTTATTTTATTTTATTTTATCTTTTATTTTGAGGATAATGGAATAAGCACTTACGTGATTTTTTTACAATCAGGCCCCGTGTGTATGCAGTTTTGTAAATTTTGTCATCTGTTTTGTGTGTGTGTGTGTGTGTGTGTGTGTGTGTGTGTGTGTGTGTGTGTGTGTGTGTGTGTGTGTGTGTGTGTGATCTTTGTGTCTGTTTCTTGCTTTGATGTCAAAGTGTAGGCCTATGTGCAATTTGTTCTTTTCTTCACATCACGGAAGTAGATACATTTTTGATCACAATATTTTGTATAATGTCAGAAACATCAGTGAAATAATAATCGGAGTCATTTGTGAGCTATTTTTGTCTGATGACAGTAGGATACTGTCAAGACACTTGTTTTCTACTGTGTTCTCGGGAGCAATAATTATGAGCTGTACTGGAACTGGTTCATGAACAAACCTTCAGCTGTAGCAAGGATACTGCTAAAAGCTGATGAAACAGTGGACTGTGTATGTGCTGTATCACCTGACCATGCAGTAGGCCTAGCGTTTATAGTGAAGCCAGATAGGCTAGCCGACACTAAAGACTGCCAGACTCTCACCACACAGCTCTCCATCACCCTGCCTCCCGCGCCGCTATGCACCGTAGCCTGCTAAGGAGTGTTTATTTATGGCCTCGCTGTGCCAACAGGGACAATTTCGCAGCCAAAAAAAAAAGGTTAGTCTGCATGCAGACATGTTCAATGTTTTCTCTATGTTCATTATTTATATATAATAAATCCCTGTTTTTTAGAGAGAGAGTTAGAAATGTCTGTTTTTTGTGATTGAGTTTCTGCCTGCACCTCTCCTCTTTATCTTCATGTCTGTTTGAACTGCTGTCACATCAACCAGTATGAAAGAAAGTATATGGAGTTTGGAGTCAAAAGAAAGCTTGTTTACAGCTCATTTTAAAGAGTGTTTCGCTTGTCTTTTTTTGACAATTCACTGTACAAGACTACGCGTGAAAGACACAAGGGTAATTTACGGCTGAACACAGCTACAGCGCAAGCGGCTAGTGCTGCCTTTCCTTTTGCCCCGTTTATTTATATCCACGCCCTGCCAGCTGTGGGTCATGAACTTTGACTGAGGAACTAAATGGAGGCAATGAGAAGCAGTGGTGTGTATGTGTGTGTGTGTACATATATGTATGCGTGTGTTTATTCAAGTATACTGAGACTACATAAAACACATGGGTGTGCATATTCACATATAACATGGGCCATGCAGAAGTTTCCGTATGCAGGTTTGAATATGAGGCAGCCTGTGCCTATTACACCTGCAAGTCAGCAACAATGTAAAACCCTATTCTACATGTGCACTGTCTGAGCCTAGTTTGACTGCACAGAACTAGACAGGAATGGGAGAGGGACGTAAATTGCCCCTACCTGGTTCTCCTGATGTAGATACAGACGATGAGGATGGCCAGGACACACAGCACCAGTCCTGCCCCCACCCCTGCCACTATGCCAATGATCAGCTTCTTGTCACTCTCTCCACCCTCCTCAGCTGAAAGAGTCACAATTCAAGTTTATCCTGTGGCCCCTGTTAAGGCAAGGAGGGCTACATGAAACAATGTGAACAGTACCAACAAAAATGTTCTCAGCTTTGAATATATCTGAAATAATGTAGTCATTCTTTATAACATGTTTGTGCAACTTAACTATTATTGATGTCTTTTTGTTCAAAGAGAATAAAGTACAGAATGTGAACACAGATCTTGAATACAGTTAAATACACATGCACATGCATACAAACAGGTATACATGTGTGCACACACAGACACACTCACACACACGAACACACACACTAACGTGTACAGAATACAGTGCCATTACACACATTCAGACATTTATGCATACACCAATAAAATAGAAGTGTTTGAACACAAACACACATACAAAGACACACAGACACACACTCGAACACACTCACTCAAACACACACACACACACACGCACACATACTGTTGACTTACGCATGCAGATGTTGCCCTGCAGCGGGCCTTCTGAGCGGACCTCGGCATATCCATTGCACCTGTCCACACAACTGCCATCATGTGACAGAATGAACTTTACACACCTGAAAATGATACAAAAGAAAGATCCTTTAACATGCTAACTTCACCTCAGTAAGACATCATTATGCAATAAGAAAGAAAAAAAACAACACCTTTTCAACTGTAACACCCAGACTTGTACATTTATGTATTTTCTGTTTTTCCACTTTTTTTGGGGGGTGGATGGGTGGTGGACTGCCTCTTCTACAGACACTTCTATTGCATTCCTGTCCTGCAGTTTCCATGCTGCCGAAGTCCACAGGGAGTGTATTGAGATTAGGTTGCCATAAGGCAGCCTGGCAGAGGGGCCCTGCACTGCTGCTGGGTTACTTTGGCGGTGTTCAGTGGTGCCTGTTCTGAGCTAACATATGCAGGACACCACCTACTAAGCCCCCTACTGATGACAGTCTTAGCTCAGTCACCTAGCCAGACTGAATGAGATGCCCAACTGAGGAGGCGACCACCACACTGTCCCTCCAACAACCCTTACCCATGAACCTCCAACTCAGAAGGTTTCGACACAAACTCATCACAAGCACAGAAGTGGGTCCTGGGGAAACCGAAACTGGAGTCACCATGACACCAGAACAACAAAAGCCATTGAATCAGAGACAATTTCCTTTTAATGCATGATAATCAATCATGATAAAGTTGATGTAATGATGCCACTATGGAACACACTCTTCCTCTTTAAAATAAAATATTTTGATATCTTTAATGTCAGAATGCTGCTACCTAAATGGTGGAGGAGGGGGGGTGGGACAGTCTGATACACAAAAATCTCACCAGTGGTGAACTTCATAGTTCTAGCAGAGGAACTAAAAACAAACCAACCCCCCCCCCCCCCCCCCCCACACACACACACAAACACAAAAACCACACCTCTTTTTGCTTAAATTAAGACAAAGATGCTCTTTTTGCTTATGCAATTCCAAGAATTTGTTTACGGTTGCCTGTCCTCAAGATCAGTAACCTTCTCCTATCTATGGATACAGGAGCCTTAATATTGTTGACCTTTGTCATCATTTCCACTATTTCTTTCAGTTCTATCAGTCCACTCACTTGAATAAAGACCTATATGTGATGGAACCCAACAAAAACCAACACAAGGTGGCATATACTTCATAAACTTTAAATGTTTATGATCTACTTGACATTTTGTGTAATTTTGGAGATTTTCTTATAATGTGAAGACTTAAAAGCATATACAATAGATTTTAAATCATGCACACGCACGTGTGTGTGTGTGTGTGTGTGTGTGTGTGTGTGTGGTGTGAGTTAGATGGCTAGAAGATGGCCTAGTTCTGTGTATACATGAGTAGTCTACCTGTCATTAAGATTAGGACTGACATCTTCCTGGATCAGGTGATTTATGCATTAGTAAAGCTTTTATCTATGTGCACTAGCACACTACAGAGACTGAGAGAGAGGGGTGGGGAGGAGGGAAGGAGGGGGGGAGAGAGAGGGATATATATATACATTATATAATATAAAGGGAGACAGACAGACAGACAAAGAAAGGAGGGAGAGAGACAGACTAGAGAGGCAGGCAGGCAAGCAAGCAGACAAACAAATGATGGTAGAGAGAGAGTGAGACAGACAGACAGACAAAGAAGGATGTCACAGACTACAAAAATGAAGACCCCCCCCCCCCCCCCCCCTTCCCCTCCCAAAGATGTACTCAACATGTAGCATGCTTATACATATGTGTCAAAGTGCACACCAGTGCAACTGTGGCACAGAGAGAGAGAGAGAGAGAGAGAGAGAGAGAGAGAGAGAGAGAGAGAGAGAGAGAGAGAGAGTTTCACTGTCGACTGACGGTACAAAAAGCACTTAATCACCTGACACAAGTACTTGCCACAGAGCACGTCAGGCAGTCACTGGCAGTGCAGCTTTCTGAAAAAAAAACAACCAAGCAGCTCAACATTAACTACATCATGACCTTTTCTAAGCACATTGCATAGCTCCCAAAGGTAATGGTACTCCTGTCAAAATAACCATCAATCATTGGTGTAACACAAAGGAAATGAACGGCATTACTGCACCATAGCTTTTTACATATATCCCAAAACAAAACAAACAATAAAAAAACAAAGACTTTTAAAAGTATATGGTATGTTGTGAATCTGTGTATGTGAGTCATACTTTTTTGTTTAATAAAACATCAGACACACACACACAGAGGCCTGCAAAATTTGTTATCACACATAAAATCTAGGAAGTGTATGTGCATGCATACGTGTGAGTGTGCGTGTGTATGTATGTGTCTGTGCGCACTCACACATACATGCGTGCATGTGTGCGCGCATGCGAGAGAGAGAAAGAGACAGAGAGAGGGAGGCAAACAGAGAGGGAGGCAGACAGAGAGAGAGAGACAAAGAGAGAGAGACAGAGACAAAGAGAGAATGATATTAACTCTAATGAAAAAAGAAATTAATTAACTGACAAGCTTCAATAATTAATTTACTTCCAGTTGTTACAAAAAACAAAAGGTATACAAAATAATTTCAAAGACAAGGACTGTCTAAAGATATGAAGTTTGTCATCATCAAAGTTACACTGGCACAGAAGTGACTCTTTTGAATTTTTTATGGATACTGTCAATAAGTTCAGCACCATCACATACATCCAAATCTAGTTTCTTCTCTTCTTGAAAAGCTTCCAATCAAACTTTTTTTTGTTGACGTCTTCTCTAGTCACCCTATCCACTGCCCTTTGTTCTCTATCAGCTGTATGGTAGGAAAATCCCATCCACAACTGTTTTCTTTCTCATATTAAGAAATACTTAAGCTCCCAAATATTTGTCAGTGTCATGATGTAAAGAATTCATCTTCCCTTTTTAAAAAAACCTGAAAAAGGTGACAGACATACCATGGTCTACAGCTGTGTTACTTATATTAATCAATAACTGAAATGAAAGGAAGAATGGAAAAAAAACACAACCCATACACAATCATAGGAACAAGCAACCTTTTGTGTCAAACTATGCTGAAATGAAAATCCTATAAGACCATATGAAGAGCTCTTGACTTCAGTGAAACAATGCAAACTGAAGTGGTACATGCACTTCATACACACACATATCTTGACTAACCAAGACTATCAATACTATCATAACTGTGTAAAAACAACTGATACCTAGTAAATACTACCAATACCCTCTTCTTCAGAAATTTGTCTTTAAGTACAGACATATCATTGGTTTAATGTATCATTCTGGTTTAAATGCTCTGCAAAACAAATTTTTCAAAAAATATTCAATGGTTGTGTGGTAAACAAATCACAGTGAACCATGTGCTTGCACCCTGCCCATTAGCAGGCATTCAATTTTACCAAAGCTTGACCCTACCATCTTTTATCTCTAGAGCACATTTTGCACAATTCCTTCACAATTCATCTGCTTGTATTCATTATGTACTGGATCTATATTTACCTCTGGTTGATGTCAGCAGTTAACTAAAGTTAGAGTTTACTTTAGTTATGTTACACTGGAAATGTTCTTTTTTTCTCTCTGGACTTGTTTTAAGACCGCTTCTTTTTCTTCAGCACACACACACACACACACACACACACACACACACACACACACACACACACACACACACACACACATGTATACACAGTGTAATTGTAAATAAAATCTGTTTAGGGTTGACAAACATATCTTTACTACACATTCCTGAAACAAAAAGCATTCATCACCACCCTCTGTGTCTATTCTCTGCTATTTGAGGTTTGACTTTGGAACCTCTCAACACCTTGGGAAAAGAAAAAAATAGCACTCAACCGTCGAACTTGGCAAAATGAGGTCAGTGGAAAGGAACTGAAGAGCAAGCAGTATGCCAGTAATTAACCACTGAAGATAGCTGGCTAGTGCAGCTCATTTCACAATACCTCCATTGTTGGGAGAACGAACAACTGGCAAAGAATGGAGCTCAATTAACGAGAGGACCTGCCCCAACAATAACAGGAACACTCTCTTCTTCACTGTTCCTTCACCAGTCTCAGCCAGCCCTCTTCCACATCGGCCAGGCCAAACTGGAGTAAACAATTCACTCAGACAGCAAATCTGGTAAGCCGTTTGCTTTGCAATCTTCACACCACTGTCAGAGGGCAGAAAAAAGAGCGTGCAAATCTAACAGACTAATGCCACCTCCATTGATCCACACACTTTTTCGAGGCTTGCTGAGAATGCAGTCCACAGAAAGAGCATCTATTCTGCATGCCTTTCTCTTTAACTGAATGAAATTACAAGCAATGGTGTTTTTGTTGCTGTTCTCCTTGGTTTAATGTCTGTTCACTACTAGGTGATTTTTACAAGAGGTATTTCAGTAGACAGAAAATTATATCTGACATACACCCACATGATATATGCACATTGAAATGTTTTTCAGTCAAATTCATTGTTCACTATTTATTTGCAATCTCAGCTTGTTTGAATTCTTATTTGCAGTATAATCTATCCCAGATTTTCTGAGCATGCTCTTTTGCAGTGTTTATGTACTCCTTATTTCAAGTTATTAGTTATTTGTTTGTTGTTTTGAAGGGGGGGGGGTAGGTCAGTGTTTTGTTTTGCTTTTGTTGTTTGAGGGGGGGGGGGGTAAAGAATGCATTTGTGTTTGCTTTTGTTGTGAGTTTTTTTAAAAGATATTTTTATTTTGTTTTCTGGGCATGAACATAACATACATAGAAGTACATTAAGAATGTCTGCAGCACCAAAGACCATTGTCCTAAAAAAAACCCATCAAAATATAAAAAGGTACATGCGCATTATCTAAAGAATTTCTCTTGAAACAAAGTGAAAGAAATGTAATTGCCAATTTAGATAATGTAGGGTAAATTTAGACTCTCCCACAGTCTTGTGGTCATTCACACCAGCTACTAACCCCATCACAGAGTCCTTTCAACCTGCTTTAGTTAAAAGGTAGTGTCCCCCCCCCCCCCCCTACCCCCAATTCCCATCTCACATGTGACACAATGTTAGAATGGTAATGGTATATATTGCTGAATGGCTTTAAATGTTCCTGACCATACTCCATAATTTGATAGCTTAAGACTGGAAGCGGTAATTTAGATCCGACCCCAAAAGGACGCCTGGGGCCTGACAGTACACATTAACATCCCCACCTTCTGGAAATTCTGTATTAGGAATTCCCTCTTTTCTATCCCTCTGTTTCTGCCTTGTTCCTTTTCTTCCTGTCACCTCTTTGTCTGTTTTCTGCCTTCTTGGTTTATTCTCCTATTTTCCAGAAAAACTTCAATGATAGTAGATATCTCCCATGCAAAAGTCGGATACGCTAGGCCTGACTTTTCAGACGCTTAATGGCAGCTCAATGTATTTTCGCTCATATGACTGACAACAGTTGTTGCTGTCTAAACGTTCAATGATAAAGAAGATGAATTGAGATCCTGCATTAAGAAGGTCAGTGACAGATGATCATGCAATAGTTCTGTCTGGAGACTTGAACCTATGCTCTCAGTTATTGTCAGATCACAAGAACCATGGATGCTCTGACCATTCGACTATTCTGCCACCATACGATTTACAGAGCACATAAAACCCCCACATCAGTGAGTGAGTTTCAGCACTGGAACATATCATATATGTGGCTGGTTGACAGACACCACAGAGAGTACTCTCACTTCATATCAAAAAACAAAACCAAAACAATTGACCTACATGAGAACAGGACTTCTCTCAAGGTCATGCCAAGAAGTATTTTTTCTGATAAATACACTTGAGTAGATAAAACTGCCGGGTGTAAGGCACCTGCGTTGCACTTCATGAGAAAGTGATAGTAGTGAGCCAGACTATTCTCGGTAGTCAACAAATGAACTATCTAGGTTGATGTTTGTCTGGTATCTATTGAGTTGTAGTGTACACAATCTATTTTCACTTATTTTTCTGATAATTTTTGCTTAAGTTTAAACATCTTTTCTTCCCACAGACAGCCTGTTAAAACTGCTTGTAATGAAAGTTGTGCACACTCAAGTGTATCCATAGCAAATAATAATGAGTAAAATTGCACAACGAACATAAATTGATCCAAACAGAGAGGAAGAGAAAGCAGAGAGAGAGAGAGAGAGAGAGAAAGAGAAAGAGAAAAGAGAGAGAGAGAGAGAGAGAGAGAGAGAGAGAGAGAATGACAATGACAAATTCTTTTATTTCGAGGATAATGAATAAGCACGCATGTGCTTTTTTACATCCAGTCCCCGCCCATAGGGATACATCTTAATAATAAACCAATACTTATACTCTCACACAGTAGAAACAAAGGGAAATAACCCTTTAAAAAAACAAAGAAAACAAAACACAACAACAAACAAATTAAAGAAAACCCTAAAAACACCCCCCACCCCCCAAAAAACCAACAACAAACAAAAGAAAAACAAAAAACAACCAAAAATAAGAAGAAAAACAACAACAAAACCAAGAAGAAAAAAACAACCAAACTTATAAAGTCATAAAAATAAACATCTACACAGTGTAAAATGGTACATCAGAGAGAGAGAGAGAGAGAGAGAGAGAGAGAGAGAGAGAGAGAGAAGAGAGAGAGAGAGAGAGAATGCGAATAGTTTATTCAGATTTTAGGCCATGGCCCCTTTCTGAAGGGGGTTACACATCATTATGAACAAGAACCACAATATAATTCCCAGCTATCCACAGTCAACGTAAAGTTGCAACAAATAAGTATGCATTTTTAATATTACAATAGCTCAGCATTTACCCTTTTCAAATCAATGCATGATAAACATACATGGCAAGATTTGTTAAAGTTGTCTCATGTTTTGTCGACAGAAGAACATTTAACCTAAAGCTACAAGGCTCATTATAATATTTTGGTCTAATGAACTGCTGCATCCTAAGATCGTGTAAGGCTGGACAACAAAACAAGAAATGTATTTCGTCTTCTATTGCACTATGACATAAACGGCATTTCAGTTTATCTTCAGTTCTATTCTGGTATCTATTTCGGTGACATGCAATATCTGAAACACCAAACCTAAATTTAGAATTTAGTAAGAGCACTTTTAACATAACTAACTTAGAGAGAGAGAGAGAGAGAGAGAGAGAGAGAGAGAGAGAGAGAGAGAGAGAGAGAGAGAGAGAGAGGAGAGGAGAGAGGGAGAGGAGAGGAGATTGGGATGGGGGGGGGGGGGGGGGGGGGGGGGAGAGGAGAAAGAGAGAAAACTTGAAAAAAACAGATTCACACAACTCTGAAAATAAAGTTACTGTTTTGGCTCTTCACTTCTCTCCTCTATCTTACCAGCCATCGGACTTGACAATGAAAGCTTTCAACATGAAGCACCCATAAGGCCATAAAAGTGCACGCCCACACAAATGTATGCATACACACGCGCACACACACATACACACACTACACACACACACGCACATTCACAAAGAGACTCATACACACAGCACATACCAAGCATTCTTTTTTGAAACATCACAAAACCCTTCCTCCCCCCCAAAAAGCACTCACCATTTCTACAGTCCCTGCCGTTGGGGTGGAACACGAGTCCTGTAGGGCAGGTGCAGTTGCTGGCCACGCAGAAGGCCCTAAAGCCGCACGGACACCCCGCTGCAACACACACCACAGCCCATAAAGTCCAGACAACTTACAAGCGCCACTGGAGTGTACAAGGAGGGTAGTCCTGACAGCTGACACCACTTGAATTCAAACCAGAGAGGAAGCAACACTGACCGTCAGCTGTGAAACAATCGCACACTTCTCACACCAATGGGAAAGTATTTGTCACAGAATAAAACCATCAACATTGCTTTCATTCTCTTGTAATCTTTTATACAAGAAATGTAGCTGTTGGCATTTTTTAATATATCATTAATAGAATTAGAACTGAACAAGCTGAGGAGGGACTGTTGGAATATGATGTCACACAACTAACACTGTAACAGGCCACGTGCAAAGTCTGCATATATTTATTTACTTTTGATAAGCCATAGAGCTCTAAGATGCTTACTGCCCGGTCCTGATCCACTGGTTGATTGGTTGTTGTAGCTCAACTGTCTCAGAAAGGACCAGCCAACTTATTTCTCCATGATCTATCTCTCTGGTTTGCTATTGTTATTGTTAGCTGAAACTTTTATTTCCATATGGGGTGTGTGTGTGTGTGTGTGTGCGCGCGTATGCGTGTGTGTGTGTGTGTGGCTGTTTGTGTGTGGGGGGGGGGAGGGAGGTTGGGTTTTTTTTTTTATACATAAGGGTGGAATAGTCCCATGGTCTGAGTAGTGAACTTGTGATCTGATCAGTGCAAAAGGTGTGGGTACAAGTCATGTTATGAATGAGCCATCCAGTTGTAAAACAGTTTTTGATGTTGTCGAAAATGCTTTTTTGCTATTTATTTTATTGTTTTTCCCCTGGAGCAAACACTGGTTCTGACTATGTTCCCCTAGCACCTGTCATTTCACATCAGATAAGAAGCCGTGGTCCAGCTAGCAAACACACGCATAACACCATGGGCTTGAGTTAAAAAGAGTCTTTCATGGTACTGGGGGTGGTGGTGTTCCCATAACCTATGCAGCCATTGGGGAGGGAGGTGTCAGAAACCTCAGCTTCTCTAGACTCGGGGCAAGCATCTTGAGGGCAGCGCCAATCTCCTCTCCTTTACTGCTTTACCTTACATGTCCCTAAAGAGGGCAGGTATCCATTGACAGCTTAGTGAACTGAAGCCAAAGTGCACAAACAGTCACCCATCCATAATGGAAACCACACTCAACACTGCATAAGCTTAGTTTGGGGAGAGCGAGTGCTGTAACCACTAGATTATCCTGTCCCCCACCGTTTTTCATGAGAGGAGACCAAATATGACCTGTGGTATGGATGACATAGGAATGCCTATCATAGACTTGCAAACCCACTAGTGTATTACATTACACAGTTGGAGGGACAATGGGCATCTGGCTTGATGTGGTGTGGCATAGACTCTGCTCACTGGGACATTTGCTTGATAATTAATACTGAAAGTTTTTGTTTTGTTATTTCAACTGCCTCATCCCTATGAGCATGTGCTGCTACTCTCATGCCACATGTTTCAAACTCACAAGTCACACCCAGACTTAACCTACTACACCTCCTCCGATGCCAGCCATCCACAAGGAAAGCTCTGATCAATGCTGAGCTGCAGCAATAACACGAACTACAGAAGGCCCTATATGGCTGCTGAGTCATTTCATCAGCACTTTGATCCAACGTATCTAGAACACCACTGTCTAAGCCCCCAGCAAGCAATGATGATTAATGGTTAACTTGTGAAGCCAGGCTGGGAGCTCTAGATGCCCCTGTGGAGGGGTGACCATCACTGTGTGTCTCTCCAATGACAGTGCTTATCATGAATCTGAAGGCCCTGCAGACTTTAACACTATGAATTACTATAAAAATGGAAGGAGAAACAAAACTAAAAGTAACTGAGGTTACCATGACACTACACCACAAACAGTCACTACACTAAGCCAAGGACAGGGCATTGCATTGAAATTGATGATGATACCACTGGTGGTGCTACAAAGGTGTGTGTGTATGCAAATGCATGTGTTGCACACATGTGCATGTGTGCGCACATGCACACACACACAATCTATTTATTGTCAGCATAACTTCATGTTGCACCGACATTATTAATGTAAGAAGAATGGTTTTATAAAAGAAAACCAGTAACTTGTAAACTAGTTCTAAACAAATTTGTTCAAGTAAACAGGACTAACAAAAAAGTAAAACTAAATTTTGCAAGAGAAATAAGCATGTGAAAGCAAAATTACATGAAAAGAAAGAGAAGTAGACACAGAAAGAAAGCAAGAGAGAGGGAGGGGGGGGGGGGGGGGGGGGGGGCTGAGGAAGAAAGTGACAGAGAGACTGGCCAGAGAGAGGGAGACAGACAAAGGGAGGGTTAGGAAGAGGGGGCTGAGGGGAAAGAGAGAGAGGGAGGGGGAGAGGTGACAGAGAGAAAGCAAGAAGACATTTAAACAATCATTAAAGTCACAAAACTATAAAACCTACAGAATTTGCAACTGCATGCAAACAAACACACTACCATTCTTCCTCACAACAAACACAAGTGCTCTCTCTCACACACACACACACATAGAGTTACACACACACTCACACACAAACATACACAATTACACACATGTACAAACACAAACACACACACAAGGTGAGACAAACCAGTTCAGGAACAAAATATTTAACTGTTCCCCCAAATCACCTCACTGACACTATAAATCTAGTGCGCGCACACACACACACACACACTCTCTCTCTCTCTCTCTCACACACACACACACACACACACACACGTACACACACACACACACCTGACTGACCATAAACAGCCGTAGGTAATGTACACTGCAAACAGTTTATGGATGGGTAAACTTGAGATAAAGGGGAACTAGAACTGTCTGGAATTCTTTTGATCAGGCAAAGCACTGAACACACTCGTTAAAAAGCTGTCAGCCCACCCCCTAAGACAGCCATCGATTCAACACACAGTCAAGCACAAGTGTGCTTGTTTAAGATGGTAACAATGACTGGAGCACTTAGTGCTTGTGTGCATGCGTGTGTGTGTGTGTGTGTGTGCGAGTGTGTGCGTGTGTGTTGTGGTGTGATGTGTGTGTGTGTGTGTCAAAGTCAAACTTTTATTTCCATATGGGGGGTTGTGTGTGTGTGTGTGTGTGTGTGTGTGTGTGTGTGTGTGTGTGTGTGTGTGTGTGGCTGTGTGTGCTGTGCTGTGTTGTGGTGTGGTGTGTGTGTGAGTGAGTGTCAAAGTCATTTTTAAAATTTCTAGATGGTACATGTGTGTATGTGTGTTTATGTATTTATTCTTTTATTTCGAGGATAATGTAATATTAAACATCCACGTGACTTTTTTCATCCAGTCCCTGTGGAAAATGGAATAAACACCTGTGTGACTTTTTTCATCCAGTCCCCGTGTGCATGCAGTTTTGTAAATTCTGTCATCCGCTCCCATCGGCACGCAATGGCCTACTCTTCCGAAAAGCAAAATGGGTTTTAACATGTGCGCAAGATGTTCTGTGTGCGTTTGCACATGGGTCCTTGGTTTATAGTCTCATCTGAAGGACTTTTGGGGAGAATGGAGTTGGCACTGATGTTAACTCCAGAGGAAAAATCCTCTCAACGAGAATCAAAGCCAGGTCAGCAGACCACAAATACACCACTGTAAGTGTAACCACCAGGCTATCCCGTCCCCATGTGTGTGTGTGTGTGTGTGTGTGTGAGTGTGTGTGTGTGTGTGTGTGTGTGTGGTTTTGTTGTGTGTGAGTGTGTGTGTGTGTGTGTGTGTGTGTGTGTGTGTGTGTGTGAGAGAGAGAGAGAGAGGGGGGGGGGGGATCATTTGTTGTGGCGGGTTTGTTGGTGTTGACCATACAATTTAGAACTGATCACATTTGTTAGAAAGCACAACAATAAATGATTCTGCACACAATAAAATACTTGTTAGCATGCTTACCTTAGAAAACAAAATAAGCACTTACTCTTTGTCAGTTTGTGTGTGTATTTGGAAATCAAAGTCAAACTTGTATTTCTTCAAAACAAGCAATCTATTTACTTTTTTTATTAAGCCATCCAGCTAACATAACAAAAACAAGTAACACATATAACATTTATTTTTTTAAAGACAAAGAAAAAAGAAATATAACCCCCAAAGAAAAAAAAAGCAATACAATGCAAAACATAAAGCAAGAGACATAAAACAATACAACATGTTACAATCACATCAACCATCCATCATTGTGTGTATACATGTGTGTGTGTGACCATGCGTACATCGTGCGTGTGTGTGTGTGTGTATAAATACATTTATAACACTTTTGTTGTCATTAAGTGTGTGTGTGTGTGTTCGTGTGTATGAATGTCTGTACATGTATGTGCTTGTGACCATATCTTCCCCATCGCTCAAACTAAAGAAAGTAACCCCCCCAAAATCCAAACCAAAAAAAACCTTGACACTTAATAGCACACAACTTCAATGCTTTGCAGACGTCAGCTTAGGGTCCACTGATCACAGTAGATAATTATGGGTTTAAACTCAACAGAGCAAACACAATTGAAAGGAAAAAAAGCAAGGCATGTGAGGGTGAGGGGTGGTGGTAGTAGAGAATGAAGAATGGGGCAAGAAAAAGAAATTAAGGAAATGAGTAGTGTAATACAGAAGTGGAGACAGTAGATATACAGATGTATACACTCATAGTGAGATACTAGGAGAGAGACCAATATAAGAGAAAGAGACAGTGACACAGACAAAGAAAGTAATATGCAACAAAACTAAATTTATAAACATATGGAGTGTGAGTTTGTGCGAGGGGGGGGGGGGGGGGGGGGGGGGGGTGGAAGTGAAGCATAAGAAATACTTTAAACAAAAGAGTTTAAATATTACAGACAATACATAAGAATAAAGAAAGTACCAGAATGACAAAACATAACAAAGTAATTAGTGAAAAGAGACTGTCTCCTGACCTTATAATGGAAAGAAAAAGTGTTACTTGTAAGCAAAGTGAGGGCTCAGATAAGTTCCTAGTTTTCTCTTTGATGTTGCTGTAGTGGTGGTGGTGGTGGTTGCTGCTGCTATTGTTGTTGTCTCACTAGTTTTTAGTTAGAACAACTTCATTGTTGTGGATGTTATTGCACAGAACAATGTCTAGAACATCATTTGTTTTGTTTTTTTCTGCACAGCAGAAAGAGCATAATCTGTAATCTCTGCTTACTCACTCATATCATCTTTGAAACTGAACATTAAACTATATACGGAAAGATAACATAGGAATGCAAGAAAAAATCTGTTCCCTTTGTTACACTGTATCTGAAACATCTGCTAAGCTTAGCCTAAAGGAAAGCCAGTGAATCAGTTCAAAGCTAAAAGAGGAGAGATTGTGAGTTAGACGGTAAAGAAAGCGGGAAGTCCACTTTTGTGTGTTATGGCACATTCACCTAGAATACCAGTTCAAGTCCCCTAAATTCCCCGCCGATCTGACACAAAGGGACAAAAAGCCCTGTCCATGACTGGCTGAAGGTCAGCCCCTCTAATGGCATGCCTGTCTCTCTCTGCCTTGTCAGTCACCTGCCAAAATCAAACATCTCCACTGCTTTCTACCTGGGCAGCAAGACAGAGGCTGAGTGAGAAGGCCACCTGCCTGTCCTAGAAAATAGTTATATGGCAACATGACCGTACTTTAAAGAAAGAAAGGGAAAGAAGAAAGAGAGAGGGGGAGAGAGAGAGGGCAAAACAGAGAGATACTCAGGACTCTGGGAAAGAAAGTGAGAGGGACTAGGGAGGGAGAGAGAGAGAACTCTGAACAGGTTTAATGTACATTGGCCTTTGGCCACAATGCATACAGGAGTGAGAGAGAGAGAGTGAAATATTATTTTCTACGGGTAATAAAATAAGTACAAAGACTTTTTTCATCCAGCCCTCAACAAAATAAAAGAAAAAAGTGAATTTATAATCAAACATAAAAACGACAATTCATATCAAACATAATTAGAGCTCTCTCACAGTAGAATTAGAAAAGAGAGAGAGAGAAAGAGAGAGTGAGAGAGAATGTGTGTGTGCGCGTGCGTGCATTTGCACGCATGCGTATGAGTGTACGTGCATATGTACATGCATGTGTACATGCGTGCATGCGCAAGTGCATGTGTAACTTCAACTTGTGCGTGTGTGCATGTGCATTTTCAAACATTTGCTTTCAAGCATTTACTGATAATTATGTATACATGTACCCTTATAAATCTCCAGTGATGTAATTTATGGAGAGTCTTGTCTTGTCTCTTTGGAGATCATGTGAACAGCTGTAATCAACTGTGAACAGGTTAGGTATTGTTTGGAATTCAGAACCATCAGTCTAGGAGTGGTTCTGCTTTCTTGTCTGAATCGATTCACACAAACTGAGCTGGTACTCACACTAAGGAAAAAATAAAAATTTTATAGCCCAGCATAGTTCCATTAAAAAACATGTTTTCAATAATTTTCTTTAGAACAAGAACTCTTGGACTAAAATAAATGTGAACAGGAAATAGTTTCCCCCAAGAGAGAAATACAGCAAATCTATGTCAATTAGTTCGGTTTGTTTTTTTAAGAAGCTAAAGACAAGATTTAGTATGGCTTTAAGAATAGAATACACACTATTACACAGCAATAGGAAATTTTATATCCATTGTTTTCATACTTATTTTCAGTTAGAATATCTGCAATTAGGGGAGGGGGAGGAGGATACAGACAGACATTGAGACAGACAGACAGAGACACAGACAGACAGGCAGAGACAAAGAGACAGACAGACAGAGACACAAACAGAGACTGAGACTGAGAGAGGTCTTCTGTTTTCATACTCATTTGCTGACAGAAATCAAATGGATCTATCCTCACACCAAAAATGAAATCATTACATTCATTTGCTTAGTACATGTTTTAGTAGATACTGCAGAGGCACACAATTTGAGAATGGAGACACTTGCTCACTCAGTCACTGAGAAGGAACTAGTACACATTGTAACAAAAGCAACATTAAGATTTAAATTTTTATATTAAAATTTGTTGAGCTGAAAAAATGTTGACTGGTCAATATTATCTGTTGTACTTCTTACAGGTTTGCATTCTTGCTTCTTAAAACACAATATGCCCCAAGTCAGAATCAGAGAATGCAGTTATATGTGGTGGGTAACAACTAAAATCACTAAAACCGCTATACAATATCTCACCACGGGTGAACCTTGGAACTCTAGCAAAGAAAAGGATTTTTTTTTTAAACAAAAAAAAATTGCTAGTACAGAATGAATAGTTTGAATATATATATATATGATTAGGTTAAATCATTAACCAAGGTGCATACAATATCGTAATCTGTCTGACTCTGAGACTGAGACCAATGTCATGAGAGTCTTCTTGATGCTGATGTCAGATTCTGTTTTCAAATGTTTAGCTTCCTGATTTAGTTTTAAGTGGGTTTTTTTTTTCTCTTAAGTTGAAGTGTACCCCTTGGCAATATGAATGCTAATTACACTCATAGTAACAATGCCAATAAAGTGTCAAAATCTCTCTCCCCCTCTCTCTCTAAACACAAACATTCGTATTCATTTACACGCATGCAAGCACACATGGGTACACTGTATCAGTGTATGAGCACACAAGGTGTAAACAACCCACCCAACACTAGAAACAGTGACATGACATGTTTTCTCTTAAGAGTATTTTGTAGCAATGTATGTGTATGAATCAGGAGAAGAAGAAAAAAGGAACACATGCAAACATGACATATAAAAAGCTGCTCAATTTGAATACCACACATACAGTTTAAAGCAAACAATTAAAATGGCACAATCAATTCAGTGCAAAATCAGAACAGCACACAATCATAGTGCACTAAAATAGCTTATCACTATGTTAATGTAATAATATAATCAATCAAATACTATCTGGCTCTCTCTCTCTCTCTCACACACACACACACACACACAAACACACACACATACCACCACCACCACCACACTATGTTAATGTAATAATATAATCAATCAAATACTATCTGGCTCTCTCTCTCTCTCTCTCTCTCTCTCTCTCTCTCTCTCTCTCTCTCTCTCTGTCTCACACACACACACACAAACACACACACACACATACCACCACCACCACCACACTACCACCACTACCACTTGAACTACCACACATGAATTATAAGGAAATCAAAATAGTTATAAATAAAATTATACTAAATCCACACACACACACACCACAGTCACACGAACACACAAAATTATGCTGCACAAAAGCAGCACATGCATGACATCTCCACAGAATTTGAACTCATGAACAAACTTAAGAAGTACTAAATAAAATCTACATAAAACGTTTAACAACTTACAATGTTTACAAAAGTATATATATAGATATGTACCAAAGAAACAAAATCTCTCTCTCACATCATATGCATGCACACAAACACATACTGTATACATACATATAGGTCTACACCATATAATTATGTATACATGTATAGCCATAGGCCTACAGTCTACACACACACACACACACACACAACAACAACAACAACAACAACAACACAACAACTCCAACATCACCATACAATGATAATCTTTTGCAAACGGTTGTGATATCCGAAGAATGGTTATTGTCAGAAAAAAAGTTAAGTCAAGAACATAAAGAAACATCATTGCAATCAGAAGTGACTCTAGTTCCGTAATGTTCAACTTTGACTTAACCAATCGTAGGTTTCTCTACCAATGATACTCATTGATAGTCAATGTGTGATTAACAAAATCACAAAATTAATACCATCGTTTAACAAATCAAGTTAATTTACCTATAGAATGCTTTTGTATTTTATGAAAACACTAGCAAATACAGCAGATAGTCGCTCACCCATTTGCACCTATGAGAACATCGCTTGTTCCTCGCTTTTCGCAGGTAAGCGTCCTGTTCAACCACTTGTTTCAATGTTGATTTTTCTCGTCTGCATGCCTTCCACTATAAATCTGCTGTGTATTCTATGTGACAGACACCCTCCCAAATACCAAAACAAAACCTTTAATTCTTTTGAAAAGCTTTTAAAAATTGGAAAATATCAACTGAAAATGTAAACATGGTCTTTTATTATCGGTTTTAAGTGATAAAGTTCTAATAAAAGCCATTTCTTTCCTTTTAAAAAAGAAAAAAGAAGAAAACGAAATATGCTTTTGTATTTTACTCCCTCTGATTTCGGACAGGAAGTATTACGTTCGCCATTTTTCAGAAGAGGTTCTTCGGAAGGAGAGCAAACTGTATGTTTTATTCAGTTTCAGATTTGATATTGTATGATGATAACACTTCGTATGTTTTAAGAATTGAAGAAAAATTTGTATTTTTTGAAGAGATAGTTTGTTTTGTGAAGTTTGATCTTTTTTGGTGAATATTTATATTCGATGGTTTGTGTACATAACAAAAAATGTTAAGCTACTTCTGACTTCGTCTTTTAAACCGTAGGTTGATGTCGTAATAGTTGTTATAAATGAAGGGGACTAAATGCAGGGATCTTGAGTTGAGTATCAGCTTTAAGTAGCCTTGTATAGGAGAAGAAGGATAGGTCTACCTGATAGGTCTATTCAATTTCTGTGTGGGTTAACAGCTTATTAGGCCTAGCACAGTAGGGGAGCAGCACTTGTGAAGTGTGTGTTTGTGTGTGTGCATTAAAAAATGTTTTTTAATTTATATTCTTTTATTTCGAGGATAATGGAATAAGCACTCATGTGCTTTTTCTCATCCAGTCACCTTGTATATGCAGTTTTGTAAATTTTGTCATGGGTTCCCACTGGCACACAATGTCAATGGCCTACTCTTCCCAAAAGCAGAACAGGTTTTAATGTTGCACAAGATGTTCTGCATGGGATCGCACACGGGACCTGGTTTATAGTATGCATGCATGCATGCATGCATGTGGTTGTGTGTGTGAAAACATTGTGCAAGGGTCTGCACACTAATATCTGTGTGCAGTTATTTCTCATTCACTGATTCAGTCATTGTTTTTCAGCTGCATGGCAGTAAGATGATTATTATCACTATGTATCACAAATAATAAAGTATCAATGAACTAATGATGTCAATGTATAGGCTGCTGAAAATGATCAGTTTCATAGTTTTCTGTGCAGTAATTTCATTATTTCCCTGTGCAGTTTCATGGATTATAATTTATACATTTCTTGAAAGACGAAGAACTTAGTGTTTTATCTCTAGAGACAATAATTATAACTTGAATAAGCTGTGTTTGTCTGTAAAGTGTGAAAACACATGACAATAAGATCCAATAGAAAATTTGACTTGCAATGTGCAGTGGCAGAGTTCCTTGGCTGTCCATTTCCTATCAGTTGAGCTATAGAATTTTTGTGGCTTGGTTGGTACTTAGTTTTGTGTATCACTACTACTATACTAGTCTATCAGGGACATTGTGTAATAATACATTAATGAAAAGTACTACTAGTACTACTATACTAACAATAATTTGTAATAATAGTAAGTACTAACAATAATAATAGTACTATAACGAGCAACTTCACTTATGACATGGTTCTCTTTCCCAGTTTGTATGAATTGCTTATTCCTCATTAAAAAAAAAAAAATTAGGTGATTGTGTATAGGAAGAACATTAAAAAGGAGCTGATTATGTGAAATATTCGATTTGTTTGCTTTACAAGACCCTTATAAGGCTTATTCAAGTTATTGTTTCATCTCATATCTCATGATATCTGTCCCTGCCTTCAACAGCCAAAATTCCGATGAAGTGTACAAGTTACTATAACCTGTGTGTGTGTGTGTGTGTGTGTGTGCATTTGAATTTTTTTTTAAAACTGTTAATCATCAACAAGAACCTACCCTGGAGCAGACATAGGCAGCGACCACGACCTTGTGCTGCTGGTATTCAAAATGAAGCTGAAGAAAAACAAACAGCCTGCAAACCCACGTATCAAATTTGACGTGGACAAACTGAAAGATCCAGATGTCGAGGAGATCTTCCAAGCTAAGCTTGGCGGACGTTTTGCGGCATTAACCCTCCTGGACAATGACATGAATGACCTCACCAACAACTTCATGAGGCAGTCGAGAAAAGCAGAGGAGGTACTCGGTCGTCAGAGGAATAAACACCAGCCATGGACTACCAATGACATCTTGGACCTCTGCGATACAAGAAGAGCACTGAAACCAACCAGGTCTTCCAACCCTAAAGAATACCGGGAGGCCAACAATCTCGTGAAGAAGTCAATGTTAAAGGCCAGAGAGAAGTGGATCAGTGATCAATGTGATGAGATCAAAAAAAACATGAAAGTGGGCAACAGTAAAAAGGCATACGACACCCTGAAAAAAACTCACAAAAACCATTCAAAACCAAATCATTCAGTCATTGAAGACAGCTCCGGAAACCTCCTCACAGAAAGCTTAGCTGCATTGAACAGGTGGTCTGAGTATTGTCAAGAACTGTACAAATACCCAATACAACCTGACAAGAGCATAATAGAAGAGAAAGCAAGCAACATCAAGAGCACCCTCACCATTACCTATACTGATGGAAGAAGTGGAAGAAGCCATCCGCAGCTTACCAGTAGGAAAGTCCCCAGGAGCAGACAATATACCAGCAGAGCTGCTCAAGCATGGTGGCGAAACAGTCATCACATATGTTACAGCTATCTGTCAGAAGATTTGGGAGACAAAACAGTGGCCAACAGAATGGACACAATCACTCATCATACCCCTGCCCAAGAAGGGGAATTTACGCCAATGCCAAAACTATAGAACAATCAGCCTCATCAGCCACGCCAGCAAGATCATGCTCAAACTTATTTTGAATCGACTCAAGAAGGAGGCAGAAGAACACCTTGCAGAGGAACAAGCTGGGTTCAGGGCAGGCAGGAGCACAATCGAACAGATTTTTAACTGCCACATCATGATGGAAAAACATCTTCAACATCAGAGAGACCTGTTCCACAACTTCATCGACTTGAAGAAGGCTTTTGACAGAGTATGGCACGAAGGCCTGTGGCAGGTCCTCAGAATGTTTGGCATTGAAGAAGGACTAGTGCAAACCATTCAAGCACTATACAACACCGCAAGCAGTGCAGTCCTTCTGAACAATCAGGTCGGAGACTACTTCAAAACTACAGTTGGGGTCCGACAAGGATGCCTGTTATCTCCAGTCCTGTTCAATCTGTTCTTGGAAAACATTATGAGAGAGACCCTACATGACTTCCACTCTACCATCTCCATTGGCGGCAGACCCCTCAACAACTTACGGTTTGCGATGACATTGACCTCATGGGCGGAAGTAACACAGAGCTGCAAGATCTTACGACCAGACTTGAGAACAGAGCTGGAGCATATGGGATGGAGGTGAGCTCGGAGAAAAGTAAAGTACTTGTGAACAGCACGAGCAATGCCACCGCTAAAATTTACATGAACGGCCAACAACTGGAGGAGGTAGAAGCTTTTAAATACCTCGGCGCTACACTCACAAAGGACGGGCGATCGACGACAGAAATCAAAGTCAGAATAGCCATGGCAACATCTTCCATGACAAAACTCACCACCATATGGAAAAGTAAAGAGATCAGTTTCCCAATCAAACTAAAGCTCTACAAAGCCCTAATTCAGTCGATCCTGCTGTACGGAAGTGAAACCTGGACATTGACTGCTGAAACAGCAAAGCGAATCCAGTCATTCGAAACAAAATGCCATAGAAAACTACTGGGCATATCCTGGAGAGAACGAAAGACCAATGAATTTGTCAAGAGTCAAATAACACAGCTGGCAGGTCTACAGGAACCCCTTCTCACCATCGTCAAGAAGAAAAAGCTGACATGGTTCGGCCACGTCACCCGCCACAACACTCTGCCCAAAACAGTACTGCAGGGAACACTCGAAGGTGTCAGAAAGAGGGGAAGACAGAACAAGTCATGGATGGACAACATCAGAGAATGGACCAGGATGAATGACTCGGCACTACTGCGCAGAGCCGAGGACGGAGATGGATGGAGGAGGCTTACCACGGCATCGTCTTTCATGTCTCCCCCACGACCGCCAAGGTCACGGGTCTGATGATGATGATGATGAATCATCGTTGGTTGCATGTGTAGGGGTGGGTTGAATGGAAGTGCTTTGATTTGTTTTTACAAGATATAGCGCTGTATAAATTCTAGTTATTAATATTAAATAAAAACACCATGATAATTATTATCATTATTTTTAGAAATCTTGTATTAGTACTACTACAGATCTAAAGAACAAAGAAAAATAATGCCTTCTTATTTTGATAATGAAAACCCACAATGTTGCCCACTTTTTTTTTTCTTTTTTTTAGTCGACTGTGTATAATTTAAAGAGAAGACCAGTTCTGCATAACAACGGAGGCCTTTTCTAACCAGTGTCTTTATAGTTTATAAAGTAGTTTGTGCTGTGACAGTGTGATACACAAAATTTTACGGAGGGTTTTCTGTTAGGGTTCTCAACTAGAAAACTTCGATTTTCCCCTTTGAGTTTCTCTCTAATAAATCTGCAGTGTGATCCAATTCAGTCCTGTTGTTTATAGCCCTGCCAACAACAGAAGCCATATCAAAGCTGACACCTTATCAAAACAAATCTCAGATTAAAACTAGGAAAGTATAGATTAAAATAAAACTTTTTTTTTTCATTCCTCACCTAGAGGGGACTAGTAGAGCTCTGAGCTTACACTTCAGGTAGCTGCATTCTGACTTGGAGGATGTTGTCTAAAAATGACTCCTGTACATGTCCCTGTGTTGAGATTTTGTCAACTGTTGCTATTTGATCAGCATGAAATGGCCTACTCTTTCAAAAGGTGGAACGGACTTTTAATGTGTACCCAAGATGTTCTGTGTGCATTTACACATGGGGCCTTGGTTTATTTTATAGTCTCATCTGAAAGACTTTGACATTCAGTTTGATTTTCTCATCTAACTGGGAAGAAAGGCCAAGGCCGGGATTTGAACCCAGTACGGTTTACTTGTTAGGCAGATGAATGTCCTAACCATCCACTCCAGGCATCCTTCAACCTTCAAGATTTAAAACCATGTCTACTGTCATTCTTCATACCAACGCCCTGTTCAGCCATATGATAATCTGATAAAGGGTCAACCCAGGATGTTGTGGGAGAACCACATTTAAAACAACATGTGGCTGCTGCATAAATGTTCAGAAATGTTGAACAGTTTTGTCAGATATTTAAAATTAAAGACAGTGGCATGATATATAAAATGTGGGCATGTTGGAAGCTCTCTTTATAGTTTTTAATCTTATGTGTTCATTTGTCTGTGCACAATGTGTACGTGTACTGAACATGAAGGCTACCTCTTGTTTTCTCATAGCAGAGGTCTTTTCCCAATGGCCATATATATGATAAGCAATATTTACATCTATAATCAGTAAATCATGCCACATTTAAATTGTAGAGGCTGTATATTTTTGTAGTTTCCAACAATTGCTTCTTTATATTGTCCTTTAATAATGCACTACTTGCCTTGGCACTGAAAGATTATTTACTGTATTTTATTTATTAGGCATAGTTTATTGTTGTGTTGCTTTGTACAAAAAATGTTTTTTTAAAAGATTAATTAGGTTTATATATTTTCATTTTCAGAATTCCGCCTCAACAGTGTAGGCTGACCTGAACCCAAGAAATTCTTATCAAACCCTTGGACTCATCATTGTTAGATGAAAGTATTTGTGTAGTTTTATGTACTGAACTTTTTGGGGGGAAAGCAAAAATGCCCACAATTCGTAGAACACTCAAGAATGTGGTGAAAAACTATTCAGATGCTCAGGTGAAGGTTCGGGAGGCGACTTCAAATGATCCATGGGGACCATCAAGTACCCTTATGTCTGAAGTAGCAGACCTAACATTCAATGTTGTGGCCTTCACAGAAATCATGCAGATGATATGGAAGCGTCTAAACGATGATGGCAAACACTGGCGTCATGTGTACAAGTCTCTGGTGCTACTGGACTATATTATAAAAACAGGCAGTGAAAAAGTCGCCCAGCAATGCAAAGAGAATTTTCATGCCATCAAAACACTCAACTCTTTCCAGCACATAGATGTGGACAACAAAGATCAAGGTATGAATGTCCGTGAAAAGGCAAAGCAGCTGGTAGCCTTGCTGTCTGATGATGAGCGTCTGAAAAATGAGCGTGCAAAAGCATTAAAGGCAAAGGAGCGTTTTGCACAAAATGCTATGGGTGTTGGCAGCTCCGGGCCTGGACCTTATCCAAGTGTCAGGGTGAGTGATAGTACATTTCCTCTTGCTAATAAAACCCAAACCAAACAAACCCTGCTGGTTTTTTTTTTACATGGCTAGCATGTAGACATATGTATTTTATGCAAACACATAATTCTCATATATATATATGCACTAACTAGTACTATATTATTGCATACAAGCAATTTGTGTTCTTGCAGGAGGACTGAAAGCTAGGGCTTTTTTTTCCTGGGCATGATAAAACTGAACAACACAGAAACTGTGGTATATTGTGGTGTGTATCTCATCTTGAGAATAGGACATTGGAAGCCCTTGACCAAGGGTCAGCATCTGACAAGTGCAAGTAAAGGGTTGTATTTTTTTAAATGTCATTTTCTTTTAAAGTTAAGCGCAGAAAAGTATTAATAACTGACCTGATTATGTGCTTGATGGTGGCTTGGTCGTTAAAATGGGTTGGTTTTTTTTACAATAGTTCATCATTTGTAGTAACTGTATAATTTCAGATGCGTGCAGACAGGTCTAGTCCCACAATGCAGTCAAGCTCTGGAGGTTATTCTGATCCATATGGTGGTGCAATGACAGGATACAACGACTGTAAGTAACTGCCCAGAACCTTTTAGGCTTATGCACAAAAGCAGGTTCATACATGTTGTGCACACACACACACACATACACACATACACATATACACACACTTATTGATATGCGCCCATGCTTGCATACACAAGAGTACAAATACATTTACACATATGCTCTCTCTCTCCCTCCCTCTCTCCCCCTCCCCCCCCTCTCCCCCTCTCCCTCTTTCTCTCTCTTTCTGTCTCTCTGAGGCATGCATGCACCAGGATTTTTACAGAGCCCTGGAAGTCTTTAAAAGTCCAGGAAAAGTGGGAACACTTTTTCCAGTCCTGAAAAACCAGTTTGGGCCTAGAAAACTCCTAGAATTTTTACAAGTTCACCAGTCACCTTCAAGAACAGGTAACTATAACACAAAACTAAAAAAGATTGGGGTTGGGATAGTCTGGTGGTTTCAAATTCAAAAACTTTATTATTTCAGAGACAGAGAAATTCTGGTGGGTAACAAGCCATTCATAAAAACAATAAACATGTAAACATAATATCACAAAAGAAAAAACCACACACACTATCCGAACAGGGACGGGATAGCCTAGTGGCCAGAACATTGCGCTCGCAATCTGACGACCCGTGTTCGATTCCCGTTCAAGGGGATATTTTTCCCTGGAGTTAACATCAGTGCAGACTCCACTCTCCCCAAAAGTCCTTCGGATGAGACTATAAACCGAGGCCCCGTGTGCAAACGCACACAGAACATCTTGCGCACACGTTAAATCCTGTTCTGCTTTTCGTAAGAGTAAGCCATTATGTGCCGGTGGGAACAGATGACAGAATTTACAAACCGCATACACACAGGGACTGGATGTAAAAAAAGCACATGAGTGCTTATTCCATTATCCTCGATATAAAAGAATAAATAAACAGCAGCACGCACCCATCATAAGGTAAATTATCATCATCATCAGTCCCGTCACTTGGCGGTCATGGAGGAGACACGAAAGACGATGCCGTGGTAAGCCTCCTCCATCCATCTCCGTCCTCGGCTCTGCGCAGTAGTGCCGAGTCATTCATTCTGGTCCATTCTCTGATGTTGTCCATCTATGACTTGCTCTGTCTTCCCCTCTTTCTGACACCTTCGAGTGTTCCCTGCAGTACTGTTTTTGGGAGAGTGTTGTGGCGGGTGACGTGGCCGAACCATGTCAGCTTTTTCTTCTTGACGATGGTGAGAAAGGGTTCCTGTGGACCTGCCAGCTGTGTTATTTGGCTCTTGACAAATTCATTGGTCTTTTGTTCTCTCCAGGATATGCCCAGCAGTTTTCTATGGCATTTGTTTCAAATGACTGGATTCGCTTTGCTGTTTCAGCAGTCAATGTCCAGGTTTCACCTCCGTACAGCAGGATGGTCTGAATTAGGGCTTTGTAGAGCTTTAGTTTGATTGGGAAACTGATCTCTTTACTTTTCCATATGGTGGTGAGTTTTGTCATGGAAGATGTTGCCATGGCTATTCTGACTTTGATTTCTGTCGTCGATCGCCCGTCCTTTGTGAGTGTAGCGCCAAGGTATTTAAAAGCGTCTACCTCCTCCAGTTGCTGGCCGTTTATGTAAATTTGAGCAGTGGCGTTGCTCGTGCTGTTCACAAGTACTTTACTTTTCTCCGAGCTCACCTCCATCCCATATGCTCCAGCTCTGTTCTCAAGTCTGGTCGTAAGATCTTGCAGCTCTGTGTTACTTCCGCCCATGAGGTCAATGTCATCGGCAAACCGCAAGTTGTTGAGGGGTCTGCCGCCAATGGAGATGGTAGAGTGGAAGTCATGTAGGGTCTCTCTCATAATGTTTTCCAAGAACAGATTAAACAGGACTGGAGATAACAGGCATCCTTGTCGGACCCCAACTGTGGTTTTGAAGTAGTCTCCGACCTGATTGTTCAAAAGGACTGCACTGCTTGCAGTGTTGTATTGTGCTTGAATGGTTTGCACTAGTCCTTCTTCAATGCCAAACATTCTGAGGACCTGCCACAGGCCTTCATGCCATACTCTGTCGAAAGCCTTCTTGAAGTCGATGAATTTGTGGAACAGGCCTCTCTGATGTTGAAGATGTTTTTCCATCAGGATGTGGCAGTTACAAATTTGTTCGATTGTGCTCCTGCCTGCCCTGAACCCAGCTTGTTCCTCTGCAAGGTGTTCTTCTGCCTCCTTCTTGAGTTGATTCAAAATAACTTTGAGCATGATCTTGCTGGCATGGCTGATGAGGCTGATTGTTCTATAGTTTTGGCATTGGCGTAAATTCCCCTTCTTGGGCAGAGGTATGATGAGTGATTGTGTCCATTCTGTTGGCCACTGTTTTGTCTCCCAAATCTTCTGACAGATAGCTGTAACATGTGTGATAACTGTTTCGCCACCATGCTTTGAGCAGCTCTGCTGGTATGTTGTCTGCTCCTGGGGACTTTCCTACTGGTAAACTTCGGGTGGCTTCTTCCAATTCTTCCCTCAGTATAGGTAATGGCACATAAGATAAAAAGCATCCACAAATTAACAATACCTCAGCCAGTCATAAACTCACCCAAGTAAAATCACTAATACTCATGTCTGCATGGTGTGAATTTCTCTGTCTCTGAATAATAAGTATTTGAATTTGGTTAGAACATTGAACTTGTAATATTACAGATGAGTGCTGCAAAACTCAAGAGAAGTAATAAACGATGGCAGCCCTGTTTTAGCAAAGTAATATGAACTCCTACCATCAAGAAGAGGCTAGGAGACCTTGAAAGCGAAAACAAGAGCTCAGAAATATGTTGTTCCACAATAAGTTCAGATTTTTAACTCATGACTCACTACCAGTTCATCATTTTCACTGGCCCCGGTTAACATGCGATGTGTGTATGTGTGCTTTATTTATATTTTATTTGTTTTATTCTGAAGATAATGGAATAAGTACTCAGCATGCGTGTAGGTGTGAGTGTGCACATATGGGAGAGAAAGGTGGTGTGAATCTACACTTGTTCACACGATGTGGGTTTTTGGGGATGTGGGGGGGGGGGGGGGGGGGGGCAAAAAGCGGGGGGGGGGGGGGGGGGGGGGGAGTGTGTGTTAGGGAGTGTGAATGTGCATGGTCATATGTATGCATGTATAGTTTGTGTATAATAAGTTCTTCATACTTAATGAATCTTCATTGCATTTTTCAAGTGGATTGGTGCTTCAGAAGCTTCAATATGATGCAGTGTTGAATGAGAAGCTACCTGGGTAAGAAAAAAACAACACACAGCCAGCTTATTGAGATAATTGATAGAAGAATTCAGTCTGAAGTGTCATGGAATGTGAATTAAGTCGATTCACAGTTTGTTATGATCAGTGATGCTTGGAAACACTTGCTTACATAAGACCTGCTTGTAACTGACAAGTATAAATTAAAGTCCTGCTAAAACTGATGGGTCAGACTAGGGGAATTTTGAGAGGGCATGGAAAAAGGTATGGAATTTTGTTTGATCAGCTTTGTAAGAACCCTGGCACATACCTACACATACCCTTGGCTATTCTAAATTTGTGTAATCATGTGAAAGTAGCCCCAAATCAATAAGGATGCTTTATGTTAAGATTCTGTAGCTCTAGCTCTTTGACTGTTCTGTCACAGCTTCCCCTGGCAGTGGCAGTGGTGGCACATCTTCAGAAATGGAAAATGCTCGACCAGCATCTGTGGGGGAAGAAGAGCTTCAGCTTCAGCTGGCTCTAGCCATGAGCAAAGAAGAACATGATGAAGAAGTCCGCAGGCAGAAGTCTGATGAGATGAAACTGCAGATGGCACTGGAACAGAGCAGGAAAACTGTGGTTGATGAGGTTTGTGCTGTTGTTGCTTGTTACATGTAAAAGTAGTATAGATTTCATTATTGACTATTGTTTTTGTCGGTTTCTCTAAGTTTGTGTGGTTTCCTTTCAGTCTGTTGAAGTTTGAAATAACTGGCTTTGTAGGGTGCTGGGCATACATAACTTATGTTGTTGCTAATCTGAGCACTTTTTTTTCCCTTGCATGTCAGGTGCCTCTCTTGTGTTGTTCAGTAAGAATCATTTCAGTTTACTGAAAATCTTAATTCCTTTTTTTTTCTAGTGAAGTGCAGAAGAAGATACTTAACCACCCTGTGGCACTGCTAATGCTTGTTAGTGTGTCCTTTGTAAAGCCTAATGCTTGTTTGCATTTGTGTTTGTGTCTGCAGCATACTATTACGTAATAAAACATGTTTGATTGTCGTTGTTCCCCAGACTTTGTATGGCATAAATATCTAGACACATTGTTCCTAGTATAAGGTTGATGCCCAGCAAGATCATTTGAGTAATTATTGAGCGCTTTGATTTGTTGCTTTACAAGATTCAGCGCTATATAAATTCCATACATTATTATTATTAATATCCGATTAATCAGATGGGAATAGCTCCTCGGTATTATAGTGGTTAGTATCCCCAACTGTCATACAGGAGACAGGGGATCAATTCCCTGCCAGGGAGAAGCTTTTTATGGTATTGGGGAAGATAGTTCATTGGTCAGAGCGATGCAGGAGACCTTAAGAGACCTTATAATTGACTCTGCAGGAGACCTTAAGAGACTGTATAATTGACTCTGCAGGAGATCTTAAGAGACCTTATAATTGACTCTGCAGGAGACCTTAAGAGACCTTATAATTGACTCTGCAGGAGACCTTAAGAGGTCTTATGATGGACTGTGCAGGAGGCCGTAGTTTCAGGTACTTGCTCTAGCTACATCAAAGCTTTTCTGCTTAGCTTTTCAACAGTTTTAATGTTACTTGTTCTTTATAAACTTCAACTTGTGGACACGAAGCATTTATTGCATACCAAGAGAATTATGAATTGTGTATTCCTGTAACTGTGTTCCTGATTACTGAAGCAAAATCTATGACTTGGGTCTTTCAGTTCAGTTTGGCGCCAGAGCTACATGCAGGTACTCTGAACCAGCATAAATTTATAATTGGAAGGGTTCATTCACATATTTTTGTCAATTTTTTTTTTTTAAGGAATCTCTTGTCTCTAACCACGTGTAGTTGACTCTGATGTTATGTTCTACTTCTGGAAACTTTTTACTCTTAGGGTTTAGCCTAGCAGTTTTTGTTTTAAAAAATTGCTTTAGCTTCAGAGAAAAAAAATGACATGTTGTGTTGATATTCAGACTGCCTGTTCTTGTAATTCAGCACTTGACCTGAATCGAAGTAGACTGGGACTGATTTCTATTTTTCTGCGACTTCTTTGATTTTTTTGTTGCTTTTTTTGTTTTGTTATTGCTTACAAGTATATAATTTTGACTGGCTTAATTCTCTTTTTTTCCCATTGCGATCAACTGATTATTTCATTCTGTTGGTCTTTGTTTTGCCTCTAGGAGAGAAAAAGGCAACAAGTTCACCATGTAAGCCTAACCTGAGTTTTTGTCCTGCATGACACTGTCCTGTGTGTGTTGGTTTGTACCGCAGCTGTTTCCAGCATTGTCATGTCTGGTGTTTTTGTTTATTCCTTCTCGTGTTTGTTTGTCCTTATTGATTGTCTCAGTACACTAAGATAAGAGCTGTCTTTTTAGAGAGTTGACTATGACAAATGTTAATACATTGTGCACTATTTCTTTTTTTGTTGTTATTTCTTTCCTGTCACATGTGTTACGGATTAATAATGTGAAAGGTTACTGTATTTAGAATGTCAGAAAACTGTATTGTGACTGTTGATGTGATGTACCTTGTATGCTTTTTCTGACAACATGTAGCGTGTCCTCCCACCCTAAACCCTTGGAGTGAGTCCTTGTTTCACATTAAAATTAATTTACAATGTGCATATATATACTCACAGATGCATTAACATAGATATGCAGGTAGCACTCACATTCACACACACACATTCGCACGCACTCATAAACCACACCACACCACACACGCACACACACACACACACACACTCACACACTCACACACAACTTTCACTGAATCAATACACCTCTGTCCCCCTCTCCCGCCCTTGCCCCTCCTCTCTCTCTCTTTTATTTTTGTCTATTTCTTTCTCTATATATCTTCTACATGTTGCAAACACTGAACAAGCATGTAATTATATACATGAAGTTTTCCGATGCTATATCTGATAAGTCTCCAACCTCCTCCCCTCCAGAATATTGAGCATGTATATGCACTTGCAGTTAGGCAATTCTGGGGGTTTTTTCAGCTTTTTATTCAAATTCTTATTTCCAGGAAGTTCTGTTTATCTTTGCCTCTGTGCCAACATTTAGAATAGCATAAGTGACAAGTGCATGTCAGTTTGTTTGTACATTTTGTACTGATAGCATTTGCCATGGTCCTTAACAGGCTCGTGATAGAGGGGAACAAATAACATGCACAAATAATGACATTACTGTTGTGCATTTTTTCCTTTTTTTGATTGTGAATGTAGTTGGGGTCATTTTCAGACAAAAAGATTTATCTATTTATTTATGGTAGTAAGTATGTTTGTTTTAAAATTTAAAATATCAGGAATTATCTTCAATTTTCAACAGAAATTAATTACTTGTTAAGCTCAGGATAGTAAAATGTTTGGATTATTATAGTTATCAAAAAGACGTTATTTGTAGGAGAGGAGAAAAGCGTAATTTTACATGTGTATACATTACATGATTGTTTAATAATTGTTTTGAAAGAAATAATCCTAAGAAGTTAGTGAGGCCTGTTTTTGGAAGACTTGCTGCTTGTGACTATGTAGCAGTAGTAAGCAGTATTTTGTTACATTTAGTATTTGCATGATAAAAGTAGTACTGGTAATGTTGGCGTTGTTACACAAGATCTACACTCTCTGTGGCTGTGATGCTTTCCAAACATGTGTCAGAGGTGTGCCAGATCTGTGTTTGAATTTTTGTTTTATGTTGTGTGATTGGTTGGTTCTTTTTTCAAGACTTCTATCATGTTTTGTACCTCAGACATAGATAATTCTATCTCTGAAGTCGGAATGTGGCTACTTTAATGGTGGACAAAAACAGTCAAATACATAAAACCTCTAGGGCTCTGAGGAGTTTTGGTGAACCTCTGAGCCCTAGATGAGGAACAAAAATAAAACAACTGCAAAAAACAAGCAAAAAACCCCCCTTTCAATTCTAGATCATTAATGTGCTAGGAACACCAAACAGTTGTGTACAAAGTCTGTTGTAAGAGAGGGGAAATGGAGAAGGGAACAGTGTCATGTACAGCTGTGAAAACTTAAAGGTTCCAGGGCTGTTATGATTTTGTATGCATGCCTTAGTGTTTGTGGGGAATAAAGTAGAGAAGAGTGTTGTACAAGTGGGGGAAAATTCATATGTTCTAGAAGTGTCCTTTGACCACAATAGGCTTTACGTTTTAACATCTGGCAGAAGCAGGGCATGCAAGAGTCAGTCAAATGCTGTTGAATAAATCAGTATTATCCTGGATATCTCTCATCATTCCTACATCAGTGCCTTCCCATATTATGCGTAGCTATTGAAGTTAGAGTAAAACCTCTGTGAGGACGCCAGGTCTAGGCATTTTGAGTAGAAGTAGCACAGCATTCATGCTTAACCGCTAGACTGCCCCACCCTGGAAATTTTCAGGGGCTAAATGTGCACTCTATACGCCTACAACCCTGAAAATTTCCGGGGTGTCGAACCAAAGTAAACAAGCCAGCTTCCTTGACTACAGTTAAGGGAAAGAACTCCAAAATTAGAGGAGATCACTCTCCTGTTTCTTGGCAACATCCAGTTGCAAAAACCGTGGCAAAAATGATTGTTTTTCAGCTCGTATTTTGTGTTTTTATGCATGACTGCTTGGGAAGTTCTTGTTCAAAATGGCTGACACTCCTTGTTGAAGGCGTCAATAACTTTACACATCTGAAAAAGGGACAAATAAAACTTAAGATTTACCTGACAGTAATGAAAACGATTGTGTATGATTCGGGGAGATAGTGCATTTAAAAAAATAATAAATGAGATTTTGCTTGGACTTATGTTTGATGTTATTGAGATGGGGGGTACTCAGAATGACAGTGGTAATGAAGAAAGTGTATTTTTTGTCAATGTTTTACATTTTAAATATATTTTCGCAGTGAAATATCATGCTAACAACTAATTTGAGCTTGCCTCGAAGCAATCTATGATATTATATATACTGTCATTGGGTAGACTATCAGGATTATTCATGTAGTAATTTCTGAGGAAGAGGGATATGAACATAGCAAGTGGTACAAGAATTTTATTCCCCGGCATATAGGGTGCACTTGCAATGGGCAGTTAAGAGGTTAATGAAGGTGCATTTGCTTCATGTATTAGTTTTCTCGTGCAGTACCCAGTTTTATGCACAGCTTCTCTTTCCATTTTCAGCTTGATAGAGCCCCGAAAATCAGTTGATACTGTTTCTTATAGCAAGGATTTTGGGGGGTTGGGGGGCGGATAGCATAGTGTTTAGAGTGTTGCTCTCGCGGTTTGGGTTCAAGCCACACCAAGACCTGTTCAAGGGGTTTTTCCCTCTGGAGTTAACATCAGTACCAACTCCACACCCCCCACTCTCCATCAGATAATAAACCAAAGCCCCATGTATGAATGTATGCAGAACATCTTACGAGCATGTTGAAACCTGTTCTGCCTTTGGAAGAGTATACCATTACATGCGGGTAAGAATGAATGACAAACATAAAAATGCATGTACTCTAGTATCGTGTTTAGACATCATCCCAGAAGTCAGAATGCGGCTTCCTTCATGGTGGGCAAAAATGGTCGCTTTCGCAAAATCTCACCATTGCCGCATTGGTGAACCTTGCAGTTCTAGCTGAGGAATGGGGTGACAAATATGAAATTATGTAGATTCCAACAGATTTTAAAAAAAAAAAAAAAAAAAAAAGGTTGGTGGGCAAAGATTTGGACAGTAATGCGAAGAGACCTGTCACAGATTTGTAGTGTGCATGCATTAGAGTTCATGGTTTTTGCATGTGTATGTAGATTACGGAATGTAGAAAACTAGAATGTATGGTGATGGTTTGTGTGAACGAGTAATTTTTGTGTTGTTTGTTGCTCTCTCTGTTCTCTCTCTCTCTTTCACTCTCTCTCTCTCTCTCCCCCCAATTGGAATTTAAAGTATACTTAATATTTGTTTCCCTTGCTCCAAGGGTCACTAATGGTGAGATTTTTGTGTATACATGTACTATGTAGTCGGTTTTGCCCACTATTAAGGTATCCATCCATATTCCAACTTTAGGGATGGTTCAAAACATGATACTAGTGTGTATGGTTTTTTCAATTTTGGTCATCCGTTCTTGCCGGTGCAAATGGCCAACATTTTTGTAAAGCAGAACAGCCTCTAACATGTGTGCAAGAGTTTCTGTGTGCATTCGCACATGGGATCTTGGCTTAAATTCTTATCCAAAGGATGGGGAGGGAGGGGGTGTATCAGTACTGATGACTCTAGGGGAATACCCCCTGGAATGGGCATCTCAGTGGAGGCCCAAACCTGGGATCAATCCCAGGCCATCTAATCACTAGAGCAACACTCTAACCACTAGGCTTTTCCCCCCCCACCTTATATACTTCAGGTATAAGAAATTACAAATATGCACATACCTAGAAACTTAATGCAGAGTAAGAGTATATGATAAAAACTGATCTGATCTTCAACCTGTTTATCTGTGCATTTCCATCTGTCCTTTGCAATAGACCTTACTCCCCCCCCCCCCTCAATTCCTCCCCATCCCCCCAATAAAATGCACTGCATAGTGTGATTTTACCCCTGCCTCTTGTCTGTTATACCTTTGTGTGATCCTACCTGTATGTTGTGTGAGAGCATGTTTGACTTGTTTTCTGAATTAAATTGTTTGAGGACTTGTTTTCAGATCTATAGATCATACAAATAAATGAAATATGCTTCACAATGAATTATGAATTGATGTTTTCTGTGCAGTACCTGCATTAGCAAAAGAAATAACTTTTTTTTTCTTGTATAGCTTATCTTTCTTACAATGAGTGTGTCAGTTGCTGAGTGCTTTGGTTTGAAAAGGGTTTTTTCTTTTACTGAGCTATGTGCTTGGCTTTTCAGTTGTGTTCAGAACTTTAAGTACTTCATGGAAACTTTGTACTTCATATACACAATTAAAAAACTTAAAGCAGTCATTTGGCATTCTTACTGTTGACTTCATTGCAGTCATTTTACTTCTGTCAGCTCTTTTCCATGATATTTGGTCATTGACAATGATGGATTTTTTTTCCCAAAATCTGCTTCACACGCATTTAAGAAAAAAAAGTATTTTAATTTTGAAAATTTATGGCAAGGTACTTGAAAACAGCCAGACTCACAAACTTGTCATTCAGTATCTGCAATAGTTTCAAAGTGATTCCAAAGAGGGATGAGTGAGACAGAGCATATCCTGGGGTACCTCCGGGGTTAGCAACATATTTTGAAAGAAAATACAAATTGGAGGCGGTACGAGCACATTGACATATATGACAAATTTCAAACTTTAGTCCATAACTGCACATTTTGTAAGCGTTTTTAATTTTGCTGCTTGGTTAGAGTGAGATTGACAGTACTTTGTGGGAAAGCTCTCTGAAAATGTTTGTGCCATTTGCAGTATAACCATTGCGGTATAACCTTTGCGATGTATAGCCATAGGGAGACTTGATTCTTCTGTCTTCACTTGATTTCTTCATGCAGTAGACTTGACAATAAGGATTAACTTGTTTTGATGGATAGACTACAGTCTTTGTGTAAGTATTGTAAGGTATGCTCTGTAGCCTGTTGCTTTTGTTCGTGTATCGTAGCATCACTGTACATACTGTGCTTTAGATTGTTTGTTATCATGTTTTGACATTCATTGTAGAATCTGGAGTTGTTGCATGTTGTTCTGTAATGGATTAGTATGGTTCAGTGACATCTTAATGTCATGAGTTATATGTGTGTGAGAGAGTGTGTGTGCATATGTCATATATGTGTGTGTGTGCGCTCGTGCATTTGTGCTTGCATACAGACACAAGTATATATCCATTGTGCATGAATGTGTTAAAGCTGTGTCTGATTGATCATTTGGTAAATAATACTTTTGTTCAGTTATGTTTATGTGTAAAACTGATGCATTTGTATGGTAATATGGGTAACCTTTTTTAAACTGCCAGAATTTCTATCAAGATTTTTCTTTAAGATAAGAAAAAAAATCCGATTTTAGACAAGTTTAGAATGAAGAATACAAGGTTTTGGTTTGACCAAGGCATCAGTTTAAAAAGATTGCATCAAGAAGATGTAATTACTCTAACATAAATGAGTGCTTCATTGTTTGTTTGATTAAATATGTGCATCGAAACAAGCAGATGAGATCATTTGTTGTGGATCAAGAATATGCAGTGTAATTAAGTACTTTATGAAATGTCTCGTTCCTTTATTTGCTATGTGACATTGTTTTCCTGTCTTGTTTTTTTTTTCCAGTCACAGCCCAAAGACAGCCTGCTGGATCTCAGTAACACCAGTATGAATGCATCAGCAGGCACCTCTGATCCTTGGGGCATGCCAGTGAACACCCAGCAAGCCCCACCCAAAGATCCTTGGGGAGCACCTTTACCTGCACCCCAGCAGGTGTCAGACCCTTGGGGATCCCAGCTGGGTGCCCCAGCAGCTGCGCGCACCACCCCCACCATGGCTGCCCCCCTCTCCCAGCCTCCAGCAGCCGGCACAGATGCCTGGGGGATGTCCCTGTCCAGTCCTTCCGGCACCTCTCCACAAGGCTACGTCGCTGGTGAGTTACACTTCTTCATAGACTGGTACTGGAATTGGTGCCGGAAGCAGGAATGAGAGAGCAGTGCATGGTTCAAAGGCTAGGTATTGATTTGGTATCAGAAGTGAAAAATTTCCTGCCCATGGGAATATCTGGGGCCTGTCAGTGTAAATAGCATCCATGCCTTCTGGAAATTCTGTGTTGGGAATTCCATCTTTTCAACATTCTCTTTGTTGCTACCTTGTTCCTTTTTCTCCTGTTACCTCCTTCTTGCCTATTTATTGTCGTATGTGCTTAATGGCAATGCAACGCATTTTTGCTCAGGTGACAGACAACAATAGTGCTGTCTGAGTGTTTGATGAAAAAGAAGAAACGTGAGGGGGAGGGGAGTGGTTGTCTGTTGCAAGCAGTTTTGTGTATCTCAGTCCTCAGTCATGCTCTTTGTGTTGTTGTTTCTACTTTCATAGTAATGTTCCTGTATGGGGACCGGGAGATGGGGAACGCAGGTCAAGGAGGGTATTGGTGCCAGTGGCTTCTTGAAGCGCATCCTGCTGTGGGCAGTGTGTTGAAATTTGTCCAAAGAGATCATGCTATCATTCATCTGAATTCTCATTTACCAAGACACATTCTAGTATAATCTTTTTTATTGGAGTCGGTCACCTTCATTTTTTTTTCTTTTCTCCATCAGGATCTCAGAATGACCGATGGACAGGCAGCTCAGTGCAGCAGGGTGGTGGGGGCAGTGCTTTTGGGAATGGTGCTGGCGTTGATGCTTTCGGGGTGCCAGCTACCAATGGAACAAACGGGGCCGCCACAGTTGACAATGAATTTGACCTTCTGTCTTCGCGCAGTAACGAAACTTCTCCGGCCAAGTCGGCTGGTGGCCAGGGCGTGGATGAATTTGACCTTTTGGGTGGTGAGGCCTTTATTTTTGTCGCTTAGATTATGAAACCTCACTTCATCAGCCTCCATATTGTTTTGTTTTGAGTGAGTTGGATCAGGGCAAAGAAAATTGCTGTAGAAAAACTGTGAAAGTTTGATGGTGTCTGTTTTGTTTTAACTTTAAGACTGAGGGCTGTTATGATACCCAGTAAAGTGAGGAGTGGGGGAAGTTGGTTGCAATGTCTTCAGTGGTGCCCGAACGATCGACTAGACAGTGGTTTAGGTGAAGGTGAAGAAGTTAAAAAAAAAATGTTAAGTGAAAATTACAACAAAAAAGCCAGATGACCATTGCCAGATCTGGGTACTTAACTCAATTGAGTTGCAGTGAAATGGATCCCGCCATTTTGTGGTGACGTGGGATTTTGGCTATATTTGAAAAATTCAGCACATTTACCCAACATAATAAAGACATACAAATTATACATCATTGAAATGGCTTGAACTGTTCAACTAGCCCCTTGAAACAATGTGATGATTTTTCACCAAAGTAAAGTTCCCTGAAGTTGGCTGAATCTATCTGATGTCTCTTTTTGCACTATACAACTTTTGTTTTTAAAACCATAACACTGGAGAGCCTGAAAACCCAAAGAATACACCTGTCAACATGTCAAAGAAAAGTAGCCAAGACATGCAAACTATGCAAGCTTTAGAAAAATGATTACCCACAGGCCAGAGTATTTTCCCTTCAGTTGAACATCGTGTAGTGTATTTTTTAAAAATCGTAATACTGCCGAATCTTACGCTTTGGCACGTCACAGTGATGGAGAGGAGTGCCGAATCTTAAGATTCAGCACAACCTCATTGAGTTAAGAAAAATGTCAGGAATATTATAATGTGCTAGAGAGCCACATCAGTAAAGCATGTTACCTGCTGTTGATGCCACCAGTAATGAATGCAGATCAGGGGACACCTATCTGTCTGTTCTCTTCTCCTCTGCCTGATGGGTATCTTCTCATCTTAACGCCCCCCACCCCTTCTCCCCTCTATCTCTCTCCATTTTGTTGCCTCCTCAAACTTTCTTTTTCTCTCTCCCACTCTCTCTTGTCATAGGAAAAAGTTGTTGCAGTGTGGTCTGATTGAGAGACTTTTGAGGAAAAACTAATCTCTAACTTTACAAAAAGGGAAGGATTTTGTTCCCTATTTGTCAGTCTTATTATCTGCATATATTGGATGGTACATTTATCAGGCTGGCTTTTTAGTGTCACTGAAAAACACTGGAAAAGTCATAGCTGTGATTAGTGACAAGAAATCTAACAGCAGTTGGGTCACAGCCATGGAGCGAGTGATTCAGTGGCATGAGCAACTGTAGGTGTGCCCTTCTCCTTCTCCTGCTTGTACTTGTCACCACATTTTTCTGAGAAAAAAAAAGTCAGACATAGTCTGGAATTTCTGCACCCTTTTCCATCATTCCATCTTTTTTTTTTATGCAGTCAGTTTGTCACACTCCATAAGGGATTGTGGCGAAACCCCCACCCATGCCCTCTCTAACTATCTTCCCAACAACACCAAACACAGAACACTGAAGAAAAAGTTCCAGACTTTACTTTCCAAAATCCAAAAGCAATCATCAGAGAAATACTTAAACTCACTTCCATACAGACAAACAGATTCAATAACCAACCATTCTCTAAATTCTATCTATAATACCCTTCCCTCTTCTACACAGTTCAAAAACCTGTTTGAGGAATATTCCCCTCCCACTTCCCTCACAGTCACAACTCGGGTTTCTGAGCACAGTCATCATCACAGGCTGAAGTCCCCAAGGAGGGTCACGGGTGGACAGGGCAGCAGGGAGGAGGGAAAAAGGTCGTGGGGAAACAATGGACCAGGGAATAAAGGGACAGAGGGTCAAGGGACAAGCCGTCGGCGACTCTTCAGGGCACACCAGGCTGCACCCTCTCCAGGCACGACTCCACCGCTGGAGGCATCCACAGGAACCTGTCACTGAGAAAGAACAAGGTGCACTCCTGCACCCAGGAAAGATGTTGACAAAACGGACAGCACAGCACAATGAAGAAGAACGTAGACTGGTTCTCGGGAGCCCTAACCACTCAAAGATGACTGCCCCCCTTTGCTCTCCAAGAAGAGACACAACACCACAGGAAGTACGGTGCACTACTGCACCTCAAGGAAGACGTAGACAGAATGGACACGACACAACAACTAGGTAGCGGCAGCCCTGGGCGAATCCTGTCATCACAGCTGAAAAATGGCTAATTTTCGGTCTTTTCAACTCTTTATTACTCCGCTTCTGTTGTACTGATTAAAAAACATCATATATCAAAATAAAGTTCAGTCTTTCCTCTTTTGATTGAGTGCATTTTTATTTCTGTGGCTGGTGTGTCGTAAATACGCAAAGCGCGTGAATGAGGTGTGTGTTCCACTGAAAAACGCTCCGCGGCCCCGCCATTTCGCGAACTCCGACAAGGCTTCAAATAAACATACCAACTTTAAGGTCAATGCGTATTCACGACAGACAATTATCCGCGCTATATCGGGTATCAATGTGTTCATTATTTATTGTAGAATACTGAAATGGGTGAAAGTTTTTTTCGTTATGGACAGTTTTGCCAAAAAACCGGGTTTTTTAGCGGTACACGATCTTCGACGGCAAGCTCCGAAGAACCTGTACCTTAAAATAGCCTATACTCAAGGTGAAAATACACTAGATGACCTGTTTGTGCTAATTGGATAACCTGTTAATGTATTCAGGGGCTGCGTTCACCCGCAAACCAATCAAAACACATGTTTTCAAATCTTGGAAAGATCGCGAACATGGAGGCAAGAACGAACGAACACGGCGAACCGGCCACGTAAAAAAATCGACGATTTTCTCGATTTACTGGGTAAACCTGATAAATTTCTCATTGTAGATTTTTTAAATATCACTGTTTATTTAAACACAGGTTGCGTAGTTTGCATAATTTTTCATTTGATCGTTAAAAACGAAGACTTTGAAAAGGTTAGATGCGATCGCTACGATCTTGGGACATGTGCAAACCGGGAAGAAGAAAGGTGCCCGATATCGGCAAAAATTTTCACGAAATTACTTCACAGATTTACGATGCTTATAAAATAAAAATAGTTTGAACATATTTCTATTCAAACTAATTTTTTGGAAAGGTTTTAGTGAAATAGGTTGTTTAATTCACGTTTTGTTGAGTGACCGTCTAACCAAGAGGAGATAATCTGAGATCGTGATTACCTTCTCCGTGAAGCAAACGTGGGCTGTTGTTTTTGTTCCGGGTTTTTTTTGTGTGTCTCTCTCTCTCTTTTTTTTTTAATACCAGTTTAGGGCACACTTTCATTTATGATGAATTAAAAGTTTGTTTGGGGGAGGGGGCAGGGGGTTGGAATATTTTAATGCAACCGGAGTTTAAGTAAATAGATAAATGTTCAAAGGAATTTTTTTTCAGTAAGCCTACAGCTAAGGTAGAGTTAGTTTCAGCACAGTAGTAGACTAATACTACTACAAAGCTTTCTTTTTATGATTTATGAACACAGTGCTGTATCAATTAGCTATACTTTTTTTTTTCTTTTCTTTTTTCCCCAGTCATTTTTCTTTTAAGAGTTTGTTTTGTTTTGACTCTTTTGAGGGTTCAGTATCTAGTTTTATTTTGTGTTAATTAGTTTCAAATACTATCCAGTAATATTATATATATATATATATATTTCTCTCTATATATAATTATAAACTATTATATATAAAATTATAAAGGCAGAATATATACATTTATTTTTCATTTGGATTTTTTTTTTTAAGTACAGAATTCAACAGTTATCAGAGTTATGCATCAGATAATTATTTTTCTTAACTTTTGGCTTTAGTGGTTTTACAGAAATATGTGAATCAAGTATGATTTATAAATACTGTCCTTAGTACCACCAGTTCGGTACTCATGAAATGTTTATTTCTTATGTGTGTCAGATTATGTCAGTTTTTCATTCCATTCGTTTATTTTTTCTCTTTATCAATTTCTTTTCAACCTTCTGATAATTTTTCCTTGTGAATGAAAAAAAAATCTTTTGCACTAAATTAGTATAAAAAAAAATTAAAATTTTTTACCTTTATAGTTTTTTTGTATTTCTATTTTCATGCATTGTTTTTATTTTTCTATTTTGTCCCCTTAAAATACTGACACACAGATGGAAGTCAACTGAGCAAGCTGAGGTCCATTTTTCTGGCTACTGGAAAAGGGTCGTCGTCCAAAGTTGCCTGTTGTAGAGATTTCCAATCATCTGCTGATTCAGTTACTGGTACTGAGGCAAGAGGGTGGGAAGACGTTTGATGAAACGGCCACATTTCTCAGTCAACTCATTCCGGATGCTGAATTTTCAAGGTTGCGGTATCTTCTGAATAAAGTGGAAGAAAATATACAACACCTACAGATGTGTCACAGAGAGAAAAATTCCTGTCTGAGCCAGTTCATGTTGAACAGCTGGGTCCATTTTGTGTGCAACTGGTGTAACCACCCAACAATTATTTCATGGACATCACCTGGAGACTTATGCATCCCCTTCATGTGGACTGTTGAAAGATGTCATTGCTTTTAAAAACAAGCATGGGAAAACATACAAAGATATGTTCCATGGTGGGAGCAGCTGACTGGAAATTCTGTGGAAAGGCAGCCATGTACAGAACAGCTGGAAAAATTACAAAAAAGGCAGCAAAGTTGGGTTCAAATACCCACAGGAAAAAAGGACAAGAAGACTGGAATGAATTTTTGGATTCTGTAGCATTTCCTCCCACAAAGGACAGTATTTCATCATCAAGTAAACTGGCTTTACCTGATTCAAGTGATTTGGCACATGTGGCTTCCTCTACTTCCTCAGTATCCTCTGGCACTGTAACATCAAATTTGCAGCAGCCCAGCTCTCTGACACCAGAGGCTCGCAAGCTTAGTGAGAGAGCAAACCAGCTAGCAGCTGCCAGAAGGAAAGAAGAAGCTATGAAAGAAGAGCTATCTGCACTTAAGAAAAGCTTAAAGTAGCAACAGACTTGAACAAAGTCTACTTTTCTGAGCTACAAAGTCTAAAACAGAAAAAAAGCAAGCAGAAATGTTAGCTGATGAAAGACTTGCACAAATTGAAACAATTAAGCAAGACCATACCAAAATAGCTGCTTCTGTTCAGAATGCTCAGAAAAAAATACACTATTACAAAAAACAGGGTGTAGAGAAAATAATAAAACGTAGAGATCTCAAAATTTCTGAAATGATAGCCAGCTTGAAGGAACTGCTAGGTGTTTTGGAGAAGCACAAAGCTCAAACAGCAGCAACTTTTAAAAAGCTGCGCACTCTCAACCTCTCCCATGCTGCCTTAAAACGCAAATATAAATTGCTACAACGCAAATGAAATGAACTTGAAAATCAGCAAGCAAAGAAAAAAGGGGATTTCGATGAACGAAAGAAATGGAGATACCTGTCATTCGTCTAAAGAATGAGCTTGGACATTTCAAACAAGAAGCCAAAATATGCATCATGACTTTGGTAGGTGAAAATGAGGTGCCTGCTCACAGATGTGGCAGCATCATTCAGACTGTGGCCAAACAGCTTTGTGGAGCCAGTATACCCGACAGTGATTTTGCCATCACAGCGCTCAGCATTGGCGATTTGCTGATCAAGGCCATGTTATCAGCAAATCACATGTTGCTGATCTGTTGACCACCCATGACCTGTATGACCTGCATGTTGATGGAACAAGTAGAAGTGGAAAAAAATATGTCAGTCAACAAGTGACGTGTAAAGAAGGATCTTTCTCTTTGGGATTTGCTCCAGTGGCTACCGAAGATGCTTCCACACTTGTTGATCTCAGTATTCAGATGCTGGAAGAGCTGTCTGATTTATTCCCTGAAGGTGAGGCCCAGGAGCACTTTGCTCACATGCTTCTCAACTTGTCTGGGGTCATGACTGACAGAGCAGCAGTCATGAAATCCTTTGGGAGAAGTTTAGAAGCGGAACGCCAACATTTGCAAACAGACAGATGAGGGGCTGGAATTTCTCCACTGCAATGCCCATTTCCTGCTGGGTCTGGGATCACAGTGCAAAAAAGCTCTGGCTGCAGAGGAGAGAGAGAATGATGAACCCCTTGGGAGAGATGCACAGACTGAGCTCTTTCGGTTTCAACAGGTTTCCTGACTGCTCAGCATACAGGTAATAGACTAATAGTAATACTAGATTTGTTTCAGTGCGCGTGCACACACCGCACACAGTCACACACACACACACAACACACGCACACACACACACACAGTTGTACACAGCCAACATCACACGTTAAAGTTGCTTATAAACAATGTATTCTTTTAAGTATCTTTTTTTTACAAAAGGAAAACAAACTGCAAACACAAAAATGTCAATTAATAATTCAAGTGTTGAATTGGTCACTGACATTATGGAATAATGACATGCGAACAGTGAGTTATAACTTACTTGGGTCTAACACTTAGGATAAAAAATTGAATCTTTATTAGATCCATCTGCTGTGGTGCATGCGTTTTGTAATGTCATGTCATGTGTGCATGTGGTTTGTTGATTTTTAGCAAAACATTCAGTATAGTACATGCATAGCTATCATTTGCTTTTGTCCAAGTCATCACTTTTAAAAAAATGAAGTTCTAAAATCAAATGGTAAAATTTAAAAGAATCAAAATGACCCATGTGTGTTGACTGTGTGTCCATGCATTCATCATACATACGCATGGCAATCAGATATTTATCAGGAACAAAACCGTCACTGTCGTTGTGTTAGGTAGTACAGATGGTGTGACAAGTACGGGGCCGCCCAGGATGACAATCGGACATGGGACCTTGGACTTACTGTCTGATGCGTTCGCAAAGACCCTGCCACTGTGACCAGCTCAGGAGAATAGGTTTATGACCTTTTGAGGCAGCTTATTTCGTCTTCATTATGAAACGACATCCAGAAGCCTAAGTCTTTTAATGACCGCAATAAAAAGATAGGAGAGTGTGTTAATTGCGAGAAAAATAGAAAGTTCATTGCCTTGGTCTGCTTTATTTTCAAGATAAGACTCATGAGGTATATCTATACATAGATAACATGAACAAATGAGCTGTTAGCTAGTGTTGGTTGTCAATTGTTATGAAGTTGATGACAAACAAAACAACACACATCGAAAAGGATTAAGCTAAAGCATACTAGATGTTAAATGTATCTATTCAAAAGCATTAATTCAGAATTTGTCTCAACTATTATTGCTAATTCCCTTTGTGTGGTTGAGTGGGATTGGTAATTGGGGAGGTCGAGCCTTTCCCATATTGAACAACAATATTGTGCATTATCAAAAAGACCTTGACTTTGAGCAAAAGCGCCCTTGAAAAATTGTTTTTTTCACAAAAATAAATCTAAAGTTAGGCATGATGACTACTATTTCACATTTTAATATTATAGCAACTTGATAATTTTTAACTTATACACCTCCTGAAATAAACCAAATTTACAACCTGTCAATGTTTGTCTGCAAAATTCTTCATTTTTCTTTGTGTACTGCTCAGCTACTGTTTGGTGCAATGCATTTAGAATTCTACCTTACTGCGAACAGTACCAGGATTGGTGGTGCTCAGCTTCATCACTGTGAGTGTAATTTTAAAATCAATATTGCCCGAAATCTACCATCTTGCACTAAACCAGTCAGGAGAGAAGAATAATGCTAGTACAAGCTTTTGTGAAAAGTCACACATTAAGTTGAAGTATGAAGTCGCTAAGAGCCACTATCGCTAAATGAAAATGTTACAATATTCCAAGATGAGAATGGCAACAGTATGAATGCATCCCAGTGTACCACCTGTATGAGGTGTTTTCTCTCAGACAGACTGTTTCTTTCTCAATACGTAAAAAATGTGCCCACCACCACTCCCACATCAACCTTCTCAGTAACAAGTTCCTGTCCTCACCTTCTGTCACTGAGCTCCGGACAACTGACTACTTAGATGTCAAGAAAAAAGTCTTCTTTCTTAGAAAAGCAAGACCTTGAGGAAAAATCTGTAAAAACTTTACAACATGGAAGGATTTTGTCGACAAATTGTACTTTTACCATATATTGAGAACAATATCAGGTTGGAAAATTTTTAGTGCTCACTGAGCATGCACAGCTGAAACACATCGTCTCTCAAGTACACTTGACAAAACAAAAGCTGGTGATTGTTCAAAAAAATCTAAAAAAGTCAGGGAACATGAAGTTCGAAGTCAGTTCCTCAAGCTGACCAACCACTTCTCCGTTCTTTGTGGAACTTGATTCTTGCCACCACATACTGTGAGAGACAAAAAAAGGTCCCGCAAAGAGTTGCGAACCACTTTCCATATTCCATCTTTTTTTCTTGCATCAGATGACACAGCAGTAAGGTTGTGACACGCAGCTGAAAACAATACCTCTCCAAATTTCCATCAAGCGAGCAGGAAATTCGTAGCTGTGTAATGAAAAGTCAGACTTTTTCAAAATCGAGTCATTGCCAGTAAGAAATACTTAATCACTTCATGCTAAAAACGAGCATCAAACGAACCGTTTCTAAATCATTCCCTCCGCCGACACTAAATGTTGCCGAATTTCGTCTCAACTCACTTTCCAGATCTGTCTAGTCACACTCGTTCATCTAGCAGATCTTCATATAACACAGCTGACAATCCCCAAGAGGTACCAGGCTTCGCAGGCATGCAGGAGAAGGCAGGAGCTCGCCCACCTGAATGAAACCTGTCCCTGTATTTAACCACTGCCAGTAAGCAAGGAGCATAATCAGGCGTCTTGGATTATATATCACAACTATAACTGTATGCAAAGTAGGAGTCCTGATCTCTGCATTTAGTATCCAAGAAATTGTGCCATTCTAGAGATAGACAAAGTTGCACTTCCAAACATCCTAGAATGTTGCAAAATTGGCACTTGGCGCCATTGAATCAAAATTATACATGTATTGTGGAAACAAATCATCAAAGATTTGAATCCCCTTTCATCTCCAAAAGCCAACATTTCAAGCAATATCTACGGTCAACAGTTATGAAAACCTCAGTGTACTGTATTGGCCAGTGGCAGGGCATTTTAAGGATTAGGAATAAATCAGGACCAATATGAAACATTTGTTGGTATAGCCTAAAAAAATGGCAATCCTATATACTCATCCAATTGAGAGCAACAACACGTGACCCAAAAAAGCCTATCTGGAACCAACACAAACAACTAGCCATCGTGCAATTTACAAACTCCTCCAATAACTATAAGAACCTTTATTTAAGCACTAGCATACTCTTTTATGGCAAAACTAGAGATCGATGTCATCTTCTATGAATTAACTGCAGACATTGTGTAGAATTAGGGAAGTGCATGCTTTTAAAGTGCATTGCACATAGGTGACATTTCAAAAATTGACTACAATGTGAACACCAAGAAAGAACTCATCTTCGGCGTCCAAAACATGGAAGAATAAAGATAGAGACCTAATTTTGTATGTGTTGTTTTAAATTCTTTTTGAAAATACTAGTTTTATGTATGTAAATCTATAAAAATTTTCAGTGCTGCCAGCTACCTACAAACGAGAATGAGACCTGTTCACGGAGTGAACTACTTAGGATGCTATTTCCCTGCTCCAAAAGTTTGGTAACAACAACGGTGCCCAACAGCTGATTTTGACGTCGAGCCTTAAGAACTTAGCCAAAGACTGAATTCTCCTCATACTGAGTGTATTTGAACCAATATCATTTAAAGACTTACTCGCTAAATAAGAGCCTAAGCTATGACCAGGACATTCACAAGCTAACCTGCAGCATTTGCAGAGAAAGGGATGTGCAAGCATAAGCGGGTTTAGACCATGTACAGTTATGATTTCAAAAGGAGATGTGGAAGCACAGAAAGACCGGTGGAACATTCGGGCCACATGAGAGAGAGAAAGCCTGACTAAATCGCACGGAATATCCGAAATTATGCGTTGGTACAAATTCATCTCTTTTTCCATCTGTGTCGCTGGTACCTGACGGCGCCCAAATGGTGGTATAATACAGAACTGTCTAAAGGTCTTTGGTTGGAGGTAAGTGTTTTTGATTGACCTGGCTGTTAGTTTGCGGATTTTGCATGCTGTGTATTTGTTAGCGTATTGACATTGTTCATTTTGGATAAAGTGTCTTGTATTATTCGGACATTAGCCAATTGCTCCTTTGCTGCATCCATCAGTCTGTTGATATGCATGCATTTGACTAGAAAGAGTCTGTTTTTTCAGAGACCAGGCAGCATGGTGACCTGGACATATTCCGGTAAGGCGGCAAGATCTTGCGGAAAATCCCGAAATCTGTGCGTGGGTGATCATAGTTAAAGCTACTTCGTCATTCACAACTGGTAGCCAAGGCCCTCAAGGTGGGTAAACCTTTTTTTAAAGGACCGTTAGGTTGATGTGTTTGACACACCAAGCCGAGAATCTGATTGGAAGATTTGTTTGTTTTGTTTTTTACCATTGCTTATTTGATGCACAAATCGTTGCTCATCTTTCTAGACCTGTACTATCAAGCTTTTTAGCTTCTGTTAAATTGCTGATTGACTGAGAGATTTGGATTTACTATTTGGTTGAACACAAAATATAGGACTAACATGAGGAAGGATTTGAATATTATTTAAAACTTGGCTAAAAATTGTATTGGATGAGGTTGATCAACAGCCCTTGATATTTTGATGGAATAAATATTGTTAGCTCTACAATTCACTGAAACAGATCGATATTTACTTTTTTTAAAGATAATTTATAAAGTTGAATGTTATGTTAGTCAAAAACAAAATGTTGTTATTAATTGTCGTCACTACAAATCACTCACGTCGTCTTGATCGTTTTCAAGAACAAAGCAAGTCTCATTGCGGTCATTAATCCATGATTAGGTACGTTTTCTGACTACTTAGTTTTCAACTAATTTTCACGTTTTATCGGTCACAAAGCGATAACTCTAATTTTGAAACAAGATGACAGCCATCAGGTCATGCGATTGCGAATGTGCTTTCAGAAAAAATACAAGATCGTTATTTCATCGGGCAATGACGGTGGAACAGTGATCGATATGACCACACGTTATTTCTTGCTTGTTCTCAAAATTAAATGTAAATAATCATCAAAATTAGCCATTACAAGAAGTCCATCCATAAAACTAGCATCCGTCTGTTCGTTATCCATGATTTTTAAACCAAGTTTTTCATTAATATTCCAAAATCTAACGTTGTCTCTCTCATTGTACTTTGCAACCAAATCAAGCTTAAACCCTCTCGTTCAATTTTACCAATAGAATAGGCTGGCTGACGTAATTTAGTGCAATGCTGGCTGGATTTATTATTAAAACGATTGCGTGTCCAAAAAAAAATTTAAAATACACTCTACCAATCAGATTCTCGTTGCTTTTGTTCAAACCATTCACCCCTTTTGGGGCTTAAAACAGCATGTAACAATCATGGTGACTGACGAAGTAACGCTCTACTATGATCACCACGTCATCCAGGATATTCCGGATCCTACCACATAGCTTAGACTGCCTTTACGAATATTCGGACAGCCACTGGGTTAATACAATGATGATCATCACTATACACCCCATCTATGTGACCAAGCCTTTACATACAAGTTTTATTAAAATCAAGCATGTAACAGGATCCAGTTCCAAGTATATTCTCTTCATTACATTAAAAAAACAGATACTGTGTAGTTAATTGCATTAGATGAGTTTATTTCCGCTGGCTGACAAAATGGTTTTTGCCCAAAACTTGTTCAATAACTTACTCCCAAAACATGTAAAAGACAGATATACTGGTAGTAACATCGCATTTGTGAGTTCCTTTTCGCATGTATATTTTAAGAGACTGTTTGCAACAGTTTGTACCAGCGTTCTTGCATGGTAACTCCATTTAAAGAACCTCTCTGACATTTTGGGGGGGGGGGTCCGGTATAGTATGGTTCAGAATTCATTTGCAGCTCCCCATCTGATGGGGGGACGGTATTATTGCCTGTAGGTTGGAAATTTCACTTCCGGATTAACCCAGGTTCAGACTCCCTTCTCAGGCATAATTCCCCGGAATTAAACATGAAGCCCACCCCAAAGTCCTTGGATGAGACTAAAACCGAACTTCGCACCCTGTGTGCAAAAGCCACAAACATCTTGCGCCACGTTAAATTCTGCTTTTTGTAAGAGTAAGCCATTGTGTGCCGTGGGAACAGATGACAGAATTTACAAAACCTGCATACACACAGGGACTGGATGTATAAAAGCCCATAAGTGCTTATTCCATTATCCCGATATAAAAGAATAAGATAAATAAACTAAAATAAAAAATTTTATCTGTAGGGCCTAGGGCAGCATGTTTATTCTGACATGTTCATATGATAGGCTCAGTATAAAGATTTAGGCAGATAGCGTTACTAACATAAAATTCCCTTTTGAGTAACATGGTTGTAGCAAAAAATCGGCCATGAAAAGAACATTTTGTTTTTCTTACAGT
>CM054134.1:10918864-11048864 GCA_028751875.1 Rapana venosa | reverse complement strand
ACTTCCAGTCAGTTTGAGCAGGGGAAGGGAGATAAGATGAGATTCTTTTTGGCATTTTCACATGTTTTTACCATGTGTATGTGCATATTTAAACATAACTGCATATCCATACCTTACATGTGTCCACTTTAGCATGAGTTATATCCAGGACTGTTTCGGCTGAACTAAAAACAATTGTATTCAGTTGCTACATCATATTCAGAGAATGTAAGCACTTATTTTTGGAGAGAAAAAGCAACAGTTTAGTCATTGTAAGACAATCCTTGAAAGTTTGCAAAAACATTGGACATACATATTTACATGTTTTATGTAAACTTCACATGTGAGACTTTTCTTCTTTTTCTTTTTAAAAATGAATCTCACTTTTATTTCATCATAATTCAACAACATCAGCTTTCAGTTTTTGAAAGGCAGTGGGGGGTGGCAAAATTGCTGACAACTTAGCGATGCCCAGGAGAGGGCAGGTGAAGCTGCCTCTGAGCAATCTGGTGGAGGTTTTTTTCTCTGAGTTCACATTGGTGCTGACTTCATCTTTCTGCAAGTCTTTGGAACAAGACTGCAAACAAGTCACATGAATGAAAGCAGGCACGCTGTCTTAATCTCACATTAAAAACCCACCCACCTTTTTTTAGTCAGCAAATACAGTTGGTGAAACAGATGTCATGAAAATACCACCATGCATCCAAACGTCACAAGTGTGTTAAATAATGCATCATTTGTAAAGCATCTGCCAAGTGGGTTTCCTGATGAATGGACTGTGATGTGATCTCTGGAATATTCCTCTCAAAGTGACACTGCTTTGAGAAAAAAAACTGAAAAATAAAACTCATCACTTTTGGGACAGCAAGATAAGTGAGTTTAGCAATACGAATCAATAAAACTCTGAAGCTGAATAGTTAGAAGTCAGTAAAGTTTTCATCGTTCATATTTGGATAATCACAACATATTTTTGTGTGTGTGTAATTCTAGGGAACAATCCATTTGCAATGACGGCGCCAGGTTCCAGCAATCCATTTCAAGACGGAAGCAATAACCGCGTGGCCATGGCGCAGATGAGTCCCGTGACCCCTGGCTTCACTCAGTCAGCGCAGTCCGGCCTGCTCCCTGCCCCAATCATGCCTCTCAACAGCCCACAGCAACCTCAAACAACGCATACAACCCCTTCTTATGAGGATGGACCCTGATTGGTTGGAACGGACATGGAGAGAAATGTTTATCTTGGGTTTTGATTTTTTTTTTTTTTTAATGAAGCAAAATGTTGATTCCTTTTTTATAGTTATTTATTCAAGATTCTCTCTCTCACGGCCAGCTGATCAATTTTTTTTCTTTCCAAAAATGAATATATGTATATATTACGTGTGTATGTGCAGTTGATATAATTGGCATGACACTTACATTTCAGTGCCAAAAGTCTCAAGTCTTATTGTCAGGGGAAGGTAGCGGTTTGGGGGGGGGGGGGGGGGGAGTAGAGCAGTCATGTTTGTGTTGGGTTTTTTTGTTTGTTTGTTTTAACTGGTGTTGTGTTTGTCATTAGATGTCATTTTGTTCAGTGGGGTTGTTGGCAGTTATTTAATTTTTATCTTCTGTCATGTGAATTCGTCCCAGATGTAAACATGAAATCGACCTGTCTGCAGCAAATTAATGTCGTCAAGTCAGTGCTTGAATGGACTTCAAAGCCAGTCAGAGGCCTTCATCTGTGTCTTTGGCTACTAATGAAGTGTGGTGCTTCACTGCGCGTTGCTTTGTATTGTTGTGGAGAGTCTGGTTTGTTCCGCTGTCTTTCTCGTGCAACACTTGTGGACAGATGAGTGAAACCCTTATCTCGGTGTGTACATCCATGGCAGCTGGCATGCCTGGGCTTGGGCGTCCACAGTGGATAAGTTTCTAGTTGTGTCAGCTTTAACCCACAGACAAAAAAAGAGACAGAAGAAAAGCACTTAGTGGCTGTATATAAACATGTCTTAATTATATTAAAGGTTTTCGTTATTCAGCCAGTGTTTCTGGCTCATGCAGAATTGTAGGGTCTTTCATTTCACTCCATAGTTGTCATTTTTAATGCAGGCTTGGCTTGAACAGTGGGTATTTCTCTTTACCCAGTGAGTTGCCGCCTGGTGAGAACAAAAATGGGGCTAAACTGGCAGCATTCGTAGAGACTTGAGTTACAGGCGTTTTTCTCAGAAGGTTTTTATTGATGAAAATTGTTTGGGCTTCTTGTGCATCTTGCATGGGTGGAAATAAATCACATTTACATTAGGAGTCCTTTAGATTCAAACTTCTAATGCCTATGTCTTGTGGATGGCTGTTTCTTGTACAGAATTGCTTCATTTGACAATTTAAAAAAAAAATGTTTGTAGTCTGAAATTAGTTGATGATTGAAACAAAAGGTGACCAAAAATTGAACATCCAATTTCAAGATCTTCAGGATGAACTGGTGACCATGAGCAGACTTTATTTGTATGTTAAGATTTTGAAAAAAAAAGATTTGGTATTGGCCCAATGAACCAAAAATACTGCCTTGATCTGTTTTCACAACTTTAAACCTGTACAGAACTTAGAAAGAGACAAGAGATCTTCTTAATGTTTTGGACTTTGTGAATGAAGTTTGGAAGTAGGCTTTATTGTACAGTAAAGTAGAAGAAAAACACACACAAAAACTTGGGCTTCATTATAGCCATGACATTTTAGAGGTAGGGTTTGATATAAAGTAAAACAGAGGTTTTAGTATTTTGGAAAAAAAAGAAGAAGAAATAATGGGTTGAGAATAGAAGTGCATGTTTGTTGCGCAAAATGTTATGATGTAAATTTTGTTGTTTGCATGCAACTACTGATTGTACTAAGCATTGCATGACAGTTGATCTTATAATTAATGAAGAAAGGCAATGTCGGAACTGTGCAGATATTTTTTACATGTGTGAAGTGCATCATAGCATGAGGAGGACATCTTTAGAATTGCCAGTTGCTTTACCTAAAGTATTACGCATCATTCTTGTTTCTTTCATCTATGGTTCCTTTCATGTTTTATTGAATCATTTTATATTGGTTATTGAATCAAATTTTAAACTACACACGGGTTTGCTTTATGGGTTTTTTTTAGTTGTTGGTGTTTTTTTAAAACTTATATCACTATCCAATTTTGATATTTTCTCTTCTTCTTTTTCTGATATTAATAATCGAACGAGCAGACACAGGAAGTCTTGTTCAGAGAAGTCATCCTAGTTCCTGCTAATCATTTGTCACACACAGTGGAAGCTTTACCCCTTGGCTTTAGTGGTCACAGTTTTATTTATTTGGCAGTTGTGAGTGATTTTACTTAATAATGGGATTGGATTTGGGTTAACCAGAACACATTTCTGTTTGTATCTCAAAAAGTGTGTGTGTGTGTGTAAGCAAACATGCAAATGATTGAAGCAGGCTTTCACAATTACTTTTATATATTCATCAATAACATGTGAATCAAATTTAATAAAGTTAACGATTATATTCTTTTCTTTTAAAGTTCTTCTGAAAAATATATTCATCAATAACATGTGAATTGAATGAAGTTGATATATCTTTCTTGTCTGTTTCTGGGGAAAAAAAAAATCCTACTTGATAATCTTTTTGCTTACATTATTAGTCTCCACTTCAGAGATCTTGTTAATATCATAAACCGGCCAAAGTTAAGCCTAAACATCAGCCTCAGAACCTGATTAAAAGCAGCGAATGTTAAAGCAAACTGTTAGTAGTTTATGGTGCATTGAACTAAGTATGCCATATCACTTGGTTTTGTTTTCATTTGGTTTGGGGGATCTTCAGTACAAACACACCCCGTGCTCATATGTATGTTTTGCATACTGTGGTGTTTCTGATATATTTGCTGTTCTTTATGTAGCAGTTATATTTGCCTCAAAGGTAAGTGGGGTTTGTGTTAGGTAATGATTTTACTGTGTTTACTTTGTTGATCTATTTTCATAGATTTTAATGAGGTAATACTCACTTTTTTTCCTTCTTCCTATGAGGTACCAGTATGTTCTTTGGCCATGTTAGAACATTTTTGTGTGGTGGTTTGAAAATGGGAGTTGGTGTTTTTGTCTTGGTTTTAACACCTATTTTTTTTCCTTCTGCTCCATACCACTCGTTCATTTGCTTGACTCCAGTACATTCAACCTAAGTCTGTCTTGCTGTCCGAGCCAGCAGTCCTCAGGAAGCTGATATTATGTTGTAGGAGATAGTTCAGAATAAAAGTTGTTGATCAGAAGCATGCTGATAACATAACATGCCCTTTCTATAATAGTAAGTCATCAGACATGAAAAAAACAAAACGTTTTTTATCTTATAATAAGAAGATGATTAAGAATAAATGAGCATTATGTCATCATTCAGTATTGTTTGCAATCTAGGTCATAGATCATACGACTTCATCATGAGAGAATGGCTGGTCGTGGTAGCAATGAAAAATCCATATTTACAACCCAGAGGTTCAGAACAGTCTAAGAATGTTCAGTCCATTGTGCTAGTCACTGTGCTAAACCATCACATCTGGTTCATACCGTCTACAGGCAGTGTAAGCCATTTCTCTTTTTACCAAAGGCTACTACTGAAATCATCTGTACACCCCCTCATGCATAGCTGCCAACTTTTTATCTGGTATGTTATCATGAGGGAACTGTGAACGATAATCATAACAAAAATCCATAACTGTCAGTTCTGATTATAAATTATTGTCTTTTGTTCTGTTACCGTTTTGTATTATTTCCTGCAGTCCTGATGACAGCTGATTTTATCCGTTTTCCCTTCTCTCAACAGAATCCAATGAATTGCTGACATGAACAATTTGTCAGCTGAAGATGATTCTTTATCAGGAATTGGTTTATGTCAAGTTAACCCATATGGAAGGAGAGTATTTTCAAGAAGAAATTTAGATGAGACAAATGTGGAATCCTTGTTGACTTGTGACCCAGAAAAACTTGTGGAGGGGTTGAAGATTTTTAACATATCTGTAATGGTTGGCAGCTATGGTCATGAATAGTCAACAACAGTGATGAGGATGTGTCGTTGAAATTGTGTATGTGTGTGTGTGTATGTCATGCTCTTCATCCAATCAGACAAGTCTTACCTGGTGTGGTCTTTGCTCTGGGTAAAAACAAAAAAGAAAAGGTGTAAGGAGTTGTCAGGAATAGATGTACATATATCCAGAATACTTCTTGTTTGACTTTGGTTTTACTAGCAAGTGGGGGAGAAATCTCCCTGGTTTTCCTCCAATGGTCTGTACTGTCTTTGTGGTGGTAAAGTTACTTTTTTTTATTTTTTAAAGAAAGGGGGTTAATTCAGAGAAGTTTCCTTTTTCTTTCCCATCGATTGTGCTGTTATATGTGATTGTGACTGTTTTCTGTTATTTTTGTTATTTCTACTTTCTTTTTTTTTAAACCAAACGAGTTGTTTAACAGTGATTGAGAGTGAGCCAAACAAAATGTTTAAATTGAATTAACTTGAGTTGAGATTGTAAATCACAGATTTTCTTATGAAACGGCTTGTTTGTTACTGCCATATTTTTCAGGCTACAGAGTGCATGGATTAGCATGCCATCCTGAAATATAGAAAATAACCAATGTCATCTGTGTACCAGATGCTCTGGAATATGTGCCACATGGGGTTCATGATTGGACCTGCATAACACGTCCTTTTGAAGGTTTTGCCATTTTTCTTTTTCAACTTGACAGGTTTTTCTTCATGTGGGATGTTGACAAACTATTGTTATTCCAAACTCAGGAAGAACTTTTACTTTTCTTCTTCCCAAATATGGCATTGTATAGCGAGTGATTTAGTGCTTTGTATTTAACTAGTATTAAACATTAGCTGATGAATTGCCTGAATCTGGGTAAAATCTGTTGATCAGGTGTACGTACAAGGTCTAGGTTTCATGAACGGGCTGTTACAATCACATGGCTTCACATCTGAGAGATCTCTTTGGTTTCTGCCCAAAGAGCAGATTTTGTTGTTAACATAATTTTTCACAAATGTGGAAGGCATTTTAGACCAAGACATAAAGCTCTTCAGTTTCATAGTGACATGGTAAGAATTTCAGGTGTGAAATCGGGGTGGGGGGTTGCAATTTGTAGCCTGAAAATTACGGTAAGTAGTTTATGCAAAACATCCATTTCCCAGTGAAGCAAGATTCTGATATTAAGATGGTTTTGACGTCCGTTGTGCAGGAAGTGTGACTTCTTTTAATGTGATAGAACTGTTGCCTCCCGTCTTTGTCCCGTCAGAGTGTCAGCTGTTTACAACGTCAGGAGAATTCAAATAAACCCCAAGCTGTGACTATAGGCTTGTAATGACTATGAAAAACACCTTGAGGACCGTTTTGTGAATAGTAAGGGGAACACACAACTGTCGGTTAAGATTGTGATTACAAAATCAAATGGGAGTGTACAGCCATGATCTATCAAGTTAAAACCGGAACGAGTTCAGGTCTGTTTGTTATTGAATGACAAAAACTGTGGCATGGAATCCAGCAGGACGTCTGGGCATATCAAGTGGTGTGGCTACAGTACTTTATACCTACATACTTTATTCTGTGATGGACAAGTGTAGCTTTGGAAACAATAAAACACAAGTACACTTCACAGTCTGGTCTGTCTTTGTATCGGAGAAACTGGAAGAAAGTGGTCTGTGTTCTTATGTACGCTGTATTAATCACACACTTTGTGCATTGTCATGTGAAGTAAGTATTTCTCGGAGGGGATCCAAAGGCTCTGTCTGTATTAACGGGATCCTCTGACCTCACCTAGAATCTTTGTGGCAGAAATGTCCTGACCTCACCTAGAATCTTTGTGGCAGAAATGTCCTGTGTCTACCTCTGCCTTTGCTGATGACTTCTGTCTGTCAGTCAACCTCTTCCTGGGTTATGTTTAGTCCTGTTAGTCCACTTCTGTATTTTGTCAGGAAATGTTCCCATTCGATTGATGTTCCTCTCCTTTCATCATTTCAAGGATGTGGAGCTGCCTTTGGGTCTGATATTTCTTCCATTTAAATTCCAAAAGATGATGATGCTCTTAATACTGAATGAACCCCCAGCAACTCCCTTGCGCATGGACTTCATTCATGGACAAGTGGGTTTTACAGTTTGAAAAAACAAAGCCAAAAAGCGACCTGTGGTTTCTTGACTGGATTAGAATAGAAAGAATGGCGTCAGATTTTCTGACATTGTTCGTTTTATCTATTTGTAGGACAGAATAAAGAGCCAAGGCTGCAGTGGATGCTGTGACAGATCATGCACAGAAAAGCTGCAGTGGATGCTGTGACAGATCATGCACAGAAAAGCTGCAGTGGATGCTGTGACAGATCATGCACAGAAAAGCTGCAGTGGATGCTGTGACAGATCATGCACAGAAAAGCTGCAGTGGATGCTGTGACAGATCATGCACAGAAAAGCTGCAGTGGATGCTGTGACAGATCATGCACAGAAAAGGACAGTGCAGTTACTGCCCACCACACATGCACACAAATAACCAGGTGACACGTACACAAATAACCAGGTGACACGTACACAAATAACCAGGTGACACGTACACAAATAACCAGGTGACAAGCGACATACACACAAATAACCATGTGACACGTACATAAATAACAGGTGACATACACATAAATAAGACACATAAACAACCAGGTGACGTACACATAAACAACCAGGTGACATACACATAAATAACCAGGTGACGAACACATAAATATCCACGTGACATGCACATTAACAGGTGACGTACACATAAATAACCAGGTGACGAACACATAAATAACCAGGTGACATGCACATTAACAAATGACGTACACATAAATAACCAGGTGACATACACATAAATAACCAGGTGACATGCACATTAACAGGTGACGTACACATAAATAACCAGGTGATGTACACATAAATAACCAGGTGACATACACATAAATAACCTTTTGACGTACACATAAATAACCAGGTGACAGACAAATAACCGGTGACAAGTGACATACACACGAATAACTGGTGACATGCAGACAACCAACCAGGTGACATGCAGACAACTGACCAGCATGGAGCAGGTCATTATTTCTGAATACACCCACACCAATGACCAACAAGGAAAAGACAGTCCATTTATTGGCAACACAGACATACGTGATACATACAATAGCCAGTGTGTCCAAACAAGTTTGAGGTGGAAGGTCTTTAGCAGGAACATCTTTGGATTTGTAAAGAGCAATCGCACACAATGCCTTCATTACATCATATATATTCACAGCTATCTAGATTTTTTTTTAAACATTTTTTTTATGTGTACAAGATCAATCAGTCAAACGTTTTTGTTTTAAACAAAGCATATTTTCCTGAATACCCAGTGCATGTGAAATATATATATATATATATATATAAAACATCCAATCCAAGAGTACATACTACATTCAACAATGAACACATTTACCAGTTACATTGAGCAATAAAAGCAACTATACTTTAAAACACACATCCCTTTTCTCTTCCCAATACTTTGTCAGACAGAAAATTATCCATTTGTTTTTTCTAATAATATACACGCTTCTGCCTTGAGCCACATACACCTGCATAATTTCAAGTCATTCACCCTCCCCAAAAATAAACAGCACTTTTATTCAGTCTTGAGCAGACTAACATTCAAGGCATGATATGCATCCCTTCAACAGTTTGGTGGTTGTCAATGCCTTGCCCAGATTTTCACTTTCTGAATGTTTGTCATCTAAAATGCTGACTGTACAAATGCATAAAATGTTGTATTGCATCCACGAAGAGACTTGTTCGTTGGGCCTCTGTAACATCTCCCGCTTTGGAACCATACTGGAAGTCTGTCAGGTTTCACAACAATCTTGTCATAAGAAATTGACTCATATCTACCGACTACACACATGAGGCAAAATCTGAGATAACAGAAAGTATCCATGGGGGTTAGAGGGGAGTGGCAACTAAGAATATAAGCAAATACCTAGAGGGAAAAAAAGAAGAAACCTGAAAATACCACCAAATTTGTAGTTCAACAGCAACCCAGGCCCCTATGAATAATCAAGCACATATACCACTTGCGTAGCTGCCAACCATTCCTTTTTGCCCAGAATTGTTCTGGTTTTTTAGCCATGATTCTGGAGGTGCTATTTATACTGAAAGGGCCCCAGCATACCCACAGGGGATGTCGGTTTCTCAAAAAGAATTTTTCTTTTATCCACTTTATAGTGCCAATTCTAATACATGCACATGCATTTATAACACTGATTCAAATGTATGCGAATAAGTGGACAATATTCAAGGGTGGCCATGACAAGTGTGCATGCACATCAAGTGCAGAAGTCATGTATTTATCACCTTTTCTGGATGGATTTGTGTCCGTCAAAGTTCAACACAACAAAGCAAGGCTGAAACCGTGCATTCAATGTCATGTGACTGATGAAAACAGAGCTCCTAAACTAGCAAGAAACAAAACAAGTGGGTTTTTTCTGAGCATGTGATAAGCATTATCAAATTGCAAGCAGTAATGGACAGATGTGAAACTGCAGCCAAGTACAATGTGCTGATGTCTTTCAGCCCAGATTTGACACTTTGGACTCCATTTGCTGTGACACACAATGGAAATCAACACAGCTGGTGTTCAGTGCTCATCCCTAAACAATTTTATCTATTGATTTTGTCCTTGAAGCAGATGTTATAAGTAAACTTTGTACTGTCAGTTTCCTCCTACAGCTATTTCATTTCAAAGTGTGGCACATTATTCTTTCCAGACAACACCGTGTTCCTCCTTTGAACTGTAAAAAATGCTGCAGCTTCAGGGCACTAATACTCCCTTTTCAGGAGGGGGCCAAAGCCTCCTTTCATTCCCCCCCCCCCCCCCCCCCCACCACACTGCTTTGGATTCTCAAAAGTTGGCAGCTATGCACTTGGCAGTATCACCTAATTTCTTATCTTTCTTTTTCTATTTGAGATAAAAGCTTTGCTGATCTCCTCAGACCCTTCCTGTCCCCTCCCACACCTTCGAAAGAGTACTTTCATTGTAAAAACTACACTATTCTGAGTATGAATCTTAATCCCACCAGTCTAACAGTCTTTTATGCTCAATTTTTTTTAAACACCTTAACAAACCGAGTATGGAGCTATATATATTCTATACAACACAATTAGCACCAGAGGAGACAATGCAGAGAGAAGCAGAAGGGAACATAGGAAGGAAGCACCACATTAAGTTGCTGTTCTGCAGTTCTTCACCTCTGAGACCATTTCCTCCACAAAGCAAAGCAACACAAGAAGAACACAGACACCACCATGTTACAGTCAAGTTACTAGTCTACAGCTGCAAGTCATTCACTACCTGACCAAAGGATCTAGACATAATTACTCAAAGCACATCATCAAACCTGGCTTTTCTTTTCTCTACAGATAATAATGACCAATCTTTGCATCGGACTGAAATAAAAAGAACTGCTACCCTCTACATCATTTTGCAAAGAAAAAGCTTTTGCTTTATTCTGTTCAAATCAAAACCAAACAAAAAAAGTGCTCTTCTTTAAATTATAATAGGTGTATACAGTCCCCTATATATCTTACCCTCCACCATGAAATAAGTCGCCTTGCATCTGACCCACTTTTCAGCTATGAGCCATTTTAGGCAGGTGGAGATCAGGTTGTCAATTTTGATAATAAAACTAAGCTTTCTTCTACCTTGTATTGGAGTATCAAGGAGAGTTTCCTTTGCTTTAAAACACCCTTCCCCTCATCCTAACCACCTTTTACAAATTACAATGCAAAATTTGTCCATTTCTGATTTTGTCACTTCCTGGAGTCTAGCATTTTCATTTGTAACAACTTTTCTTACAACTGTTTGCTTTTAATTGGGGAAGGAGGATGGGTGGGGGATGGGGGGTGGGGGGGGGGGGGGGGGGTGTTGTTTTGAGGGTTTTCTTTTATTCAATTTTATTGCAGGTTAATACCATGTTGAACACTAAAAACTGATCTTTGGTGCAATGCAACTCATTATGCGGCAGAGGGTCACATGTTGTTTGCTAGCTCTGTCAAAACTGATCTAACCATCTGTAAAGTGTACAATAGCCACACTGATATATACTGTTGCAACTTGTATGCCTACTGTCTAGCCTTTTACTCTCCAAATACAGGGGAAAAAACCCCAATAATTAAACAATGTCCAAAACAGGTAAAATCAGTCAAGAATTGAACAATGCTTAACACCTGTACAAACAAGAAAACAAACGATGTCAAACTGTAGTGTACTGGGATGCACCATTCAGACGTGTGCATCACTCACTATCCCAGGCAGCTGCAGATGGCTCACTCCTTCATGGATTGGGAGTGCAGCATAAGGGTTACAACTTTTCATGCAGAAGAAATAACACCACAGTGAGAAGGATCCTATTCAACTACACATGTTAATTAAAGTCACTTTTGAAAGACTGGACCTTTGGCATCAGCAGGTGGTTTGGTCTGTGTCCGCAAACAGCATCCACACCACACCCCAAAAAAATCACAATAAAACCAAACCAAACCAACCAACCTCTTTTCACTGCATTATAAACAGCCACAGTTTTTTTCATTCACATATGTACTCCCCCCACCCTACCCCACCCCACCCCTATCAAGTGCACACTGCTAAGTCAAAGACTTCAGCAAGGCGGCCATGCTGTATGCATGTTCTCAGACACTGCTACGTCAAAGACTTCAGCAAGGCGGCCATGCTGTATGTATGTTCTCAGACACTGCTACGTCAAAGACTTCAGCAAGGCGGCCATGCTGTATGTATGTTCTCAGACACTGCTACGTCAAAGACTTCAGCAAGGTGGCCATGCTGTATGCATGTTCTCAGACACTGCTACGTCAAAGACTTCAGCAAGGTGGCCATGCTGTATGCATGTTCTCAGACACTGCTACGTCAAAGACTTCAGGAAGTTGGCCATGCTGTACTCAGACTCGTACAGGCTCTCGTCCCACAGCTCCTCCAAGCTCTCCAGCATGGCTTGCATGTTGGACCTGTTGCCCACCGAGGCCTTCAGCAGGGGAGTGGCGGCCAGACAGCTCTTGCCCTGTTCGTCCAGTGTGAAGAGGTCCAGAAGCTGGTCTGTGCTCATCGTCTGCAGGCTGGCGTTGTCCTGACCGATCACCGTGTTGGCGATGCTCATCTTGAATTTCTGCAGCCTGCACACAGAGAGTGAGCTAGCACACACTGTCAGTAGAAACAGCACCTCGATGTGGCTGCTGCGATAACTGCTAACTGCATGGGGACTCTGTGTGGGCACTGCACTGAATTGTTCAGGCAGTGCTCTGAGGGCCAGTGGAATCCTGTGGAGCCCATCTCTCACCAGGCAGAGGTATGTATGCTGGGAATGTTTCTGTCCTCCATCCCACTGCTTATAGCAGGCCTACTCTTCTACAAAAGAGCGCATAGGGTTTAACAAATGCACAAGATGTTCTGTATGTGTTCTCAGTTTAAAATGTCGTACAAAGAATATTTAGGAGAGTGACGTCACTACCAATTCTAACTGGGGTGGGGGGTTCCTGGAACTGATCCTCAGTAAAGACAGAACTAGTTCCTTCAGTTATCATCACATCAAGAGTTCAGCTCATAACCGTTCGACTATTCCCCCCGCCCCCCACCTTACACACACACAAACCAATCGGCACCTGCAGCCTCCAAATACTATTTTCCAATTCCAGTCTTACCCCACTACTGAAAACTGTTCTTTCAACTACTTCAGAAGCAATCAGCACAACAACAACAAAACTTGCACTGTCAGTGGCCAACAGCTTTTTCAGTTCTTAAGTGAAACACTCAGTCTACATTAAAAGGATGCCTTGCTTTGATATACCTGCCCCCGTGGTGTCAGCAGGTAGACCTGTTGTAGTGTGGATGTTGCTGTGTTTTGATATATTATATAAAAACCTTCATTCTCCATTAAAGGAGACAAACATTTCCTGATGACAGAAATGGATCGGCGGTCTAGAGTTACACACCTGTCTAGAAAGCAAAAAGTCTGGGTCGGAAGTGTGCGGTGGTTCGAATCCCGTTTGGACCTGAAACTTTTCCCCCATCCATTAGACCATGAGTGGTGGTCTGGGCGCTAGTCTTTTGGATGAGACAATAAACCGAGGTCCCGTGTGTTACACGTAACTATTTAGCACACATAAAGAACCCACGGCAACAAGAGAATTGTCCCTGGCAAAATTCTTAGAAAAAAGCCACTCTGATAGGGAAATAAATACAGTTGCAGACAAAAACAACAACAAAAAATGGGGTGGCGCTGCTCTTGTGGCGACGCGCTCTACCCGGGGAGAGCAGCCCGAATTTCATGCAGAGAAATCTCGTGACTTATATCTACATATATATGACTGATACTCACCCCATGATTTTGTCCTCCAGTGTGCCCCGGGTGATGAGACGATAGACATTCACCACTTTCTTCTGTCCGATTCTGTGGGCACGGTCCATGGCCTGTGAAACACAGCATCAGGGCAATCAGCACACTCAGTCATCAGTGACCATGACCAGTGTCTGTACACAGCATCAGGGCAATCAGCACACTCAGTCATCAGTGACCATGACCAGTGTCTGTACAGAGTCATATCATCTGCAGTGCAACACCTGTGCCACTTAACTGTTCAAGCCTTCTGATTTCCTTTTCCTCTCTACACCCCTTGATCGATTAAGTAAGCAATCCCACCTTCTACCATCCTCCTGCCATCCCAACTCCTCTTAACAACTTTTTCTCTATAGTCTTTTCATATGATTTTTTTTCTCCTTTTCCATTTATTTATGCAAAGCTAAGAAAGATAAACATTAACTCAAGGGAGTCACAGTGAAATGGATCCCTCCATTTTGTGATGATGCGTGATTTTGGCTATATTTGAACAATTCAGCAGATTTACCTAACATAATTAAGACATACAAATTATACATCATTGAATGTTTATTATGTCTACTTTTGAGATTGTTACACAGTTTTCCATAGATGACTAACTTTTTTTTTGGTTACAAATTTTCAAAATATATCACTGAATGCTGAAAAATAAAAAGTTTTGAAAATTAGGGCTGCTTATCTTACAGGGCTTCAACTGTTCATCAACTAGTCCCATTGAAACAATGTGACGATTTTTCACCAAAGGAAAGTTCCCTGAAATTGACTGAATCCATCTGATGTCACTTTTCGTACAATAAATTTTTTTTATAGATCATAACACTGGAGAGCTCGAAATCCCAAAGAATATGCTTGTCCACGTGTCAAACCGCATACACACGGGGACTGGATGTAAAAAAACACATGAGTTCTTATTTCATTATCCTCAATATAAAAGAAAAAAGAAAAAAAAGAGGAAACAAAAAGAAATAAAAAGAGCCAATACACACAAACTAGGCAAGCTTATGATCAAGGTAAGTAACTGTGTTTAGATAAAATGATTAACCTATAGGCCAGAGTACTTTCCCTTCGGTTGAACATTGTTTAGTGTACTTAAAAATATTTTTAAAATTGTAATTCCGCCGCGGCTCCTCTCCTTCACTTGTGATGTGCTGAAGCTTAAGATTCGGTGGAATTACTTTTTTTTATTTTTAAGAAATGCTTCGGCACATCACAGTGAAGGAGAGAAGCGACGAATCTTAAGATTCGGCACAACCTCATTGAGTTAATTAAACCGTACTAAATGTGATCTAGACATTCACACACACGCAAGCACACACACACACATAGAGTGCAGTCACTATCCTCCCTGTGTGCCCTTAACCCTCACCTGCAGGTCTTTCATGGGGTTCCAGTCATGCTCCACAAAGATGACGGTGTCCGCTCCTGTCAGGTTCAGCCCCATGCCGCCCACATGCGTGGTCAGCAGCAGCATGTCAATGGAGGGATCGCTGTTGAACCTGACACCCATCCACAATCACAATGTCCCTGAACCTGACACCCATCCACAATGTCCCTGAACCTGACACCCATCCACAATCACAATGTCCCTGAACCTGACACCCATCCACAGTCACAATGTCCCTGAACCTGACACCCATCCACAATCACAATGTCCCTGAACCTGACACCCATCCACAATCACAATGTCCCTGAACCTGACACCCATCCACAATCACAATGTCCCTGAACCTGACACCCATCCACAATCACAATGTCCCTTATCTGCGGTCAGGGGAAGGTAGGACAGACTGGTAGCTAGAGCACTGTGCTCACAATCTGACAGTAGTTTTGGATCAGGCCCAGTTTCCAGCCACTACAGAGACGCCTGCTCAAGGGGATTTTTCCCATGGAGTTCAGTACTGACTCTACTCCCCCGAAAGTCCTTCAGATGAGACTGTAAACGATGGCCCTTTGTGAGAACACACACAGAACATCTTGTGCACACGTTAAAATCCTTTTTTTCTTAGTAACGGATGACATGAAATGTAAATTTAAAACAAACTGGCATGCACACTGGTGTCATGTTTAGACATCACCACTACCTAATGTCAGAATGTCTTAACGGTGGGCAGAAGTGGGGCATATGAAAACCCCTCACTGCTGGTGAGCCTCACAGCTCTAGCCAATGAACAACAACAACAACAGCAAAGTCTAATGCCACACTGTCTGGCCTACAACGTGTCAACATCAAACCCTACCACCACCACACTTTATTCATCCTCAACATAAAATTAGGTGCAGTTATCTGCTTTTCTTTTTCCCTTTACAAGCTGCCTGTATGCTGTGTTTTGCATGGCTGCTACTGCTTCTTCAGTTTCCTCTGACTCTACATGACTACAGACCAGAGAAAGTCTTGCATACAGTGTCAGTTGTAAACACAATAACAAAAATAATGTGTTGAATCTACTGAATATTGTTAAGTTAACATAAAGTACATAACACATAAGACAGAGTCAGTTATATGTATACACAACAACAATGCATCAAATCACCTGTGCACAATGTCATGACAATATGACAGTGTCAGTTATATACACAGTAACAATACATAATGCATAAGACAGTGTCAGTTGTATGTAAACACAGTAACAAATCGTCAAATCACCTGTGTACAATGTCATGACGAGAGCCTGCAGGTACACTTCCATCCAGGCGCAGGTAGGTGACGCTGGGCATATGAGTTCTGCAAACACACACAGCAGAAAAGGCTTGGAATCCTTCAGCACCTTCAACAGCAACAACAACAAAAATCCTAGGGGCAGGATAGCCGAGTGGTCAGAGCCTTGCGCTCATGATCTGACAACCCAGGATCGAGCCACCATGGAGGTGCCTGTTTTAGGGGATTTACCTCTTGTGCTAACTTCGGTTCTGACTTTACTTTCCCCAAAGTCCTTCAGATGAGACTATAAAACCAAAGTCCCATGTGCAAATGCACGCTGAGCATCTTGTGCAAATGTTAAAAACATGTTCTACCTTTTGGAAGAGTAGGCCATTTCGTGCCAAAATGAGTGGATGTCAAAATTTTAAAACACACGCACGAAGGAGTCGTATTTAGATACCATCCCTGAAGTCAAAATGTGGCTACCTTAATGGTAAAAACGGTCAGCGCCTGAGCTTTATCACAGTTCTTGATTAAACCATTGACGCTGGGGGCACCAGCAAAGTGAGAGGCTGTATGATCAGTGGCTTTCTTTCCCACTCATGGAATTCCATTTTACAGCTTAGTCTTTAGTGATTGACTATGACTCTCTGACTAGGAGGCTTGACTCGCACAGTCCTTATGTGCTGCAGCCCTGGGGGCTGGTTGGCCTTTGGAGAACATCTCCAACGCTGACTGTCCTTATGCCCACTTGGCCGAGAGAGTGGGGATGTACTGTGGGCAAGGCATCTCCACTATAATCAAATTTCTGCCCAGTTTCCAAAACAGCAGCTGCCTCCTCTGCTGTTTTGGAGGTCATCATCGGACACGACGGACAAACATACAATGGTAAAAACGGTCACATACACAAAATCTCATCATAGGTAAACCTCACAGCTCTAGCCAAGGAATGAAAAAGAGAGAGAAAAAACCCTTAAATATGACAAAAAATTTTTAATGGATTTATCAATACAAAATAACACACACACACCCCCCCCACCCCCTCCACCCAAAAAAAATTAATTCATGAGTTAATTTTTCTTAATTATCATCTGCTATACTCTACCATAACAACTGTTGGATCAAAGAAAACATGTTTGTTACAAAGAAGATGAAAGTGATCATAACGCTGCTATAACAGCTTAGCTTACAGGACAAGCTGAGTCAGTGAGATGTCCAGTCTCAAATGCTGACCACCACCATTTCCCTAAAGCCACAATTTTCCCAAATCAACTTTCTGTGCTTTGCTTACATCTTTATGCACACTGTGCATGCATGCACACACAAACACACATAAAGACACACACACATTATGGACACATTTTGACAAAATGTCACCATTAAAGCATTTGTATTAAGTACACAAGTCCCATCAATCAAGACTGTAAACTAAATAAGATTATAACAATACAGCCATTTTCAATAACTTAAACAAAAAATTTTAACAACATTTTGACAAAAACTACACACATTAGAAGCAGATTTTTTGGTGTGTGTGGGCCATATTGAAGATTATTTACTACAATTGATGACAAATATTGAAATCAGATCCTTCTCTTCCAGTCCTGCAATCACATTATGGGTGTAAGGATTTTTATGAATTTTATCATCACAATACACATTAGTGCGCCTTGGCTTTAGTACAGTTTATCAATCATATACACATTAGTGTGCCTTGGCTTCAGAACAGTCCCCTACTTCACCAGGCTGAGAATGGGTACTTGCCTTCTATTGGGACAGGGAAAGTAAAGCAGTGAGGGAGAGGAGATGGGCAAAGCCCTCAATATGCTGGTTCCTAGAGAAGCTGAGATATCCAACTCCTCGCTCCCCAATGACCACACAGGTTATGGGAACACCTTTACCTCTACACATTCATCCAAGCATTCATGCACACACTCTTTCCTTCCTACTCACTTTAACAGGTCCTTCTCCACGATGTCCAGCATGCCTTTGAGCTGGCAGAAGAGCAGAACTCGGTGCTGGCCCACTACAGGGATGTCGGGGTCCACTGCTGCCTCTGCACTGCTGCTGCTGCCGCCGCCTTCCCCACTGCCGCTGGTCAGGCCAATGCCACAATCCAGCAGCAGTTGTCTGTGACAGAAACTCACATTCATGAACAATCTTTACATAGTTCTACTTTTTTTGGGGGAGGGGGGGGGACGCGAGGGCTTGTTTCTCGGCTAAAGCTCCAAGCTTCATCAATAGTGAAATCTTACGTATGTAACCATTTTTACCCACCATTAAGGTGGCCCTATTCCAACTTTGGGGATGGGGTCTGAACGTGACTCTGTGTGCATGCGTTTTACTTATGTTTGTCTTCTGTTACTGCTGGCACAAAAACTGTCTACTCTTTAAAAAGCGGAACAAGTTTTTAACATCTGTGCAAGATGTTCTGCGTGCGTTTGCACAAGGGGCTTTAGTTTATAGTCTCATCAAGACTTTTGGGGAAGTGGAGTCAGTACTAATGTTAACTCTAGGGTAAAACTCCCTAAAACAAACACCTCGGTGGTAGCTTGATCCCGCACTGTCAGATCACAAGCGCAACACTCTAACCCCTGGTCTATCCCCCACCCCTACTCCATATATTTTCCCTCAAGTGAAAATTAACAAATGTATCAAGTAAACTTATGTACATGGTCTTCCAACAGCAGCATCTGGTTATCATCATTAGCAAGTCAGTCATTATCAAAGTTTGTCATTTATTTTGTTTTCTTACATGTACATGCTTTGTGTGTGTGGGAGAGAGAGTGAGCGACAGAGAGAGAGAGAAAGTGTGTGTATGTGTGTATTTTGTCTATAAATGTGTGTGTGGAAGGGAAAGTGTGTGCATGCATGTACATGAATACACATATAATAACAATAAATGGAATTTATATAGCACTATATCTAGTAAAAAACCAAATCAAAGTGCTTTAATTCATCCTACTCATTTACATGCAGCCAGTTACGATTAATAGGGTTTTTTAAATACAAATTCAAATGTATACCCACTCACTCGCGCGCACGCGCACACATGCAAACCCACTCACACATATAAAGGTTGTACATTCCCGCAGGGTGTTGGGGTTTGGGCTGTTGAGGGCAGGGACAAAAATGAAATGCAAGAGGGGAGAATCTTAGGTTTTAAATAAATGTGTCTTGAGGCCGGATTTAAAAGCGTCATAAGAAGGCTTTTGGCGAAGCGAGAGAGGGAGGTCATTCCAGATCGATGGACCAGAAACAGAGAAAGAGCGACAGCCAACGGTGGACTGGTTGAATCTAGGTATTCTGAAGCACAAGGTATCTGCAGCAAGCGGAGGGAACAAGAAGGAGTGTACAGGTGAAGACATATGCATGTGTGTGCATGGATGTTTATGTGACCCTCAAATCATGTACATGTATACATCTATGTGTGCATGCTTCATACATGTTCAGATGCCAAGTCTTGAACGCAAACATGTCAATCTCCTCAATCAAGTTACTGTACCACACAAGAGTCTGGAATACAATCTTTTTTGTTCTTTCTTTTTCCTTTTTCACGTTCCTCAGCTAGCTGGCGAGACTTTTGCATATGCAACTGTTTTTTCCCCTACCATTTAGGTAACCATATTCTGATTTCAGGGATGGTGTCTAAACATGACACCTGTGTGCATGCATGTTGTTTTTAAAAAATTCTTTGTCATCCATTCCTACCCACACACAATAGACTACTCTTCTGAAATGCAGAAAGGGTTTGAACGGGTGCACAAGATGTTCTGCATGCATTTGCACGCAGGGCCTCAGTTCATAAACTCATCTGTCTAAAATCACTTAAATGTGAATAGACGTTAAACTGACGATATAATCCGAAGGACTTTGACATTCAGTTCAACAATTTTCTGGTCAAACTGGAAAAAAAGGGCAAAGCTGGGAATCAAACCAGGAACCTCACGGTTTTCCTTTTAGCAGGCGAACGTCTCAACCATCCTGCCACCTTCCTACTTGAACGCGTTCTGTTTTCCTTATCACACACACCAAAATGCATCACACGCACAAACGCTCACCTCAAAGCCGTTAACTTGGGCGCATGCTGCAGATCATGCAGGGAGGTTCGCTGCTGGGCCAGGCGACCCATCACCTCCGTGTTCTTGGGGTGGGAGCTGGTCAGGACCACGCCGGGTGGTTGCAGACTTTCCTGAGGTACAGCAACGCCTTCAGCACACACACACACACACACACATCAGGTTCCCTTACTCTCTGAATTGCAGGCTGGACTTTTGGATAGGACCATCAAGAAACAAACATATTTCATCATGCACTTCAGAAAGGAAAAAGTCAGAAATGGGTGGCAGGCACTGCACTGATGCTGATGTACTCTTCCTAGGGATAGCCACTCACATTTCATGTGGAGAAATCTAACAGGACTGAAAGTAGTGTATGTATTCTTCGTCAAACACTCAGACAGCAACTATTGTCTGTTATATGAGCAAAAATGCGTTGCACTACCTTTAAGTGCCTGGCATGTCACACCCAGCACATCCGACTCCAGCGTGGGAGAGAATTGTTATTTTTTAAGCCTGTTCTAGAAAAAAGGGAGGAGAATGGACCAAGAAGACAGAGCATAGGCAAGAAGAAGATGACAGGAAGAAAATGAATAAGGCAGAAACAAAGAGAGGGATAGAAAAGAGGGAATTTCTAGCACAGACTTTCCAGAAGGTGGGGATGGTTTTTATACTAACAGGCCCCCAGCATCCCCACAGGGTAAAAGTGGTTGACAATACACAACAATATTCTCCAGTTCTTACAATGCAGCAAAGTATGATACTTGACTTCAAGTTTTTTCCATTCTCTCCAAGACGACAACTACAAAACAGACATGTCACACACATTTACTCTCCAGTCCTCTCCTGTTACCACACACATGACAATCCATTTTAGAACAGTCCGTTTCTTTGGACGAAGATTTCACATGGTTACCTTCACAACAGGGGGGTGAGAGGGAAGAGGGGGGTGTCAAACAAAATATATGAACTCCATCTCACTCATCACACCAGAAATCACTGTAAGACACACTGGATGACATGTTTGCCTGTTTTCAGGTAAGGTAGCCATACTTGGACTTCAGAGAATTTTTTTCTCCTTTACAGGAGAAGGACAGCTATGAAGACGTGAAGACAAAAGAGCACTCACCTGGAAGATGTGAGAGGCTCCCTGTACATTGGCCTTCTTGCTTTCCTTCTGGTCCTCAGTGATGGACGACACCACATCGTCCACGCCTCTCTTGGCTCGGGAACGAGCAAAGTCCTCATACAACTCAACCTGCGTGACAGAACAACAGGTAAAACAGCTATGATTGCACTTATGACAAACAAACAAACAACATTGACAACAGCAGAATTGGAGAAAAACGATCAACTTAGTTTAATAACTCTCTTGCACTTATACTGGTAGTAGCCAGGATTTTATCATACACCTGTACTTTTCATTGTGGCAGTAGTTGGGAGCAGGGGGCTGTAGCTGTGTACCCCACACTGGCCTGTACTTACCACTGGCTCAGCCCCCCAATACATTAGACACTGGGGAGACTCAACCATGGCCCAGTCAAGTGTCTACAATACTTACGGGTTCTGGAAACGCCCCTAGTCACTGAAAAGAGGGAAGGAAAAGAGGAAGTCACTTTATGGATATCTTCTGACAATTGCCAACAACAAAAACCACAGAGGGAGTTTCTTGTTTGTTCGGGTTTTTCTCTCCTCTGCTCTGTGGCTAGAGCTCCGAGGTTCACCAATGGGGAGATGTTGTATGTGTGACCGTTTTCGCCCTCCATGAAGGTGGCTGCATTTGGACTTCCAGGGGGAGTTCAAGTTCAAAGGAACTGAATGCAAGAAAAACCCTAAAATATATGAATGTTTCTATACTACACTACAACGGACAATCAAACAAAATTTAACGAAGACAAAAAGATGTAGTCAAATATCTCCATGAGTCACAGTCTCAGCTACCTGAAGAGGACTGAGCTCGCAGTAGTAGTCCTGGATGATTTTAGGTGGCAGGTCGTTCAGCACATCCTCCTTCATACGCCTCAGGATGAACGGCAACACCTGTCGGTGCAACTTCTCCATGGCTAGGGCACCTGTAAACAATGATGAAGTTTGCACATTTCTAGGGCAGGTGTTTGGGGGTTTTGTTGGCTTTTTTTTTTTTTGGTGGGGGGGGGGGCTTTTTCCATGAATTAAAGTCACCCAAGCTCTACACATTTTCTCACCATATACACAGCTATGTTTTTAATTCAGAAGATATTTTTCCTTGGCGAATGAAGGCCGTTAACTCAATGAGGTTGTGCCAAATCTTAAGCAACTCTCTTTCACTGTGACGTGCCGAAGCTCAAGATTCGGCAGAATTACAAAAAAATTTTAATACACTAAATGATGTTCAACTGAAGGGAAAGTACTCTGGCCTGTAGGGCAATCTTTCCTTGACCATAAGCTTGCCTAGTTTGCATGTGTTGGTTACTTTTCTTTGACATGTTGACAAGTGTATTCTTTGGGATTTCGGGCTCTCCGGTGTTATGCTTTTAAAAACAAAAATTGTATAGCAAAAAGTGACATCAGATGGTTTCAGCCAACTTCAGGGAACTTTACTTTGGTGAAAAATCATCACATTGTTTCAAGGAGACTAGTTAATGAACAGTTCAAGCCATGTAAGATAAGCAGCCCTAATTTTCAAAACTTTTTTTATTTTTCAGCATTCAGCGACATATTTTGAAAATTTGTAAAAAAAATAATTACAGTCATCTATTGAAAAATTGTGTGACAATCTTAAAAGTAGACATAATAAACTTTTCAATGATGTATAATTTGTATGTCTTTATTATGTTGGGTAAATGTGCTGAATTTTTCAAATATAGCCAAAATCACGCGTCACCACAAAATGGCAGGATGCATTTTACTGTGACTCCATTGAGCTAAAGTAAGAACTTGCAACACATGAGGACAATCTCTATTACGAAAAATTTCAAACTATGACAACATTTTAATGTGGGTGTTGGTATTTAAAACATGCGAATATAACTAGTCAGGCATCCTGGCCATACATTTCACACCATAGTGCAGTGTAATGTAGGCGTTAGTGTTCTAAAGATGTCAATATAGCTAACAAGGCATACTGGACACACATTTCACACCATAGCAGCATTTCAATGCAGGCTTTTGCCACTTCAGGTAAGCAAGCTACCTGGGCTGTGGCCACACTCCACAGTGGCCAGCAGACAGGTGACCCACCTGCTTCCTGCTCCTTGGAGGTGCTCTTGGCCTCCCTGGACAGCAGGATGGGCTTGCCGAACCTGGCCTGGAACTGCTTCTCCGTGCCCAGGAAGCCCGGCATCAGGAAGTCAAACAGCGACCACAGGTCCAGCACATTGTTCTGTATGGGAGTGCCCGACAGGATCAGGCGATGCCGGCTGGTCAGCTGCTTGGCGGCTTTCGACAGCTGTCAGAAAATGTTTATCACGGGTTACATGCTTACTGGTGTTTAACTGTAAAGCTGCTGTCTTTTACACCACAGCTGTCAGAAAATGTTTATCACGGGTTACATGCTTACTTGGTGTTTAACTGTAAAGCTGCTGTCTTTTACACCACAGCTGTCACAAAAATATTGACACTGGTTAAGCAATTACCTGGTATATAACTGTAAAGTAGCTTATTTTAATACCTTTCCCCCACCACAACACACACACGTTTGGTGTCAAATAAGTCTTGTTCTGACTTAATGGCAATTAAGTTTTCTGATTCTGATTCACACACACACAAACCATGTCTGTTATCATGCTTATCACAAGCATTTCTTTTTCAAATTTTTAAACAATAAAAACATGGTTATTATGAACACAAACGAAAATTATATTTAAAAAACCCACTTTGTACTAAGTTTATGGCCTTTATCTGTTCAATGATTAACATTCAGAGAATGCACAATATGGTAACATCTTCATGTTACTGCTTGAATTATTGTTTTCTGAAAAAAGTGATAATACAATCTTCTACTAGATTCAGACTAATAGAGATAAGCATGAGGAATGACATTGATATGTTGATTTACTAAAAATAGTTAACCATGAACAAACAACTACACATGATGAACATCTGGTGTTATTGATGTGTTTGCCATGGATATATATATTGGTAACAATTAAGTGAATTTTAAGAATTTAAAAAAAAGAACAATTAATCCCTGTTTTAAAGTTCATCAAAGCAAACTGACCTTAGTCTTTCCATTACGGATGATGTGACCTTCATCAAGAATGCAGTAGTTCCACTTCAAGGCACTGAAACATCACTGATACATATTAATTCAAAATAACAAAGACAACAAAAATTAATAAAGAAGCACAATAATAACACATACATGACCATCTCAACAACAGAAATAATAGTCATTGTCACAGTTGCAAGTTGCCCAGGTAAGCACCCCTGGGGTCACCCAGAGTACACATTCTGTCTGACTCCTCCCACCCAGAAACCACAGTGAGAGCGTACACTTGTACAAACTGGACAAGAAGGTTGCATCTATCACTCTTCTCAAGCATCTTGCCTCATACCAATGTAGGCAGCCATACTTCCACTTCAGTGGATCAAGGAATTTCTTTGCTCCTCCAGAGCACAAAAAAACCACATATTGTTAAAATACTTGAGCTTGTCACAGCTGGAGGCAATCTCAGCACATCATTTGACAACAACCTAGCAACATGTTAATGATGGCCTTGGTACTTAGCTGACCTCAATAGCTGACAAACACAGCTTGTGGCCTGGGCCGGCCAGGAAACAATTGTAACCAGCCCCTGTGGTGTGCAATGGCACAAAGAGACTGTTGGTGTAGAGCGATTTAAATGAATTCATTCATTCCTACAATGGGGTACCGACAAACTAAGCTCCCAATGCAGTATTTTTGTGTTATGGGCTCGTTACACCACACTAAACCAGTCCCTTAACCTTGACTATCCTTGAGGTGCACTAAAAAACAACAAAAAACAAACAAAAAACCCAACTAGCTCTCTCAATTTATGGCAGTTGTGTGCCAACTCCTGGGTCATACTGAGGAATATACTAAAAGACTACAAGGGCTAAAGATTCGTTTGCTCTAATCTCTAATCATCACTTACCTGAAGAACTCGATATCATTTCGAACCACATCATAGGAAGCCACAATCAGATTATGCTTCTGTACTTTCTTTTGCAATCTGCAAGAAACAAACAAAATCCAATCACTCAGTGTTACTTGCTTTGTTTAGTAACTTTTAAAAAATCTGAAAAAAACTGGTCTTTCCTGTGATCTAATTTAAAAGTTGTAATAAATGAATGAATAAATAAATACCTAAAGAGCTGCAAACAGAACAAAGAAAGAAGGGAGAAAAAAACCCACAGAAAATAAAAGAAAAAAAGAAAAAAGAAAAAGAATGTCATCTTTCAAATCAACCCTTTTTTCCTTTTATATATTTTATATATATATATAAAGATATATATATTAGAATTTACACACAGATACTTTTACTCTCATGTACCATGTCTGGTTAAAATGAAGATGAAATCATTGTCTTCCTATCTCCAAAATGAAGTATATTTTTGGATACCTCTTGCAGATCTGTCATAGCACTGATACCATCAATGCATATATGCACGCAACAGATCAAACAAACCGTGAAAAGTCCTAACATGTTAAAAGTCCTAACATGCATGCTAAAAGTCCTAACATGTTAAAAGTCCTAACATGCTAAAAGTCCTAACATGTTAACAGTCCTAACATGCATGCTTACATCCTGAACATAAAAACCAACATGTCCACATGCAAAGTCCATTGATTAAATTCAACAATGTAAAATCACATGTCACTGGTAACATCTCCTCCAGAGGTATAACCCACTGAGATGCATGAGTTTTTTAATAACAATGAACAATGTAGGTAAGGGCTCTCCAAAAGAGAGGGATATGAGTGGTTTAAAAGAAATAAATATGTGCAGGTGTCTTATCTAAGAGGGAATGAGTGATAACATGAAATAAATCTTGTGCTACTTTTTTATCTTCAAAGTTTGATATCAACAACAAAAAACCTGCGGTAGGTTTATGAATTGTCTCAATCATTATCACCCCATACTGTATAAACATCATGTCTACTTCTCTGAAGGAAATCGATCGGTGCATGAAATGCACATAATGCAGTCTGTAAACTGAAACTTCATTCCACATGATCCATCACAATTTCTGAGTAAACTGCACAATGCTATGATGTCACACAAAACAACAATCACACATTGTCAATGACAGCAACTTACATCCAGCAGGTTTTGAACAAGACAAAAAGAAAGAGTGGGTATTGACAGTTTTGTGATAGTGATGAGCAAACACATGTCTGTACTGTTACTTCTTCTTCATCATCTGATAGTTCAACTGCAGAACAATAAACAAAACATGAACATGAAATATCACTATGGCAACAAGTTCTACCCGTGAAATCTACCCATTTCAAACAGAGAAATCTGCCATCATCATAAATGCTATATAATACATTACAATACAGTACAGTACAGTATAACAGTATACCATACAAAATGAAAAAACACAGTAAGATACAACATTCTTCAAATGAATACAAAGCAACACATTACAATACAAAGCAACACAATACAACACATTACAATACAATTTTTTTCCCTGTCCTCGGTCAGGGCTCCAAGGTTTACCAATGGTCAGATTTTTGTCTGTGTGACCATTTTTGCCCACCATGAAGGTAGCCGTATTCTGACTTCGGGGATGTACGCTGGGTATGTTCCTGTTTCCATAACCCATCGAACGCCGACACGAATGACAGGATCTTTTAACGCACACATTTGATCTTCTGCATGTGTACATACACAAAGGGAATTAAGGAACTGGCAGGTCTGCAGTTGAAGTTGACCTAGGAGATCGTAAAAATCCCCACCCGTAATTTACCAGAGATTCAAACCCACGACTTGTTGGACCCATCAGATTGAAGTCAAACGGTCTTAACCACTCAGCTATAGCGCCTGTCCCAACACACTACACTAAGGACAGTAAGCCAGAAACACCTTTTTTCTTCCTTTCTTTTTTAAAGCCAGAAACACCTACTTAAGTCTCTCAGCAGGGGGGCCGGCGTACATCAGAGGATTAAGGAATTCCCCGTCCACAAACTTCTTCACTTCGTACACCCAGTGGCCCACCAGTGTGGGAGGACAGATCACAATCGACGGCATCGGGGTGTCATCTGGGTTGTTCGTTTTCTATTGTTTAAAAAACACACCCACAGAAAAACAAACATTTCAATCATGTAACTGTACTACAAACTTCTTTCAACAAAAGAAACAAAACCATACAAGAAAAAATAAGAAAAAAGAAACCTGACACACTGGTTACCTGTGTTTTTAGGTAGAGTAAATGTATAAAAAGTAAGCAAACGAAAAAAAAAAAACCGAAATAGGGATAATTTCTGCTGTTTACTATATTTTAGAAAATATATAAGGCAATTATCAAAATGAGAAAAAATTAACAAAGCAAAATATTCCCCATTCTGGCATTCATAATGGTCACAGACACTGTTACAAGGTGTATCACTGTCTTATTCCCAGCAACTAACTAGAACTAAATCAAAAACATGTTTGCTGATCCATGTGGCCGTTGCACACCTACATGGCTCGTTTTTCACAGTGGACATTTTTTGTGTGTTTTTTTTTTTTTTTTTGGGGGGGGGGGCTTACTCAGCTCTGAGGTCCACATGGTGAGATTTTTCATATGCAGCCATTTTTGCCCACCATGAATGCAGCCGCATCCCAGTTGCAGGGATGTGTGCTGCCTGTTTGTGTTTCTGTAAATGTTTAAATGAATTACAAGATCTTTAACAAGCATGACTGATCTTCTTCATGTGTATATACACTAAAGGAATTAAGGCACTCACACACACACACACCAACTTTCACACACACACACACCATCTCTTACTCCCACCCCACCCCCACCCCCCACCTTCTCAGTGAACCCATCAAAAAAAGTCCCCCATGACAAGACAGTGTAGTCAGTCAGTCAGTCAGACAGACAGACAGACAGACAGTCAGTCAGTCAGTCAGTCAGTCAGTCAGTCAGACAGACAGTCAGTCAGTCAGTCAGTCAGTCAGTCAGTCAGTCAGTCAGTCAGTCAGTCAGACAGACAGACACAGACAGACAGAGAGACAGACAGACATCAGGACAGACAGACAGACATCATGACAGACAGACAGACATCAGGACCGACCTCGAACAGCTCTTGCTGCTGGCGGTGGTGGGTGGCCAGGATGCAGAGGGACTGCAGGGTTTTGCCCAGCCCCATGTCGTCACACAGGATGCCGTGCAGCTGGTACTTCTTCAGGAACCCCAGCCAGTTCACCCCGTCCTGTAGCAGCCAACACACAGTCATCATCAGCCTCGCCTTACCATCCATCTCCTGCTGCTGCAGTGCCTTTCTATTGTATTGTATACCACTTTAAGTCATGGCAGATTTCTCTACATGAAATTCAGGCTGCTCTCCCTGGGGAGAGCGTGTCGCCACAAGAGCAGTGCCACCCTTTTTTTTTCTTTTCACGTCTGCACATGTATTTGTCTCCTTATCAGATTGGCTTTTTTCTCACAATTTTGCCAGGAATAACTCTCTTCTTGCCGTCGGTTCTTTTATGAGCATTAAATATGTGTCGCAAACAGGACCATGGTTTGTCGTCTCATTTGAACACTAGCACCCAGACCACCACTCATGATCTAGTGGATGGGGGAAAAGTTTTGGGACAAAACGGGGATCGAACCACCGCACACTTCAAACCCATACCTTTCCGCTTTCTAGGCAGGCGCGTTACCTCTAGACCACTGATCCCCAGCTTAACACCCTGGGGGTCACTAAGAATATGCACTCTGTTCCATTCATCCCACCTGGAAGTCACTGAGACCATAGGTACATGCTGGATTTTTCCATGTTGACTCTGTACAGGTATCTTGCCACATAGGCAGCCATTCCTGGACCTCTGAGACTGCTTTTTCTCCTTTAAAAGAGAGTGAAGGTGGTTGTGCTAAGAGCTTGTCATGGCTGAAGACAATCTCAACAGAACACTTTAGGCACAACACCATTCTAATCTCAACAGAACACTTTAGGCACAACACCGTTCTAATGCAGGCCTCAGCACTTAGCTGACATCAATAACTGACAGAGCTTCTAGGCCTGGACCACAGCATCCCTTTAACGTGCCAGGAAAAAATGATGCACTGAAAACAAAAGGTAACAGCCACATCAGACAAAATACACATGGGTCATGGAATATTTCCATCACACCAGTGTCGGCAAATTAGGTATGATAACAAAATGAAACAGGTAAAATAAAACAGGTAAAACTTCATACAACATGTTAACCTTTTGCAGCCTAGTCCACCAGTAGTGGTGGACAGGAAGATAGAGTGTTCTGCCTCTCTGTGGTACGTCTAGGGGAAATAAGCACTAAAATTAGTCTTGAGATGTCATAGTGAGGGTAACCACTACTGTTCGTGCTCTTCCATAGGGATGCTGTTTATTCTGAAAAAAGCCCCCAGCATCCCCATAAGGGGTAAAAGCCTGCAAATATTCTCTAACAAGCAAACCCACAAAAGATGAAGGGAAGTTCAAAAGCCCTGCATCAACACACACCAGCTGGTACTTGCGCAGCTCTGCGTTGATAGGCACTGTGATTTTGAAGGGCTCCAGCTTGGAGGAGTCCAGAAGCTGATCCAGAAAACGCCGCTCTTGTTCCCGACGAGCAACCAGCTCTGCTTTCAGCTCAGGAGGGTCTGGAATTCCAGCCTGAAACCAACAAAATAATGCCATCAATGATGGATTCATCCAAAGTTAAATGAGGAAACTTCATTCATCGGCTAAGAGTCACTAATGGTGAAATTTTTGTGCAAGTGACTGTTTTAAATCAATCATGAAGACAACTATTTTCAGTCTATTTGGGATGATGTTCAGATCAAATAAAGATGATATCTTTTGTAAAAAAAAAATTGTATCTTACCTCCAAAGGCATGAGGGTGATGAGTGTGGCGAAGCAGTGAGTGGCCATCAGACGTACGGAGGAATCCTGGTCGGCCATTCGGCCCAGCACGGGCACCATCAGCAGCACGATGTAGGGCACCACCTTCAGCCCCAGGTGTTCCACAATGTCTGACCAAGGTCAAGGATTGTAGGTACACACACACACTCACCAACACACACACACACACACCAACACACAAAACAGCAGTAATCCAGTTTCATAACAGTATTATTTTTAAAGAAAACGAATATGATATATACACATGTTATTGCCAAATAACATAGAAATGTCTTGTTCCCCACATTTTTATTTGGGTAGTGTGAACTTGTAAAGTTGCTATTTCAGACCCCAAAGAAGCAGTCTTTGAATGACTTCCAAAGTAAATTTATGAACACAAGCTCATAAGAACTTCTTAAACAACTTTTTAGAAAAAACTTTCTTATCATTACAGCTGCTTTCCAGAAACAAGCAGCACCTAAAAATCACAAGCAACCATCCAATAATCCTAACTCTTCACAATTGCTGTTACAGCTGTTTGTTCCCAAAGTTGGACTGCCGCTATCTTAACAGGAGACAAATCTCACCCAAAGTGAACCTTGGAGCTGTAGATGAGGAACAGAAAAGAAAAGCTACATCTGTTGTTGTAGTTGTTTGTTTTTTAAACAAACAAATTGATATCTTAGACGCACATGCAACATCTGATAATCATACTCTTCTTACTGTTATAGCTGTTTTTCACAAACAACCAAGTAAACACCAAATAAATGCAAGCAACCATCTAATCATCCTATGTGGATGAAGAAAGGATACTGGCCAAAGTTTCAATGGCTCCCTGTCTCATCCTGGAGTCCGCCATATTGGCCAGGTAAGGAAGAACTTGTTCGATGAAAAACGTCAGGACCTGGGACGTCTTCTGCACGCTGAGAGCTGCCAAGGCACGCGCCGTCATGTGTCGCACCGCCGTGCAGGGGTGGCGGAGATGGCCGGTCATGGATTCTATCTGGTTCAGCACCTGGGGCAGTGACCAACACAGCGGGAGCCTTTAGAATACTCTATCCTATTGTACTCACAGCTGTCAGTTCCCCCCACTTTCAGCTATTCTCAGCTGCCATCCATTCCATCCCAGCTGGTGCTAATTACAGCAGAAACTGACCACACTTGTACTTGGTAAAAGGAAGGGGCTAATTTTAGCACTGGACACTGGACCTTTGATTGAGTTCAGCTGGATTTGCGAGCTGTGATATACTGTAGTGTACTGTATCGCATTGTGTTTGTATTGCATTGTATTTTTTTGTATTGTTTAGCATTTACAGTCATTAACAGTGATAATGACAATAATAAATTGGTCATTTGTATTGTGCTTTTCCTGTGACTCAAAGCACAGGACTGAGGGTAACTATATACATTTTTTCTTTCCGTGAAATTCAGGTTGCACTGCCTAGGGAAGATCGGCAGCCACGGTACAGTGACACACAATATTTACATGTCTGCCTCTTCGTTTGTGTCCATAAGCAAGTGGTCTTTTCCTTCAGACATTCTCTTGCTGCCCCAAGCTAGTTCTGAATGCATGCTGCAAATGGGACCTCAGTTTATCATCCCAGACTAATGCACTGACTGCCATTCATGATCCAATGGATTGGGATGGGGGATGGGGGGGGAGGACGAGGCCAAGGGGAGGGAGAGGGGGGGGTGGGGGGCAAAGGAGGGGGTCTTGCTTTAGATTCAAACCTAGGATATCTCCCTTTTCAGCTAGGTGAATTACCACTGAACAACTGCATAAGTCCCTGCTGTTCAGTTTCCAGACATTTCTGTTAATCTTACTTGAAAGCAAGACGAATGCTGTAGGCCAGTGGTAAAGACTGTTCAACTTCAGTCCCATGGATCCATGAAGTCATGGGTTTGAATCCTGGCAGCGTCTGGTGAATTAAGGGTAGGGATTTTTAGGATCTCCCAGGACAACTTCAAGTGCAGAACTGCCAGAAGCCTTCATTCCCTTCATGTATATACACATGCAGAAGATGAAATATGCATGTTAAAGATCCTATAATTCATATCAGTGTTTGGTGGATTGTGAAACATGATCATACCCAGCATACATCCCCAAACTCAGAATGCGGCTACCTCCACAGCATGCCAAAACAGTCACATTCACAAAATCTCACCATTGGTGAACCTTGGAGCTCTAGCCAAGGAAAACATACACACACATAATTGATTCACACACACACACATAATTGATTCACACACACACACAAAATTGATTCACACACACAGAGAATCTGTCTTCATAATGTGGTAGGCAGATGAGAAATGTATGACCTGTGTCAGGAGGTCTGGGTGGAGATAGGGGGCTGTGGTCTCCAGCAGCTGAAGAGAGTTGATCAACTCCTGCTGTGTTTCTGATGATGCACCGCTGCCTCCCTCACCGCTGCTGCTCTCTGTAACACACAACACACACACAACACACAGCACACACACAACACACACACATATTAACATACTACATACACATTGATTTGATGTTGTTGTTGCTGTGCGTTCCCCAGCTTTACACCCTGGGGGTCACCCAGAACATGCACTCTGCCTCACTCATCCCACCTGGGAATCTCTGTGAGATAGGAAGTACACCGGGTGAGAAGTTTGCGTGTATGACTATTTTCAAGTACCTCGCCACATAGGCAGCCATACTCTGACTTCAGATGATTTTTTCTCCTATAAAGGAGAGTGCAGGTTGTTATGTTAAGAGCTTGTCATGGCTGAAGGCAATCTCAACACAACATTTTAAACATAACATTTTAATGTAGGCCTTGGCAATTAGCTGACATCAATAACTGTCACAGCTTTTGGCCTGGGCCAGATTGATTTGATCAACTCCCGCTGTTTCTGACTGTGCTGTACTGCTGCTCCCCTCACTGTTACTCTCTGTAATGTAACACAGACATGTTACCATACTGCATATATTTTATTTTATATAAATATGCAAACCTCATTCCATGATGAAAATGAGCAAGACACTGATTTGATGAAAGGCCTCTAAATATATGTTTGTGGAACGTTGATGTGTCTGTATGTTTGATAATATGTATACTCTTTCTGTGTGACCATGTCTGTTTGCATGCCCAATATTTGCATATCACGTTTCATTTTGAATAAATGTGAGCTTAGTTATATGCATACTCATGCATCTATGACTAATAAGCAAAAAAAGGAAAGAGAAAGCCCTAAAAGACATCAAAAGATGTGAGATATAATGATGCAAGAAATATCGCAGCTAATCCACCAAGAAAACAAAAAAAACAACCAAACAATGGGTTTGTGATCAACATGTAAAATGTTCTTGCAGAGAAAAACACAAACATGACATAAATTAAGGACAGGTTTAAGTCATAGTATTTTTTTTCCTGTGGTCATACCAGTAAGTGTTGTAACTCCTTTCACAAACACAAAACACTAAATAGCACACTGACTCAAAGTATGATATCCTAGAACAGAACAAACTGTTAACAAACCAATTTATTACTAAGCTAACTTATCTTTTTTCTGCCCATTTTATTTCCAGCTTTCATCTACTGTAGAAAGATGCCAAAATGGTGTTAGAGGCGAAGGGCAACACAAAAACAAACCCTGAAGGATGCTTTGTGTCCTCCTTTGTGTAAACTGGCAGAGCAACAACCTGCTTAACTTCTTTCACTGGCGCTGAAGTCTGCGACTACTTGTGGCTCACAGCATACACTGACAATTTCAGCACAAGTGTTGGGTTACACCAGACAGGCCATACACTGCCTAGTTCAGCATGTCACTGACACATCAGACAGGCCATACATTACCTAGTTCAGCATGTCACTGACACATCAGACAGGCCATACACTGCCTAGTTCAGCATGTCACTGACACATCAGACAGGCCATACATTACCTAGTTCAGCATGTCACTGACACATCAGACAGGCCATACATTACCTAGTTCAGCATGTCACTGACACATCAGACAGGCCATACACTGCCTAGTTCAGCATGTCACTGACACATCAGACAGGCCATACATTACCTAGTTCAGCATGTCACTGACACATCAGACAGGCCATACATTACCTAGTTCAGCATGTCACCGACACATCAGACAGGCCATACATTACCTAGTTCAGCATGTGCATTGACTGACACATTACCTAGCTCAGCAAACACATCCACTGACACATTACCTAGTTCAGCATGTGCATTGACTGACACATTACCTAGCTCAGCAAACACATCCACTGACACATTACCTAGTTCAGCAAACACATCCACTGACACATTACCTAGTTCAGCAAACACATCCACTGACACATTACCTAGTTCAGCATGTGCATTGACTGACACATTACCTAGTTCAGCATGTGCATTGACTGACACATTACCTAGTTCAGCAAACACATCCACTGACACATTCCCTAGTTCAGCATGTGCATTGACTGACACATTACCTAGTTCAGCATGTGCATTGACTGACACATTACCTAGTTCAGCAAACACATCCACTGACACATTACCTAGTTCGGCAAACACATCCACTGACACATTCCCTAGTTCAGCATGTGCATTGACTGACACATTACCTAGTTCAGCAAACACATCCACTGACACATTCCCTAGTTCAGCATGTGCATTGACTGACACATTACCTAGTTCAGCAAACACATCCACTGACACATTACCTAGCTCAGCAAACACATCCACTGACACATTACCTAGGTCAGCATGTGCATTGACTGACACATGAGGCCGTACACAGCCAGAGCCAGGTTAAGAGCCATCAGCATACCTTCCGCTATTGAGGACGACTGGAGAGGTCGTGTGCAGTTATTCCAGAGGTCAGGCAGCTGCTGTGGTAGCTGTTCACCAAAGTGAGAGCAGACCGTGGTCAGAGCCACCTCCGCACCAAGCCGCTGCGTTGTCAGCTGCTTCTGGGTCTGTCACAACACAATCACAATAAAACACATATATATATCAACGAGGACGGGATAGCTCAGTGGTCGGAGCACTCGCTTTCCCCCAGCCAAGTTAAGCAGCGTTGAGCGTGGTTGCCAGTTGGATGAGTGACTGTTTGCGCGCCTTGGCTTCAGTACAGTTCCCCCAGTTCACCCAGCTGTAAATGGGTACCTGCCCTCTTTAGGGTCAGGGAAGGTAAAGCAGCGAGGGAGAGGAGATGGGCGTCGCCCTCAATATGCTGGCCCCAGAGAAGTGAGGTCTCTGACGCCTTGCTCCCCTACGACCTTATAGGTTATGGGACTCCTTTACCTTTACCTTGCCTATATCAACATTCTCTGCACAAACAATGCTGGGGTTAAGGCAATATCAACAACCGATCTTCTGAAGTTTTGTTTGTGTCCTATGTCTTTAATAAAGTTTTGTGTCCTTTGGTGTTGTATTTGTATAAAGTTTTGTGTCCTTTGTTGTTGTTGTTTTTTTTTTATAGTTTTGTGTCCTTTGTTGTTGTTTTTTTTGTATAAACTTTTGTGTCCTTTGTTGTTGTGTTGTTTGTTTTTATAGTTTTGTGTCCTTTGTTGTTTTTTTGTATAAACTTTTGTGTCCTTTGTTGTTGTTTTTGTTAAGTCTTGTGTCCTTTGTTGTTGTTTTTTTTATATATGTCTTGTGTCCTTTGTGTTTTCTTATAAAGTCTTGTGTCCTTTTGTGTTTTTTTTTCTCTGTCTTGTGTCCTTTGTGTTTTTTAAAAAGTCTTGTGTCCTTTTGTGTTGGTTTTTTTTATATAAAGTCTTGTGTCCTTTGTGTTTTTTATACAGTCTTGTGTCCTTTTGTGTTGTTGTTTTTTTTTATAAAGTCTTGTGTCCTTTGGCTTGTTTTTTTTTTTTAATAAAATCTTGTGTCCTTTGTTGTTGTTTTTTAAAAATAAGTCTTGTGTCCTTTTGTGTGTGTTTTAAAAAAAAATAAAGTCTTGTGTCCTTTGTGTTTTTTATAAAGTCTTGTGTCCTTTTGTGTGTTTTTTATAAAGTCTTGTGTCCTTTTGTGTGTTTTTTTAAAAATAAAGTCTTGTGTCCTTTTGTGCGTTTTTTTTATTTTTATAAAGTCTTGTGTCCTTTGGTGTTTTGCTTTTTTTTTTATTATAAAGTCTTGTGTCCTTTGGTGTTTTTTATAAAGCCTTGTGTCCTTTTGTGTTGTTGTTGTTGTTTTTTTATAAAGTCTTGTGTCCTTTGTGTTTTTTATAAAGTCTTGTGTCCTTTTGTGTTGTTGTTGTTGTTTTTTGATAAAGTCTTGTGTCCTTTGGCTTGTTTTTTTTTTATAAAGTCTTGTGTCCTTTGTTGTTGTTTTTAAAAAATAAAGTCTTGTGTCCTTTTTTTTTTTTTTTTATAAAGTCTTGTGTCCTTTTGTGTGTGTTTTTTTTTATAAAGTCTTGTGTCCTTTGTTGTGTTTTTTTTTTTATAAAGTCTTGTGTCCTTTGTTGTTGTTTTTTTAAAAAAAGTCTTGTGTCCTTTTGTGTGTGTTTTAAAAAAAAAAAAAAAGTCTTGTGTCCTTTGTGGTTTTTTATAAAGTTGTATCCTTTTGTGTGTGTTTTTAAAATAAAGCCGTGTGTCCTTTTGTGTGCTTTTTTAAAATAAAGTCTTGTGTCCTTTTGTGTGTGTTTTTTTTTTTATAAAGTCTTGTGTCCTTTGTTGTTGTTTTTTAAAAATAAGTCTTGTGTCCTTTTGTGTGTGTTTAAAAAAAAAAAAAAAAAGTCTTGTGTCCTTTGTGGTTTTTTATAAAGTTGTGTCCTTTTGTGTGTGTTTTTAAAATAAAGCCGTGTGTCCTTTTGTGTGCTTTTTTAAAATAAAGTCTTGTGTCCTTTTGTGTGTGTTTTTTTTTTATAAAGTCTTGTGTCCTTTGTGCTTTTTATATAAAGTTTTGTGTTTTTTATATAAAGTCTTGTGTCCTTTGTGCTTTTTATATAAAGTTTTGTGTTTTTTATATAAAGTCTTGTGTCCTTTGTGCTTTTTATATAAAGTTTTGTGTTTTTTATATAAAGTCTTGTGTCCTTTGTGCTTTTTATATAAAGTTCTGTGTTTTTTATATAAAGTCTTGTGTCCTTTGGGGTTTTCATAAAGTCTTGTGTCCTTTGTCCTTTCTGAAGCTTTGCCTCTCTGTGCCCACTTGCCTCCGCTTCCTCCTGGAGCTGGGTCTGGTCGGGGGGGGGCCCCATGTTGTCTGCCGGCACAGAACTGCAGGACGCCTTCTTCTCCTGCTCCTTCACGCTCGCGCTGCGCCGCAACCCACGCCGGTTCTGCTCCTGTACCTGCAACATCCATCAGAAAACAGGTCTTCAAAACAATCCACGACACATAAAACAAAAAGATAGAGGGATTTTGTTCCTCCAGTATGCCCTTTTGACAGTTGTTTTTTTCCATTATGATCATTTGTTGCTTTACAAGATTCAGCGCTATATAAATTCCATACATTATTATTATTATTATTATTATCTCTTTCAGAGAACTAGCATGATGACTGGAGTTGCCTCCTCTGTTGGTCAAGACGTGCATGGATTACTGTCACCATGATAATTATCAGCACAGGCCCATAGAATGGATGGGGGTACAGCCAGATAACTGAGGGGGAAAATATGACCTAAAACAAATACATGAATAAATAAATTATCTACTGCTAAGAATACACAGTACCTTCTGTAGGTTTGCGAGGGTAAGGATGCCATTCTGAGCATCACAGGTCACTTCCAAGGGAGATGGCTCTGCAAAGGAGAACAGAACAAGCACAGATCACATCTCTGTTTTCTCACGTTCAAACTGGGGCAGAGATTTCAACCTTTCTTCAAACTTTATTGCAACATGGTTTCTTTCAAAAGACTTTTCCTATGTACAATTTATGTGACAGCACACCAAAATGTGTTTTCTTTGCTAGAGTAGTGCATTCTCATCCTGCTAGTCAATCAAATGAGATCATACATCAAGGTCCTGAGTGTAACAGAATGTATATTTCATAAAAGCAAAAAAGTCTGAACAAAACACCCAAGTGTTTGGCAGAACAAAGGTTTGGTTATTTAAAACTTTAATGCTGAACAGTTAAGCAACCCAAAATATGCATAGTATTCTGTTCACATACTTATCAGAAAGCCAGCTAGCCTCCAAAGAAGAGTATGCCAGGTGTGGCCAGTAAGTGACATGGACGATACAAACATACCTAGCATGCTTTTTGCAACTGGGAGAGAGATACCATCACCAGGTTCAACTTGCCCATGACAAAATGCATGAAAACGTCAGAGTGGTGCCTAAACAACACCTTAAGGGAATAAGGAAGGCAAAAAAACCAAAACCCAAAGACAAGACAGAAAGAAAGAAAAAGAAAAGGAGCAAGAGAGAGAAAAGGAGAGAGAATGTGTTCCCACAACTAAGTGTGATTGGAAAATACACACGAGAGCTTTGACAACGTCTCCACAGCAGTCTATGATGACAGTGTAAACAATACAAGCTGCCTTTCATTGCGGTGTCTAAACTGCTGATCTGTTGATATCAAGGGTCTTTGAACCTGTCACAAGCTGAAGTAATAACTGGACCACACTTAACACAGAATCTTGATTTCCCATGACTTCTAGGCAAGTGGGTGATGGCTTTTGTGGTGGTGAAAAAAACATGTGTGATGTTGCACGAGTATATGAATGTGCATGTGCATGTGTGTGTGTGTGTGTGCAAGTGAGCATATGTGCACGCCTACCTGCATGTGCATACATGTGTGTGCATGTACAGGTATGTGTGAATGCCTGCCTAACTGCATGTATACATACATACACATGTCTATGCATGCATAAATATATAAAACATGTCCAACACAGACACCACACAACCAATAAAACCTCAACACTAACAACAACAACAACAACAAATCTTACCAGTCCCCACAGCACCAGCAGGTTTCTGCTGCACAGGGGACGCAACATTAGGAGTGACGGCAGCGTCGCAGCACAGGTAGCTGCACAGGTTCTTGATGATCTTGGAGCAGGGGCTGGTGTTGCTGCGCAGCAGACAGCTCTGCATGACGACGGCCAGACAGCGCGCTGTCTGCTGCCGCAGCTCCACATTCTCCTCCTTCTTCACCGCCTCCATCAGCGGCCTGATGACCGGGTTCAGCTTCTCCGGCAAGGACTGCAGGCTGACCATGGCCACAGCCAGGCAACACAGCTGCCTGCAACACAGTCACACTGCAGGCTGACCATGGCCACAGCCAGGCAACACAGCTGTCTGCAACACAGTCACACTGCAGGCTGACCATGGCCAGAGCCAGGCAACACAGCTGTCTGCAACACAGTCACACTGCAGGCTGACCATGGCCAGGGCCAGGCAACACAGCTGTCTGCAACACAGTCACACTGCAGGCTGACCATGGCCAGAGCCAGGCAACACAGCTGCCTGCAACACAGTCAGTCACACTGCAGGCTGACCATGGCCAGAGCCAGGCAACACAGCTGCCTGCAACACAGTCACACTGCAGGCTGACCATGGCCAGAGCCAGGCAACACAGCTGCCTGCAACACAGTCACACTGCAGGCTGACCATGGCCACAGCCAGGCAACACAGCTGCCTGCAACACAGTCACACTGCTGTCTGCAACACTGTACTGCTGTCTGCAACACAGTCACACTGCACTGCTGTCTGCAACATAGTCAGTCACACTGCACTGTTGTCTGCAACACAGTCACACTGCTGTCTGCAACACAGTCACACTGCTGTCTGCAACACAGTCACACTACACTGCTGCCTGCAACACAGTCACACTACACTGCTGTATGCAACATAGTCAGTCACACTGCACTGCTGTCTGCAACACAGTCACACTGCTGTCTGCAACATAGTCACACTGCACTGTTGTCTGCAACACAGTCACACTGCTGTCTGCAACATAGTCACACTGCTGTCTGCAACATAGTCACAGTACACTGCTGTCTGCAACACAGTCACACTGCTGTCTGCAACACAGTCACGCTGCTGTCTGCAACACAGTCACGCTGCTGTCTGCAACACAGTCACACTGCTGTCTGCAACATAGTCACACTGCTGTCTGCAACACAGTCACACTGCTGTCTGCAACACAGTCACACTGCTGTCTGCAACACAGTCACACTGCTGTCTGCAACATAGTCACACTGCACTGTTGTCTGCAACACAGTCACACTGCTGTCTGCAACACAGTCACACTACACTGCTGTCTGCAACACAGTCACACTGCAGTCTGCAACACAGTCACACTGCACTGCTGTCTGCAACATAGTCACACTGCATTTCTGCAACATAGTCACACTGCTGTCTGCAACACAGTCACACTGCACTGCTGTCTGCAACATAGTCACACTGCATTTCTGCAACACAGTCACACTGTTGTCTGCAACACAGTCACACTGCTGTCTGCAACACAGTCACACTGTTGTCTGCAACATAGTCACACTGTTGTCTGCAACACAGTCACACTGCTGTCTGCAACATAGTCACAGTCACACTGTTGTCTGCAACATAGTCACACTGTTGTCTGCAACACAGTCACACTGCACTGCTGTCTGCAACACAGTCACACTGCTGTCTGGAACACAGTCACACTGTTGTCTGCAACATAGTCACACTGTTGTCTGCAACACAGTCACACTGCACTGCTGTCTGCAACACAGTCACACTGCTGTCTGCAACACAGTCACACTGTTGTCTGCAACATAGTCACACTGTTGTCTGCAAAGCAGTCACACTACACTGCTGTCTGCAACACAGTCACACTACACTGCTGTCTGCAACACAGTCACACTACACTGCTGTCTGCAACACAGTCACACTACACTGCTGTCTGCAACATAGTCACACTGCACTGCTGTCTGCAACATAGTCACACTGCTGTCTGCAACATAGTCACACTGCTGTCTGCAACACAGTCACACTACACTGCTGTCTGCAACACAGTCACACTGCTGTCTGCAACACAGTCACACTGAGTTGTGGATCATATACAGGTTTTTTTCTCCCTCATAAAGATGAAATCAATGTCTTGTGTCATGACATGAATTACTGATTTTTTTCCTGTTTTTAACAACATTAAATAGCTGTATTTTTAAAGGCATGTGTGTGTGTGTGTGCATGCGAAAAGAGCAAACTTTAAGGTTTTGACACTACTTTCAATGTTAATTACAAAGTACTTTCTTACTGAATAAATTGTAACATCTGAGCATTCGACAATGAAGAAGAAGAGGTTGTAACATAAGAATATAAGTGGAGTTTTTTCATACTCCAACAGGTGACTAATCTTAAGTGTATAATAATCATGTTCTGCACTAATAATGCTAAGTGCCATTACGAATTCAAAGTGCCATGAATAATGCTAAGTGCCCTGAATGAAGAGTACCTGACAGTGAGGCTGTGCTGGTCACTGGACACAGCGGAGACAATGGTGTGTAGCTGTCGTCGCCGTTCGTTAAAACTGGCCAGGACTCGCGGCTTGAGACTGACCTTGACCTCGTCGTACACCGCTGTCACCAGATGGAGGGCATGGTCCAGGTTGACAATCATACTGCAATCATGCAAGTCATCGTCATTCCACACACACTTTCAGGGCAATCATACAACTCGTCATCATTCCACACCCACTTTCCCAAGCTTAGCACCCTGAGGGTCACCCAGAATGTGTTCTCATTCCACTTGGGTGTCATTGTGAGACTGTACCTGCACACTGGATGAGAAGTTTGCACGTGGCGCTGTTTTCAAGTACCTCGCTACATGGGCAGCTTTACTCCAGCTTTACTCCACCTTCAGAGGGTTTTTATCTTGCAAGGGAAGTGCAGTTGCTATGATATGAACTTGTCATGGCTGAAGATAAATTTAACACAGCATTTTACAGTATAACAACAGTCTAATATGGGCCTTGGCACTTAGCTTCTATCAATAACTCGATAAAGCTTTTGGCCTGGGCCAACTGTGGCTGTTTTATGTGTGCATGTGTGTATGAATGTATGCGCATGTTTGTATGCATGCATATATGTTGCTGATGTTATTGTGTTGTGTTTTGTGTGCGTGTGTTTTGTTTGTGAGTGAGTGAGTGAGTGAGTGAGTGAGTGTGGTGTGTGTGTGTGTGTGTGCGTGCGCGTGCGTGCGCGTGCGTGCGTGTGTGTTTTCCTTTGAGGGAGAAGAAATCCTCTGAAGTCAGAATATGGTATTATATATGGCAGGATGATTGGAAACAGTCATATATGCAAACTTCTTATCCAGCATGTACTTCAGTCATATTGATTTACAGGTGGGATGCATGTATTATAGGAGATCTCAAGAATGGTAATCAAGCTGGGGACCCGCCAACAACAAAACAAACAAAAAATCCCTGTGCAAATTCAACAGACAGGTTTGAGAACAGTCGTGATCTGTTGTTCTTCCTTTATCATTGATGAAGGGTGAACATTTGTCTTTCTACTTTGCAACCACAAAACATATGAAGCACTCTTCTGATACATACAAAAAAAAAGGCCAAGAGGATTACCTGGGAGGAAACATGCTTTCCAGGTTGATGCCTTCTTGTTTCAGACAAGCCAGGAAATCACGAACGTCATTCTGCATGCGTGTGAAGGCCATGGAGATTTCATCAAAATACAAAGGTTCCGTAAGGCACTGCAGCAGCCGAGCTCTTAACGGCTCCGGGCACTGGCAAGGCTGCTATCACACAGAGTTTAAAACATGGTGAGAAAAAAGAAACAGTGAGAGGGATAGATACTTGGAAATATAAAGGGGGAAGTTTAGTTAAAACAGACATAAAAGAAAAGAGAAAAGACATAGAGAGACTATTATTACAATGCGAGACAGAAAAGACAAAAGAAGGGAAAATCTAATTTTTTTAAAAATACATAGATAAAAAGGGGTTTCAATACAAACTTATGCACACATTGCTCTTCTCATTTTTTGTGGTAAATATTGTGCAGCCTTTTAAACTATTTGGTCAGTGCACTGTTTATTCCAGAGAGCTCCTTTCCCTTCTACACTTTTCTAATATGTGAAATAAATGTACACAAATGTAATGACTACCAGTAGACCGCCCATATTTATCCAAACCCTGATTCAAAAATAATGCTAGGCTGAACCTCGAATAAAAGCTAAGGGAACTGGATCCAAACACCAAACCAAAAGCACACAAAGTTTGCCAGGCACAGCAACTCTTAATGCTTTCAGAGCAGAGGTCTGTGTGATTTCAGCTTACAACCACATCACTAAAGAAGAAGTCTGATAGAATTTGGAGGATTAAGAAATAGTCAACAGCCTAACTTGGTTGCCATGTTTAATGCTAAGCTACTGTTTTTTTACCTAGACTATGCACTTGCTCTTAACAATGAGATAACGGCAACAACAGCAGCAATAATAAATGATGATGATAATGATGATGACGACGACGTCGGTGATGATGATGATGATCTGCTAATGATGAAGCCAATCACAGAGCAAAGACACACTTTTCCAGAACTCACAGAGGACTGTTGCGCCCAGTGGTAGACGACCTGAGCGATGGCGACGTGCTGCACTGCAGAGCGCGTGCTGAGGTGGAAGACGCACAGCTTGCTCAGGGACACGGCCGGAGAGTCTGCTCCCACAGGCACTGGGATCTCCGGCTGACACATGTAGCTGGCCAGCTTCCCCAGCAACCTGCCCACATCACATCACATCTCACATTACAACACATCACATCACATCACATTACAACACATTACATCACATCACATTACAACACATCACATCATATCACATTACAACACATCACATCACATCACATCACATTACAACACATCACATTACAACACATCACATTACATCACATCACCACAAACATCAACTACTGAATGCATGAACACTTATTTGAAAAGAGCATTCCCCCGTGGGGATGACGGGGGCCTGTCAGTATAAATAGCATCCCCACATTCTGTGCTAGGCATTCCCTCTTTTCTATCACTCTCTTTGTTTCTGCCTTGTTCTTTTTCTTCCCGTTACCTCCTTCTTGTCTATTTTCTGCCTTCTTGGTCCATTCTCCTGCCTTTTTGTTTTACCAGAAAGACTTAAAACATAACAATTCTCTCCCTAACTAAAGTTGGATGTGCTGGGCCTGACTTGTCAGGTGCTTAACAGCAACGCAACGCATTTTCTCTCGTATGACAGACAAGAATAGTTGCTGTATGAGCGTTTGTTGAAGAAGAAGAAGAAAAGCACATAGAAATCTCCACACCATATTACTAAAGGACTAAACAGTCATTATCAGTTATTTGTAATACATGGTGTCTGTGTCACACGAAATGGGTACATACATGTGTTAAAGTATGTTTTTATATGTTTTATAACATAGAATTTCTAAATATTTGGGCTTGAATTTGTGTTGCTTACACTGTTTATATGTGTTTACAAAGACATCATTTGCAATGAAAACAAAACAGATTCTCCCAGAACAAAAACAAACCAAGTGGACAACATGTGATGGGTTAAACTGACATCAGTCTTAAAATAATGACAGGACACATTCTGAAAACTAGTTTAGTTACCAAAATGCAGATTCTTCTTTACCTTGAACCTCTGCTCACTGCCCAACTTATTTTTTGGAGAATAAGGTTGAGACGAGGATGTAAATGCCTTAGACTCTATTTTTACATCACAAAATCAATATCAGCCTGAGGACAAAAAACAGATCCATGTCTTTCACTTCCTTTTCCTCCAGGACTCAAGAAGCCTTCAGACAGAAAAATGAGAGACAAAAAACAAAAACAGAAAAAGGAAAGACCATCTCTCTCTAGCCAAAGTCCCAACATATCGGCTACTGACAGCACCTTGCCCCGGTGATGAGAGCTCTGGTGACGCGGTCAGTCCTGGAGTCCCCGTCCTCTGCAGGGCCCACACCACCCCCGATGTAGTATCGCTGGTCAACCGCCGACGCTGCCATCTTCTGCGCTTCGGTCACTGGGCCGAAACTTGGCAGGGGCCTGAGAGTCCTGACAGGCAGTTTTAATACCGTCTTCAATAATGCAGTATACAAAAGAGCTGAAGCAATATTGTCTATCATGGTTACTGTGGATAATGCACATTTTAATCCTGGGTGACTGCTAGATTTTGGTTTTTCTTTTCATTCCTCAGCTAGAGCTCTGAGGTTCACCAATGATGAGATCTTTGCATATACAACTCTCCCCCCCCCCCCCCCCATTAAGGTAGCGGCATTCTGACTTTGGGGATACAGATGGGAATGGAACGTATCAATTTTGCCAGGAAAGTTGGGAGTATCTCCCTGCTCTTTCTGATTTTCAACTGTCATAGGTTCTTTTGACGTGCACAAGACCATAAGAACATGGGTCCAACTGGTTTAGAGTTTCGTCTGAGAGACTTGACATTCAGTTCAGTTTATCCGTCAAACTGGTAAGAAAAGGCAAGGCTGGGAATTGAACCCAGAATCTCACAGTTTACTTGTTAAGCAGGTGAATGTCTAAACCATCCCACCACCCTCCTTCATAGATTTTGATTTAAAACGGATTGCCTTTGTGTTTGCAAATCCACCAATGGTAAATAAAGCAGCCCCCCCAAAATGATGTGCAGAATCAAAAGTAGGTACTTTAAAACATTTTCTCTTTCAATAGAAATATGGAGGGGATATGAAACAAAAGTTCATTATCTTTAGTATCTTTACATTTTACCATTTCTTAGTGGATCAAAACAAAAAGTTCCTGAGGTACATGCCCAGTGACACTAACATATTGCCCATGCTTCATGTTGTTGTCGTCACTGCTGAACATTTCCCACTTAAGCCTCCACAGGGGTGGGGCACCCAGAACATGCCCTCTGTCACATTACTGCTGGCAACCAATGTGAGACTGTTAACTTAGAACACACGAGATGAAAAGTATGTGTACATATGGCTGCAGCGTTTTTTTGTTCATTTGTTTGGGGTTTTTTTCATCCTTGGCTAGAGCTCTGAGGTTCACCAATGGTAAGATTTTGCATATGTGACTTTTTCCACCATTAAGGTAGCCACATTCTGACTTCAGGGATGATGTCTAAGCATGACGCCAGTGTGCATGCATTTTTCAAATGTTGTCATCCATTCCTATAGGCATGAAATGGCCTACCCTTTCAAAAGGCAGAACAAGTATTTTAACCTCTTAACTGCCCAGTGCAAGTGCACCCTATATGCCGGGGAATAAAATTCTTATGTCCCACTGCTATGTTCATATACCTCTCACTCAGAAACTACTGCATGAATATTCCTGAAAGTCTGCCCAATGACAGTATATATATCGTAGATTACTTTGAGGCAAGCCCAAATTAGTTAGCATGATATTTCACTGCAAAAATATATTTAAAATGTAAAAAAATTGACCAAAAATATGATTTATCACTACTGTCATTCTGAGTACCCCCAATCTCAATAACGTCAAACATAAGTCTAGGCCAAATCTCTTTTTTTTTAAAAATGCACGATCAGCTGAATCATACACGATCGTTTTCATCACTGTTAGGTAAATCTACAGTTTTATTTGCCACTTTTACAGCTGTGCAAAGTTATTTATGCCTTCAACAAGAAGTGTCAGCCATTTTGAACACGAACTTCCCAAGCAGTCATGCATAAAAACATAAAATACGAGCTAAAAAACGATCGTTTTTGCTATGGTTTTTGTAGCTGGATGTTGCCAAGGAACAGGAGAGTGCCCTCCATTAATTTTGGAGTTCTTTCCCTTTAACTGTAGTCAAGGAAGCAGGCTTGTTTACTTTGGTTCGACACCCTGGAAATTTTCCGGGTTTTTGGCGTATAGGGTGCACGTTTAGCCCCGGAAAATTTCCAGGGTAAGGCAGTCTAGTGGTTAATTTGTGTGCAAGATGTTCTGCGTGTGTTCGCACATGGGGCCTCTGTTTATAGTCTCGTTCAAAGGACTTTGACATTAAGTTCAATTTTCTTGTCAAACTGGGAAGAAAGGGCAAAGCCGGAATCAAAACCTAGAATCTCACAGTTTACTTGTTTGGCAGGTCAGCATCTTAACCTACAGTCTGTTTTCAAGTACTTTGGTATATATCCGGGCAGCCACACACTGACCTAAAGATGGCCATATCTGACCTTGGCTTTGTGCTTGGCTTCAATGAGGAACTCGGCGGTGAAGGGCAGGGAAGGGGGCTGCATCAGCATGCACAGCCAGATGCCCAGCCAGGGCACGGCCGCGTTCACCACGTACACAGGGGGCACCGCCGTCAGCAGCGCCCCCCACACCCGCTCCACCAGACCCAGCAGCTCCCGGTGCGTCTCCAGCAGACTGCGCTGGTAGATGTGACGCAGCGTGTCCGGCAGGATGGGGATCACCCACTGACAGGGCTGCACACACACAGAGAGGAGTACAGGTTATATAGCTGCACACACACACACACACAGGAGTACAGGTTATAGCTGCACACACACACACACAGGAGTACAGGTTATATAGCTGCACACACACACACAGGAGTACAGGTTATAGCTGCACACACACACTGGAGTACAGGTTATATAGCTGCACACACACATACACACAGGAGTACAGGTTATATAGCTGCACACACACACACAGGAGTACAGGTTATAGCTGCACACACACACTGGAGTACAGGTTATATAGCTGCACACACACACACAGGAGTACAGGTTATAGCTGCACACACACACACACAGGAGTACAGGTTATAGCTGCACACACACACACACACACACACAGAGGAGTACAGGTTATAGCTGCACACACACACACACAGGAGTACAGGTTATAGCTGCACGCACACACACACACACACACACACACACACAGAGGAGTACAGGTTATAGCTGCACACACACACAACACACACACACACACACACACACACAGAGGAGTACAGGTTATAACATAGCACACACACACACACAGGAGTACAGGTTATAGCTGCACACACACACACACACACAGGATTACAGGTTATAGCTGCACACACACACACACACACACACAACACACACACAGGAGTACAGGTTATAGCTGCACACACACACACACACCACACACACACACACACACAGTAGTACAGGTTATAGCTGCACACACACACACACACACACACACACAGTAGTACAGGTTATAGCTGCACACACACACACACACAGGAGTACAGGTTATAGCTGCACACACACACACACACACACAGGAGTACAGGTTATAGCTGCACACACACACACACACAGGAGTACAGGTTATAGCTGCACACACACACTGGAGTACAGGTTATAGCATAGCACACACACAGGAGTACAGGTTATAGCATAGCGCACACACAACACAGGAGTACAGGTTATAGCTGCACACACCACTGGAGTACAGGTTATAGCATAGCGCACACACACACACAGGAGTACAGGTTATGCTGCACCACACACACACACACACACACACAGGAGTACAGGTTATAGCATAGCGCACACACACCACGGAGTACAGGTTATAGCTGCACACACAACTGGAGTACAGGTTATAGCATAGCGCACACACACACACAGGAGTACAGGTTATAGCTGCACACACACACAGGAGTACAGGTTATAACATAGCACACGCACAGGAGTACAGGTTATAGCATAGCGCGCACACACACACACACACACAGGAGTACAGGTTATAGCATAGCGCACACACTGGAGTACAGGTTATAGCATAGCACACACACACAGGAGTACAGGTTATAGCTGCACACACACACACACAGGAGTACAGGTTATAGCTGCACACACACACACACAGGAGTACAGGTTATAGCATTGCACACACACACACACAGGAGTACAGGTTATAGCTGCACACACACACACACACACACAGAGGAGTACAGGTTATAGCTGCACACACACACACACAGGAATACAGGTTATAGCTGCACACACACACACAGGAGTACAGGTTATAACATAGCACACCCAGGAACACAGGTTATAACATAGCACACACAGGAACACAGGTTATAACATAGCACACACAGGAACACAGGTTATAACATAGCACACACAGGAATACAGGTTATAACATAGCACACACAGGAACACAGGTTATAACATAGCACACACAGGAATACATGTTATAGCTGCACACAAAGGAATACAGGTTATAGCATAGCACACAAAGGAATACAGGTTATAACATAGCACACACAGGAGTACATGTTATAATATAGCACACACAGCAATACAGGTTATAGCTGCACACACAGGAATACAGGTTACAGCTGCACACACAGGAATACAGGTTATAACATAGCACACACAGGAATACAGGTTATAGCTGCACACACAGGAATACAGGTTATAGCTGCACACACAGGAATACAGGTTATAACATAGCACACACAGGAATACAGGATATAATATAGCACACACAGGAATACAGGTTATAGCATAGCACACACAGGAATACAGGTTATAGCATAGCACACACAGGAATACAGGTTATAGCATAGCACACACAGGAATACAGGTTATAGCATAGCACACACAGGGATACAGGTTATAACATAGCACACACTGGAATACAGGTTATAACATAGCACACACAGGGATACAGGTTATAACATAGCACACATTGGAATACAGGTTATAACATAGCACACACTGGAATACAGGTTATAACATAGCACACACAGGGATACAGGTTATAACATAGCACACACTGGAATACAGGTTATAACATAGCACACACAGGAGTACAGGTTATAATATAGCACACACAGGAATACAGGTTATAGCTGCACACACAGGAATACAGGTTATAGCATAGCACACACAGGAATACAGGTTATAACATAGCACACTCAGGAATACAGGTTATAGCTGCACACACAGGAGTACAGGTTATAACATAGCACACTCAGGAATACAGGTTATAGCTGCACACACAGGAATACAGGTTACAGCTGCACACACAGCAATACAGGTTATAACATAGCACACTCAGGAATACAGGTTACAGCTGCACACTCAGGAATACAGGTTACAGCTGCACACTCAGGAATACAGGCTATAGCTGCACACACAGGAATACGGGTTATAACATAGCACACACAGGAAGGAATACAGGTTATAACAAAGCACTAATCAGGCTCGATACAGTTAAAGATAAAGATAAAGGTGTTCCTATAACCTATGGGGTTGTTAGGGAGAGACCTCAAGGGCCAGCATATTGAGGGCGGCGCCCATCTCCTCTCCCTCACTGCTTTACCTTCCCTGACCCTAAAGAGGGCAGGTACCCATTTACAGCTGGATGAACTAGGGACTGTACCAAAGCCAAGGCGAGCAAACAGTCACCCATCCACTTGGTATCCATGCTCGATGCTGCTTAACCTTGGCTGGGGGAAAGTGAGTGCTCTGACCACTGAGCTATCCTGTCCCCTTTGATACAGTTACAATGTGCATAAAATTTCCAACGTCTTTTTTTAAAAACTCAACACACAATAATTTATGCATAAAACAAAGAGCTGAAGAGACAGTGGGGAAGAAAGATCAACAGCAAAAAGTGTTTCCAGCAAACATGTCCTTTTAGCAAAAGGTTTTCACTCTCCCCCCCCCCCCACCCCCATCTTCTTCATTTCTTAGTGTTGGTAGAGCCAGGGGACAGGGGGGGGGGGGGGGGAGAGGGTGAAGAAAAGGAAAGAGGGTGAGGTGGGAATGGGAAGGGAAGGGGAAGTTGGGACAGTATGTAGATTATAATCAGGTCTATCATGCTGACAACAGATGACAGAATTTACAAAACCACATACACACGGGGACTGGATGTAAAAAAGCACATAGGTGCTTATTCCATTATCCTCGATATAAAAGAATAAAATAAAATACATAAAAAAGAAGTGAAGAGGTGGACAGACAGAGAGAGAGGAGCACCTACCTGTGGGTTGGTGGAGTTGGACGACAGGAGACTCAGCAACGTTTGCAGCGCTGCTCGTCGCACCGTGACGATGTTGTGCCTCAGGAAGGGCCACAGTCGGGGCACAAACTCCGACAGCGACTGCGATAAACTGGAAGAGGAACAACAAATCATCACACAATATAATATTGATAATAAATCCAACAATACAAAATACTAATAATCATCATGAGAATAAGTTATGAGGCATAACAATCTAAACAATGTAATAATGGATAAAACAAAATGTAGGTAAGAAGAAGGAAAATTTCTGGAATTAAACACCCACAAAAAAAGTATTTTCCAACATCTACAGTCCCACACAAAATAATATCACCAGTCAAAATCAAAAACCATGCTGATTGTACATCAATGTGTTTAGGTCTTTTACCTACCACAAACATGAACACCTTATTTGGTTCAAACCTGTCACAGTTCTTACCACCCCATTTGACGATACACTAGTACGTCTTTGGTCAAAACAAAAAAATAAGCTGAAGACATCAATGTTCCAACCCCACACCAGCAAGTCTTCAGGAAAGAAGCTCAGTGCAGAACTACAACAACACAGACTTCATGACCACCCAAGCCTGTGACAGCACTTACAGTCCTATACTATACTAAGGCTTGTGTCAAACTGAACACTCAACTCAGCCCCAGCCGCCAGCAGCATCAGCATGACTTACAATCCCAGAGCGGAGGTGGAGAGCTGGGCCAGCAGCTGGGACAGCAGGGTCATGACGCTGTTGGTGGAGGCCGTCAGGTCATCCAGCTCCAGCAGAGTCTCCCACAGGCAGGCCACCACATTGGGCACCTGGTGCATACACAGTTCACATGGTGTGCTACACAGTTCACATGGTGTGCTACACAGTTCACATGGTGTGGCACACAGTTCACATAGTGTGGTACACAGTTCACATGGTGTGGTACACAGTTCACATGGTGTGCTACACAGTTCACATGGTGTGCTACACAGTTCACATGGTGTGGTACACAGTTCACATAGTGTGGTACACAGTTCACATGGTGTGGTACACAGTTCACATAGTGTGGTACGCAGTTCACATAGTGTGCTACATAGTCATGGTTTAGTACATAGTCACGGTTTGGGACATAGTCACGGTTTAGTACATAGTCACAGTTTGGTACATAGTCATGGTTTGGTACATAGTTCACATAGTTTGGTAGTCACAGTTTGGTACACAGTTCACATAGTTTGGTACATAGTCACAGTTTGGTACACAGTTCACATAGTTTGGTACATAGTCACAGTTTGGTACATAGTCACGGTTTGGTACACAGTTCACATAGTTTGGTACATAGTCACTGTTTAGTACATAGTCATGGTTTAGTACATAGACACGGTTTGGTACATAGTCACGGTTTGGTACATAGTCACGGTTTGGTACATAGTCACAGTTTGGTACATAGTCACGGTTTGGTACATAGTCACGGTACTAAACTGATGCTGAAACAACTCTATCACTCCGAGGCATCTAGTGTAGCAAGGTTTTGCTCTGGAAAAAAAAAGGGTTGGAACTTGTTTGGAAGCACTTAATGTTAATGAAGCACTTAATGTTAATGAAGCACTTAATGTTAAAAAAAAATAGTTTCCATCGTGAACACAGACACAAGGACACATACCTTGGGTATAATTACACAAAGTACAAAAAGGATGTTTTGGCAAGACAACAACAACAAAAATTACAATATTACGATGTGTCTAGCAAATGGGATGCCACAAAATTAATACACAAACTTTTAGCTCAGACTCAAAAAATATGTCTAGCAAAAAAATTGTTAAAGATAGTTGTGAAAATATAGGAGTAGCAACGTTTCTGTCTGTGTAGCAATCTATATGCAAACACATAGGTTTATAATATCAAATACATGGAAGAATATACATGTGTGTGTGAGAGAGAGAGTATGTGTGTGTGAGCGCATGCATGTATGTGTGTGTGTGTGCGTGCATGTGTAAGCAAGTAAGTCTTCAATTTTTAATGTCTTTCCACTTTAAGTTATACCAGACAGCCCTAAATTAGGAGACTGAAGAGAGAGAGCAAGATAGATAGATAGATATTTAGTTATTTATTCTTTTATATCAAGGATAATGGAATAAGCACTTATGTGCTTTTTTACATCCAGTCCCCATGTGTATGCGGTTTTGTAAATTTTGTCATCCGTTCCCACCAGCACACAATGGCCTACTCTTATGAAAAGCAGAACAGGATTTAATGTTTGTGCAAGTTGTTCTGCGTGCGTTTGCACACGGGGCCTTGATTAATAGTATCATCATAGATAGATAGATAGAGAGAGATATCTACTCTTGTATGTGTGTGCGTGCGTGCATGCATGTGTGTATATGTGTGTGTGTGTAATAAAGAGTAATAACAAGGGAAATACACAAATAGTATTCTTAACATAAACAGATCAAGAACAACATTTAAAAAAAAAAAAAAATTCAAAGAGAACTACAACTACAATAAATGCCCTATAGGACTTAACAATAAACCTTTAGCAATGTCAAACGTTAGCTTTGCATTGTTCAAAACTTCGTCAATGGTATTCTCAGAAAAGGCAGGGAGATGAGGTTTTAAATTCTCACATTCAGGTATAATATGGATGTGTGTGCGTGGGCGCATGTGTGTGTATGTGCATGCATGCATGCGTTCATGCATGCATGCGTGTGTGGACATATGTGTCCGCATACATAATTATGCCTATAACAGTGCAAACATGTACATATATGCATGCATGACTCTAAATAACACAGCAACCACAAAAACTTCCATTCATCACCAGATCCAACATGCACACACATTCACAGTACACCTACAAGCAGACGTAATAAGCGCCGACACACACACCTGATCCGGCATGAGCATCACCAGTTTGTCGGCCACAGGGATGAGGGAGGCTGCGGCCACGGAGCGCACATCATCATCAGGGTCCTGCAGGCTGCGGAACACAGAGGGCACCACCACTGGCAGCAGCATGCTGGTCAGATCCTGCAACCCTTCCTTCATCACTCCACAGCCTCCAGTTACCACCACCACCACAAACCATCTTACAATCAGCGCTTCATTCCAACCATCAGTAACACACTAGAGAACTGATTGCATCAAAAGTGTACCTGTGTCACGCGAACACTACTGGTGAGTACATCTTTCAGAGGTGCACGTTATTCAGCCACCTGAGGAAGATTGTGTGGCAAACAGAGATAACCCTGAAAACTATGATATACAGTCCACGAGAGGAGCTGGAAAGGACTTGCCATGATTTCTCCCAAACACATCTGACAGTGTAAAAAGAGAGACTAATGCTACTACAATGACCAGATCAGTCCTCTAAAATGTCACACATGTAATATAAAGGTAAAGGAGTCCCATAACCTATAAGGTCGTAGGGGAGCGAGGCGTCAGAGACCTCACTTCTCTATCTATCTATCTATCTGTCCCGTAGTCTGACGACCGTGGGGGCACCCTCAAAGACTCAACAACCAGTTCCCTTCATTCCTCTCTCTGTTCTGCCTTTCTCAGGGTTTTGTTGAGTTCTAGGCCTGTCCATTCGCTGATGTTATCCTCCCAGCTCTTCCTTGGTCTGCCTCTTCTTCTTCCTCCTTGGACAGTGCCTTGTAAAACTGTCTTTGCAAGTCCTTTGGATCTTGTGACATGCCCATACCATTTAAGTTTACGTTTTTTCACGATCGTTAGAAGGTTCTCATTGGGTCCAATGGTTTGCTGGATTCTGTTATGCACGCTTTCGTTGCTTATGTGGTCTTTGTAGGAGATGCCAAGGAGTCTCCGAAAGCATCTCATCTCCACCGCCTATACTCTTCTCTCCAAATCTGCAGTCAGGGTCCATGATTCACAGGCATACAGAAATATCTCTCTAGGGCCAGCATATTGAGGGCGGCGCCCATCTCCTCTCCCTCGCTGCTTTACCTTCCCTGACCCTAAAGAGGGCAGGTACCCATTTACAGCTGGGTGAACTGGGGGAACTGTACTGAAGCCAAGGCGCGCAAACGGTCACCCATCCAAGTGGTAACCACGCTCGACGCTGCTTAACTTGGCTGGGGGAGAGCGAGTGCTCCGACCACTGAGCTATCCCATCCCCATATGTAATATATGTGTATATAAAGACCTGTTGACATCAGTCAAGAAAAGAAAATGACACTGGAATGGACATGTGACAAAAACTATAGGGAAACAAGAAACTTCCAAGGAACTGTTGATATCCCCCCTCACCTTCTTCTCACCCAGGAGGCAATATTTGATACTTATAAAGTCTAGTCAGAACTTATGACAAAATTGTAAGAACTCGTAAGTCTTGCTTCCAACATTGATAATGATTGGACTTGCTGCAGCAGCGAGTGCTTTTCCTATCAACGTAATCATTTGTGACAAAGGCTGCTGCTGTTGACAATGGCTACCAGCCTGAGACTATCATGCATCTGCACCATTTCTCCAGAAAAAAAAAGAAAAGAATTCTAGGAAGCCATGCATGTCTCCATTGTATGCATTCAAAAAGCTCTGTAATACAATATGAATTGAGTAACATAAAGCTGCACCTCTTATAGAGGATGATTTATTTGTGTGGAAAGCGTTATGCATGAAGAATATATAGTACTATATTAGTATATACTGATAAATTTTCGATTAAAAAAACCCCAACTCATATATTACTTTTAAAAAACATTTTGTTTGCACCTCACACATATTTCTCTGTACCATCTGGAAATAAAAGTTTGACTTGACTTGACTTGACTGATCTGAGATAACTAAATATTTGTATTGGTGTTGGACATTCCAAGCTTGACATCAGCCAGAATATACATACACCCATTGTCATTGATCCAGCTGGAAACGACTGTGGACAGTGTATGGTGTAGCTGTGTGCTGTGCTGTGCTGCGCTGTGCTGCAGGCCACATACTTGCCTGACGGCCAGGGAGTACTTCAGGCTCAGCAGGCCTCCGTGCCGCACCTCCCACTGCTCCTGGGCCAGCAGCTGCAGGACGATGTCCACCACCCCCCTCACCCCCTCCACCGTCAGGTACCGCGCTACCACGCCCAGAACCTGGGCACACGTCTCCCGCACAGGGGCCACAACCTGTACAGGTGTTGAAAAAGACAGTGAGGGAGAGAGAGAGAGAGAGAGAGAGAGAGAGAGAGGAGAGAGAGGGAGAGAGAGGAGAGAGAGAGAGAGAGAGAGAGAGAGAGAGAGAGAGAGAAAGAGAGAGAGAGAGAGAGAGAGAGAGAGGAGAGAGAGAGAGAGAGAGTCTGTGTGAGAGTCTGTGTGTGTGTGTGTGTGTGTGTGTGTGTGTGTGTGTGTGTGTGTGTGTGTGAGTGTGTGTGTGTGTGTTTATGTGATTGACATCAAAACCTCTCCTATTTTGATATGTGTGTTACTCTTTAATAGTAATTAACAATCAGGCCTCAAAAGGTATTGCTGTTTGATTGTCTGAGATGCATCATCCAGGCAGCGGTGGAAACGCTGGCTGTTTGTGCATTTATACCATTCTTTTTCTCTTTTTCTTTTTTTATATCATTCTTTTTTTCTTTTTCTTTTTTTTATACCAGTGGATCGGTGGTCTAGAGGTAACGCGCCTGTCTAGAAATCGAAAAGTCCGGGTTCGTATCCCGTCTGGGCCCGAAACTTTTCCCCCATCCATTAGACCATGAGTGGTGGTCTGGGCGCTAGTCTTTCGGATGAGACGATAAACCGAGGTCCCGTGTGTTACAGAAAATTATGCAGCGCACGAAAAAGAACCCACGGCAACAAGAGAGTTGTCCCTGGCAAAATTCTTAGAAAAAAAAAGCCACTCTGATAGGGAAAGAAATACAGTTGCAGACAAAAAAAAAAAAAAAAAAAAAGGGTGGCGCTGCTCTTGTGGCGACGTGCTCTCCCCGGGGAGAGCAGCCCGAATTTCACGCAGAGAAATCTCGTGACTTAAAGTGGTATAAATAAATAAATAAATAAAATTCTTATTAAAAATCAGGAAAGCAATTAAAGAATGTATTGTGCACAATAGTTCATCTTTTCACAGACTTCAATTTTTGCTGTACTTTCAATTGGTGACATCTTTACACTACCAATTTGTGATTTCATTTTCTTTTATTTAATCTACTGATTACATGACACATATCAATGCATACTTCTGTACTCATACTAATATGAATATAACTCTGACATTAAAGTACATAGCAAAATGTTAAAACACAACATACACGCACACACAAACATTCTCTCTCTCTCTCAACATTTCAATGCATGGAATCATCATAAAGATATAGGCATGAAAGAACGACAACAACAAAAGCCTACCTCATCTGACACGAAATCTCCAAATCTGTCCAAGGCCATGACACTGAGCAGTCTAAGGGAGACATCCGACAGCCAGGTTTGGTTCACAAAGTCCATCTGCAAAAGACACAAGTAGATGAACACTCCACTAACACAAGTAGATGAACACTCCACTGACACAAGTAGATGAACACTCCACTGACACAAGTAGATGAGCACTCCACTGACACAAGTAGATGAGCACTCAACTGACACAAGTAGATGAGCACTCCAATGACACAAGTAGATTAACACTCCACTGACACAAGTAAATGACCACTCCACTGACACAAGTAAATGACCACTCCACTGACAAGTAAATGACCACTCCACTGACAAGTAAATGACCACTCCACTGACACAAGTAAATGAACACTCCATTGACACAAGTAAATGAACACTCCATTGACACAAGTAGATGAACACTCCACTGATAGAAGTAGATGGACACTCCACTGACACAAGTAAATGACCACTCCACTGACACATATGAACGCTCCACTGACACAAGTAAATGAACACTCCACTGACACAAGTAAATGAACACTCCACTGACACAAGTAAATGAACACTCCACTGACACAAGTAGATGAACACTCCACTGACACAAGTAGATGAACACTCCACTGACACATATCACCAGACACAATCATGTGTGATTTGATCAGAAGTGCAATATTTCAACTTAAAGCTTAACCATCAAGCCAGTCACACAATGTCTATGCAGTTACATATCTGTGTTAATAATAATAATAAATGGAATTTATATAGCATTATATCTTGCAGAGATAAAGCGCTTGCACTCAACTCATTCTTACACAGTCATACAACCAGTAACAATTAATAGTTCCAACAAGTGCAAATGTGCACGCATGCATGCATGACACACACATACATACACACACACAGGTCACACACCCTGGCAGGGCGATAGAATCTTGGCTGTTGAAGGCAGGGAAAAGTTATGAGATGAAGCAGGAGAGGAAAATCTTAATCTGACTTGACTTCTCTGTTCATGCCCAGAATAGTTCAATGGGACACAGAACTGGAAAGACCATCTCTCTGCCTAGTCTCACATTTAAACTACACATCATACAACACAGTGGTTCCTGTTTTTCACTTTGGTGTTTCCACATGGAAATAATTTTCCCCCAAAACTTCTTATCAGCCAATGCACCTGCACTGTCAGACTATAGTAATCCAAGCCAAGTGCATTCCTCAAATGATTGAAATTAATGTGTAAAATTTCAGCAGAAACCTGCCTTCATGCTAGTCACACGCCCACTACATGTTTGTCCAATCAATGACTCATGCCTGTGCCCTGGTACAAAGTATCAAACCAAAATGTGAACAGTTGGTACATCATTCAACAATAATAAACGATTCCCCAACAAAATCTGTTAGTTTATCCACCTTGATTTTGTTGGCTGAATATCTTGTCTGACATTATATGGAACAGTATATGATGTCAAAATGATACGAGGAAAAAGCTACTGTTGTCTTGTCTTGTAATAACACACACACACACACATTGTGTCAGAGTGACGGGATGGCCTAGTGGTTAGAACATTGCGCTGGCAATCTGACGACCCGGGTTCCATTCCCGTTCAAGGGGATATTTTCCCCTGGAGTTAACATCAGTGCCGACTCCACTCTCCCCAAAAGTCCTCGGATGAGACCATAAACCGAGGCCCCGTGTGCGAACGTAAGCAGAACATCTTGCACACATGTTAAATCCTGTTCCGCTTTTCGTAAAAGTAGGCCATTGTGTGCCGGTGGGAACAGATAACAGAATTTACAAAAACTGCATACACACGGGGACTGGATGTAAAAAAGCCCATAAGTGCTTATTCCATTATCCTCGATATAAAAGAATAAATAAATAAATTAACAAAAGTCACACAAACACACACACATTGTAAACACACAGACATACACACACAGAGTGTAAACACACAGACACATACACACAAACCACAGATCAAGCCACATCAATAACAAAAAGTGGCCACCACAACAAGACTGCCCTACCCACCTGGTTGGCGGGTGTATCACTGGATTTGCCAGCTCCTCCCCCATGCACTTTGATGATCTCCCTCAGACCGGTGGCTGACCCATGGCGAATCTCCCAGGAGCTGTGGAAAAGGTCGTTCATCAGGGCCTCACTGAACCACTGGAATGGCCACTCCTCCATCTGAGCAATAACACATAAGCATGATTCCACAGGTTAAGAAATAATCATGTTTCGACCATATAAGATATAGTCATGTTTCCAGTGTATAAGAAACAGCTAAGTTTCAAAAATCTTCGATTCGCGTTTCTGACACACAAGAAACAGCCTTATTTCTATGATACCAAAACCAGTCATGTTTCCAAAGTACAAGAAACAGTCAAGGTTCTAAAGTATAGGAAACAGTCACATTTCCAAATTGTATGCAGTTGTCATGTTTCTAAAATACAAGGAACAGCCTACATCACACCAAGTCTTTGAAATTTTCATCTTTTAGGTGGATCAGGAAAAGGTAAATGATATATATCTGTCCCAAACTGTCAATCATAAAACTAACAAGGAACACTTTTCTTCTTTTCCACCCCTTTTGGGGCATAGAGGACATCAAAAGCATAACATACTATTCATGCCCAAATATAATTCATCGACAAAATGGTTACAAAACATCAGTTTCAGATTACTTAATAGAACTTGAAAAATGCACACATATTAGTTACACAGCTATGTTGATAGTCTACAATTGATTTCTAACATTATATTCCTGGAGTTCATACCCCTTTTTTGTTTTGAGAGTGTGTGTGTGTGTGTGTGTGTGTGTGTGTGTGTGTGTGTGTGTGTGTGTTTAATGCCACTTAGGGATGGAATAACTCAGTGGTCAGAGCACTCGCTTTCCCAAAGCGAAAGTTAAGCAGCATTGAGAGTGGTTACCAAATGGATGGGTGACTGTTTGCATGTCTTGGCTTCAGTACAGTCCCCCCCGTTCACCCATCTGTAAATGGTACCTGCCCTCTTTTGGGTCAGGGAAGGTAAAGCAGCGAGGGAGAGGAGATGGATGCTGCCCTCAATATGCTGGCCCCTAGAGAAGCTGAGGTCTCTGACATCTCACTCCCCAATGACCAATAGGTTATAGGAACACCTTTACCTGTTTTACATTTACCTGATATCACTTATTGTGAATTAGACAATAAACTGAAGAAAACACTCACACACACACACCACAACTTAACACAACAAACAACACACACACACAGTTCATCTAGGTGGATAGTATTGTGATAAAACAAGCAAAAATGACCTATATTACAAACTGTTGATCACACACACACATATGCGTACACACACACACGCGCACACTCAAGCATGCATGCATGCACACACACACTGACCTCATCAGGGTTGACTGTGTTATCCCCTGTGTCCACGATCAGCCTCTCCTCTCCATCATCGTCTTCATCAGTTTCCAGCTTGATGCGTTTTGGTGCCGAGGCACTGCCTGTGCTTGGTTTACTGCTGTGTAGAGAGAGAGAGAGAGAGAGGATGACAACATCAGTATCTGTGGGGGGTTTAAAACGCTGTGTGTATGTGAGAGAGAGACAGAGTGTGTGTGTGTGTGTGTGTGTGTGTGTGTGTGTGTGTGTGTGTGTGTGTGTGTGTGTGTGTAAGTGTGTGTGTGTTTGTGTGTGTGTGTGTGTGTGTAAGTGTGTGTGAGAGTAAGTGTGTGTGAGAGTGTGTGTGTATGTCTGTGTGTGTGTGATATGAATGCATAAGTACATGTATACATCCTACATGTACACCTGCACCGTGCCTGTAAGAAAGCGCCGCTACAAAAACACCCCACACTAATATCTGCATCTATACAGATACATCCATGCATGCACTTGTGTCTACACAACAGGAATCCTTATCAAAGTGTCTTCAACTCAAAAAAAAACTGCAACACACTTACACATACTAACCGATATCTCACACACACACATACGCACTAACCAACACACACACCTACAAACACACACAGAGTAGAAACCCAACCTGGAATTGCCACTGACAGGAGCAGCACTGCGTTTCCTCCGACACCCTCCAGTCACTGCCAACAGCTGCTGCCTCACCAGATCTGCCAAAGGCTGAAACGATGCAAGAAACCAAAATCAGTTCTACATTTCTCTGGCAGGAAGTTTATGAGAAGGCTTCTTGCAGGTGAAAAACTATCCTTTCCAACCTTGTGGCTCAGACAGACAATTCAAAATGTGTTGTCCAAACCTAGTAAGTGGGAAAAAGACCACCAGCTTCATAAAACGTCTGAAACATTGAAAAAGGTGTTGTAAAAAGGTTGCATTCATTAGGGACATATGCTTGCGCACACAAAGTGACCTCTAACTTTAAACTGTCTGGTTTCTGTTTCAGCCTTTCAGTTCAGGAGGCTAGGCTGTCAGTCGATTTACACAACTGCTGACGTAAATATTTAAATAAATAAAAAATTCCAGCAAAACATTGGGGTCATGTTCACTATCTATCAATATCACTACCACCTTTTGAACCAGCTAGAACCAGAGTGAAACAAAATTTAAAATTGTTAAATTTCATATATTCTGATAAACCCATACATGCAAACTGACACACAAATAGATACAGTCACAGACACACGCACCCACACCATTCTTCTGCTCAAGACCATACCCAACCTGAGCATGGAGATTTTCTTTACAGCAACATCAATAAAAGAAAAGCACAAGCACACAACAACAAGACAAGTAAAGAAACCTGAATAACAGCTCTGCAACATCAAATCACACCCCAATGATTCCTCAAGGAGTTTAGAGAGGAGATAATTACGACTCGTTCATGAACAATAACTCACACAAAAAAAGAAACTCCTCAGACCCATCACCTCTTTCCGCCCTCTGACCTGTGACACTGTGGGGGAGGCAGGAGGGGTTTCCTGGGGGTCCACTGGTCCGGCCTTGAGGTCATCGTCGTTGAAGAGATTGGAGGAATCGATGCCCAGACTCCCAGCCATGTCCAGTCCCAGTCGCTTGTTGAGCAGCATCCTCTGCTGGGACAGCTGCTCCTTGTCATCCATGCCTGAACAATGATCAGCATTACTTCTCTTACTTACTGTGCAACCAACACAAGGCAGCATCAAGTACAGATTTCCTGTGTTTATTACCCTTATTTGTATTATTTGTATAACACTTTGATTTCTCTGTATGAAATTCAGGCTGCTCTCCCTAGGGAGACCACATTGCCACAAGAGGACACTACCCTTTATTTTTTTTCCTGTATACATGTTTATTTGTGACCTTATCAGAGTGATTTTTTCTATAGAATTTTGCCAGGGACAATTTTTTAAAAAACCCTACATAGATCAACATGATAAGGTACCATATCACATACCATGATGCAACTCGACATCATTTCTGATCAACAAAACACACAACAACAAAAACATAATAAATTATGGGTATCATACAACACTATGCATACATCAATTCAAAACCAACAAAATTAAACACAAAACAACACAACTCAAACAATGTAATCTGGTAACAAAATTCATATGACAAACAAAAATACTATAATTAGACTATATGTATAAATCTTATCATATATTCAGTATCCACTACACAGTTTTTACCTGACAACTCGGCATCGTACTGGCCTCCTTCACAGCCCAGCAGGGAGGTGCCATGCTTGAGCACTCGCTGGATGTTGAACTTGGAGAGCAGAACTTTGCCTGCAACGTGGGCTGCAGGAGAGGCTTCAGACTCTGTACAACACACACACACACACACACACACACACACATACAGTATAAAACAAAAAGCTCTGTACATACACACACACATACATACAGTATAAAACAAAAAGCTCTGTACACACACACACACACACACACGTATAAAACACAAAGCTCTGTACATACACACACACACACATACAGTATAAAACAAAAACCTCTGTACATACACACACACACACATACAGTATAAAACAAAAAGCTCTGTACATACACACACATACATAAAGTATAAAACAAACCTCTGTACATACACACACATATATACATACAGTATAAAACACAAAGCTCTGTACATATACACACACATACAGTATAAAACACAGAGCTCTGTACACACACACCATATAAAACACAAAGCTCTGCACATACACATACACACATACAGTATAAAACACAAAGCTCTGTACATACACATACAGTATAAAACACAAAGCGCTGTACACACACACAACACACAAACACACACAGTATAAAACAAAAAGCTCTGTACACACACACACACATACAGTATAAAACACAGAGCTCTGTACATACACACATACATACATACATTATAAAACACAAAGCTCTGTACACACACACATACAGTATAAAACACAGAGCTCTGTACACACACACATACAGTATAAAACACAAAGCTCTGTACATACACACCTACAGTATAAAAACACAAAGCTCTGTACACACACACAACATACAGTATAAAACACAAAGCTCTGTACACACACACACACACACACATACAGTATAAAACACAAAGCTCTGTACATACACACACACATACAGTATAAAATACAGAGCTCTGTATACACACACACAACAGTATAAAATACAGAGCTCTGTACATATACAGTATAAAACACAGAGCTCTGTACACACACACACACACACCGTATAAAACACAGAGCTCTGTACATAAACACAGTATAAAACACAAAGCTCTGAACATACACATACATACACACATACAATATAAAACACAAAGCTCTGTACATACACATACATACAGTATAAAACACAAAGCTCTGTAGACACACACACACACCGTATAAAACACATAGCTCTATACATACACATACATACAGTATAAAACACAAAGCTCTGTACATATACATACATACATACAGTATAAAACACAAAGCTCTGTACATACACATACATACAGTAAAAAACACAAAGCTCTGTAATACACATACAGTATAAAACACAGAGCTCTGTACACACACACACACATATACAGTATAAAACACAGAGCTCTGTACATACACATACATACAGTATAAAACACAAAGCTCTGTACATAAACACATACAGTATAAAACACAGAGCTCTGTACATACACACATACATACAAACAGTATAAAACACAAAGCTCTGTACATACACACATACAGTATAAAACACAAAGCTCTGGTTAGGTTAGTTCAGGATATGTGTGTGCATGTGTGTGCGTGCGTGATTGGGTGTGGGTGGGTGTGGGGTGCATATGTGAGTTTGTGTGGGTGGGTGGAAGGGTGCATATGTGTGTGTGTGTGTTGGGGGGAGGGGTGTGCGTGCATGCATCCTAGTGTGTAAATTAACATATTTCTCTACATGTGTAATAAACTTTACTTATTGCCAGTTGTTTTGCCTCTTTGTGTGTGTGTGTGTGTGTGTGTGGTAGGGGAGAGGTGTGTATGCGTGCGTGCATGCATCCAAGTGTGTGTGTGTGGGTGTGTGCGTGGGTGTGTGTGCATGCGCGTGTAAGTGTGTCCAAGTATGATTGCCTGTATAATGTATGTTTGTCAACGTGTCTTTGTGACCCTCACTAGGATGCATGCTTATTTTGTTTTCTGTATGTTTTTCAAATATATATATACAGTGTCACTAATTGTCTTTTAAAAAAAATGTAAAAGATTATTTTAGACAATGTAAGAAATTCTTTTAAAAGCCTGGCCAATGTGACCATTGTTTTGAATGTTTTCAAATGTCAGTGCTTATATTGATTTTTTATATCTTAATCCTCAGCAGCCTGACATTGTTGCACACATTTGTATGCATTATTGATTATGTTGAGAAAAAACGCTTTTGTTTCAAATTCTTGTCTTACTAGACAAACCCTATCAAATCTATGCACCAGGTCAGGGATCAGAGCTGCAGGTATGGTATGACAATGTGGCTAAAAGGAGGATTTTGTTTCAAATTTCTTTTAAGCTAGACATACAATATTGACCTTATGCACCCAGTCTGGGGTCAGAGGTACACAGGTCAGGTATGGTGTAACAGTGTGGCTAAAAGGAAGATTTTTATTTCCAATTTCCATTAGCTAGACCTGTAAGCCTAGCATACATCTGACTTATGGAGCAATGACTCAGAAGCCGGTATAAGACAAGCCAGAGATGTGCACAGCTATGGAGATCTATCTATCTATGGAGTGTGGTTAAAACAAAACAAGAAGTGTAAGAACAGGAACAACCTGACTTCACGGCTCCTTTGGGCGTCCAGGGGGGCACGTTTTTAGCGATGGCCTCCAAGGCCTGTCCAGCTGCCACACGCGTCTCCCAGCTGCTGTTTCGCAGATAGCCATGCACCTGTCCACCACACACACACAGTCACACACACACACACACACACAGTGACACACACACACACACACAGTGACACACACACACACACAGTGACACACACACACACACACACACCACACACACACACAGTCACACACACACACACACAGTGACACACACACACACACCATGTCACGTCTGCACCAAACAAAGACTTGCAGGTCTAGAGTACATATGTTTGCGAGAACACACACATGTGCACACAAAAGTACATCATCACACAGACACATGTGGAGACACACGCAGGTGTACATGCACAAACATACACACATGCAAATATACATTTATACATACACACACAGATAACACAAACACATTCCATTAATGAAAGACACTGCATTAAAAATATTTAAAATGCACACACACACACACACACAACCTTCTGAGCTCAGGTAAAGTGTTCTCAATGAATAGTTTCTCCCTTATCCACAACACACACACACACACACACACACACACACACTCATACACAACCTTCTGAGCTCAGGTAAAGTGTTCTCAATGAATAGTTTCTCCCTTATTCTCACACACACACACACACACACAACACACACACACACACACACACACACACACACACACACACAACTGTTGTGTTCTGAAAACATAGTTAATCAACAAAAGCACTTAACCACCCCTGACCAAGGAATTCACGTTATCACCACAGCACAGCACAGCTACCAGCAAGTACAAACATACAACAGCTGTATTTCTTACTAGGAGCTCCGGCTGCCTGATAGTGATAACATTTTTTATCCAATTTTTTTATCACTTGATGGCAACTTTGGATGCAATATGTTACACATGTGTGGGTGGTGTGTGTGTGTGTGTGTGTGTGTGTGTGTGTGTGTGTGTGGGGTGGGTGGGTGAGGGTGTGTATATTATATACACATACATATATATATATGCACACACACACAAACAACATCAACACATGTGAGTGCACACACATACACGCGCACACACACACACACACACACACACACACAAAAGAACAATGAAAAACAATAAATGAAAACAAAGCACATCCTTCTCTAATAAATAATTTTAACATTGTAAATAAAAACACCATTCAATCAACTTGACCACAGATTCCTGGGAAAGGTGTCCAGGAAACTCTCCTATGAAGGTGTTCATTTTTGAAAGTTGGGGGGAGGGGATATTGTTCCTCAGCAAGAGCTCCAAGGTTCACCAATGGCGAGATTTTGTGTATGCATCTCTTTGCAATTAATTCAGGTAGCTGCATTCTGACTTCGGGGATGATGTCTAAACATAAGACCAGTGTGTATCTAAGCATTTTTTACCAAAAAATTGTCAAGCATTCCTACCAGCACACAATGGCCTACTCTTCCAAAAGACAGAAAGAGTTTATGTGTGTGCAAAATTTTTTCCTTGCATTCAGACATGCTACTTTCATCCGAAGGACTTCCGGCGTAGTGAAGTTTGTAATGATGCTCACTTCCGGCGAAGTGAAGTTTGTACTGATGTTCACTTCCGGCGAAGTACTGATGTTCACTTCCGGCGAAGTGAAGTTTGTACTGATGTTCACTTCCAGGAAATGAAGTTTGTACTGATGTTCACTTCCAGGGAAATGAAGTTTGTACTGATATGTTCACTTCCAGGAAATGAAGTTTGTACTGATGTTCACTTCCAGGGAAATGAAGTTTGTACTGATATTCACTTCCGGCGAAGTGAAGTTTGTACTGATGTTCACTTCCAGGGAAATGAAATTTGTACTGATGTTCACTTCCAGGGAAATGAAGTTTGTACTGATATTCACTTCCGGCGAAGTGAAGTTTGTACTGATGTTCACTTCCGGCGAAGTGAAGTTTATACTGATGTTCACTTCCAGGGAAATGAAGTTTGTACTGATGTTCACTTCCAGGGAAATGAAGTTTGTACTGATGTTCACTTCCGGGGAAATGAAGTTTGTACTGATGTTCACTTCCTGGGAAATGAAGTTTGTACCAATGTTCACTTCCAGGGAAATGAAGTTTGTACTGATGTTCACTTCCGGCGAAGTGAAGTTTATACTGATGTTCACTTCCAGGGAAATGAAGTTTGTACTGATGTTCACTTCCAGGGAAATGAAGTTTATACTGATGTTCACTTCCAGGGAAATGAAGTTTGTACTGATGTTCACTTCCTGGGAAATGAAGTTTGTACCAATGTTCACTTCCAGGGAAATGAAGTTTGTACTGATGTTCCCTTCCGGGGAAGTGAAGTTTGTACTGATGTTCACTTCCGGCGAAGTGAAGTTTGTACTGATGTTCACTTCCGGCGAAGTGAAGTTTATACTGATGTTCACTTCCAGGGAAGTGAAGTTTGTACTGATGTTCACTTCCAGGGAAATGAAGTTTGTACTGATGTTCACTTCCGGGGAAATGAAGTTTGTACTGATGTTCACTTCCGGGGAAGTGAAGTTTGTACTGATGTTCACTTCTGGGAAATGAAGTTTGTACTGATGTTCACTTCCGGGGAAATGAAGTTTGTACTGATGTTCACTTCCAGGGAAATGAAGTTTGTACTGATGTTCACTTCCAGGGAAATGAAGTTTGTACTGATGTTCACTTCCAGGGAAATGAAGTTTATACTGATGTTCACTTCCGGGGAAATGAAGTTTGTACTGATGTTCACTTCCAGGGAAGTGAAGATCACCAGATGTTAACTTGAGGGAGGAAAATCTTCAAGAAGGGGCATCTTGGTGGAGGCTCAAATCCACTCCTTCAGCTTGCGGGTTCTGTGCTGTATCCACTTGTAAGGCTGTCCCTTAACCACCACCAGTTTCATAGTATGAACCAGAGACAGATCCCACATTTCCCAGCAAGACAAGGAAACAGTCTAGCTCTGCCTGCCCACACACCCACCTTGTCCAGCAGGTTGTTGAGCTCATAGGGGTGGAGTCGCTGTACCTCCCCAAGCTGCTCCGCTGCCGACTTCCGAATCAATGGTGTGGAGCCAGTGTCCAGCAGCAGAAACAACCGGTCCAATCTGTTTGTTTAATAATACAAAAAGAAGACAGAAAAAAGGAAACGGCTTATTCATCAATAAAAAAGAAAGGAAGAGTTCAGTAGTAAACTAATGTTCCCGTTTGCTTTCTCCATGAAGTTAGACACACACACAGAGACACAGACACAGACTCACAGTGTGTGTTTTGTGTGTGTGTGTGTGTGTGTGTGTGTGTGTGTGTGTGTGTGTGTGTGTGTGTGTGTGTGAGTGTGTGTGTGTGTGGTGTATGTGTGTGTGTATTTATTCATTTATCTGACTTTTTATTTATTTCATTCTTTTATTTTGAGGATAATGTGTGTGTGCATACATGTATATCTGTGTGTGTGTGCGTGTCTGTGTGTGTGTTTGTGCATTGGTGTATAAGTATCTTTGTATCTTTGCAAAACAACAATGCAGATTTCAGTGTTCAGACATCACTAGTGCATTCACCCATACAATGTGTTTGCCAATTTTATACATCACACTCATGTATGGTCTCTTTTTTCCACCCACACTTCCCTCTCCTGACAAAAGGCTAGACCTTACAAACTGCTATAAAATAAACAACAATTAAAGAATGATTTTTTAAAAAGTATTTATGAAATATGTTGAAGCCAAAATGGACAGAACAGCATTTGAAAAAATGCCACCATAAAAAAGTTATATTAAAATTTTTAAAAAAGGAACTAAAAAAAGTTTATGAAATACTTGGAAGCTAGTCAGGCCTGAAGACAGAACAGCTTTGTGAAACGTTGTGTGTGTGAGTGTGTAAGTGTGTGTGTGTGTGTGTGTGTGTGTGTGTGTGTGTGTGTGTGTGTGTGTGTGTGTGTGTGTGTGTGTGAGTGTGTGTGTGTATGTGTGTTGTGAGTGTGTGAGTGAGTGAGTGAAAGTCAAAAACAACAATACTGACAGGCACATTGATACGTATAATTATCTTTAAAAAAATGCATTTCAAATTGGTATGAACATTCCAAGATAGCTTTAAAAAATTTTTAAAATCACACACACAAACCCATGCACACATACCCACACACCAATGTAGGAATACAATGTTGTAAAAACCATTGATTGGAAAAGACATGTAAACTTATTATTTACATGTGCTCGCACACACACACACTCACACATAGACGCACACTTGCGCACACCCATACACACACACCAATATATGAACACACTTTTATAAAGACTATTGACTAATAAACGCGCACGCCCACACACACACAATAATGACCATTGACTAGTGAAGACATAAACTTACAGTTACACACACAATTTAAAAATCATTTAAGCCAAAAGTAAGATACAGGAGTACTTATTTTCATGTCAAGTCAGCCAAATGTGTATTTCCAAATGGTACATTAAAAAAGCAAATGCTTTTTTGCATCAAGTCATCTATGTAGGCACAAAAATCACTTCAATAATATTTTAACTATAACATTGTGTGTGTGTGTGTGTGTGTGTGTGTGTGTGTGTGTGTGTGTGTGTGTGTGTGTGTGTGTGTGCCTTCTATAATTTGCAGAGCCACAGTTTTGTACTGACGGTCAGGTGGAAAAGGTGTTTATTGCAGTTTTATAAGATAGCATAAAATGGGAGAGAGAGAGGAGAGAGAGAGAGAGAGAGAGAGAGAGAGAGAGAGAGAGAGAGAGAGAGAGAGAGAGATCTAGTGAAACAGAGACTGAATCAGAGACAGAGAGAGAAGCTGTGCGTGCATGCATGCATGTGTGTGTGTGTGTGTGTGTGTGTGTGGCAGCGTGCTTATCCCATGGGACAGCAGCCCAGATTTCATGCAGAGAAGTCTGCTGTGACTGAAAATACAATACAGTACAATCCAATACAATCACCTTTAGTTTAGACCACCAAACATAGATGTACAAACCGCTGATCCTGACTTTTCCAAAGTTTGCAATTTATACAGCATACTAGTTCTTTTGTTTTCAGTTACTACACTGCAGTGTTTTGGGGTGGTGGTTGTCGTTTTGTTTTCACTTTTCAACAGTAAAAAAAAAAAAAAAATTCTTCAAAATTACTTTTTTTTCCTGTGGATGACTTAACTATGGTAAATAATATTAACATGCTTTAGTATTAGACTATTACTGTGTATCACATGTATGCAATTTTCATTTTTGTTGCTTGTATACATGTATCCCTCCATAAGTGTTGCATGTCAGATGATCAGTGAAACAGTCCTTGCTATGCTGGATCTCAGCTGCAACAATCCAGCCATGTGCTGGCACATGCCATATATACATGATATATGTTTTGCTGGCAAGTGTTCAACAGCTGTCAACTGTCATTTCTGACTTGATATGCAGCAATACAACAGCACATGCAGACAAGAAAGCAGAGATCACGCTTTTACTGCCATTCTTTCACTTCGAATATTGTTCTTTTTTGTTCAATGGCTAGAGCTCCAAGGTTCACAAATGGGTGATATTTTTGCAATATGCACCATCCCCCCCCCCCCCCCCCCCCCCCCCATCATTAAGGTAGCCACATTCAGACTTCATGGATACATTTGGGAAATGAGCCTACAGATTTTACCGGGACAGGTGGGAGGTACCGCCCTGCTCTTTCTGACTGTCAACTGTCGCGGGTCCTTTTGATGTTCACAAGTCTGTCAACTGGGAAGAAAGGGCAAAGCTGGGAATCAAACCCAGAACCTCACAGTTTACTTGTTAGGTAGATGGATAGGTATCTAAACCAACCATCCTGCCACCTTGTCTTACTTTGGATTTAAATATATGACATTATAGATTTTAAGGTACATAAGTTAATATTAATTAGGAAAAACAAATAATTTGGGTGATAGTTCAGCAAACCATTTTCTAATTTGACACTGGTCTTCTTCATAGTTCATGTTCCAAATTGACAAACATCAAAACCAGTTCACAGCTATGAAGAAGTAGCTGTTCATGTTGGAAGACCAAACTATAGTATTTTAAATACTGTGATCACGATGTTGTTTCATGAACTATTTGTGGGGGCTGAGTCTGGGTGTAACTTTTAGCAGTATATTTTTGTTTCATTAACTACTTAAACAAAAACTAATATATTATTAGAGGATGGGTTTAAACACATTTTTTTAAAGGCTTAAAAAGTGCTTTTCTGACCTTGTGAACTTGGAATTGATGTCAAGGTCACCATGACTAATTTTCAATGGATAAGATTTTTTTTTTAATTTGTGCACTGCAGTGATGTAAATTTTAACATAATGAACAAGTTATGATTTAAAAAAATTGTTGGCCATTAACATGCTGAAACTTGGTAAAGAACTGACCCTTAAGATGCCCTGTTACTGACAAACACACAGATTATAAAATATTAAATACAGTATATATATATATATATATATACATGGCAACCTTCAAATCATAGACTATGACAGAGCAGTATAACACAGCCCCCTGGGTTTTCCCACTTCATTATGAAAAAAATCATCTCTCTCTCTCTCACACGAACATACATACACAAACACGCACAGTCAGGCACAGTTGAGTTACACACACACACACACACACACACACACACACACACACACACACACACACACACACACACAACATGAACAGACAAATACAAACAGGTGTAGAGAATGTTCACAAAGAGAGTGATATTATGACCTGTTAATGAGACTGCTCAATAAAATCTGACAATCACTCAAATCACTGCATTCAGCAACAGGTGCTGTGCTTTTTCCCTCATTTCCATGACTTCTGAGCCCAGTAAGTGGGAGACAGCAGCTGCAGTGTATGAGAGAGAGAGAGAGAGAGAGAGAAGAGAGAGAGAGAGAGAGAGAGAGAGAGAGAGAGAGAAAGAGAGAAAGAGAGAGAGAGAGAGACAATGACAATGACAATGACAAATTCTTTTATTTCGAGGATAATGAATAAGCACACATGTGCTTTTTTACATCCAGTCCCCGCCCGTTAGGGATACATCTCAATAATAATAACCCAATACTTATACAGTCTCACAATAAAAACAAGGGGAAATAACCCTTTTCAAAACAGCTCCCCCCCCCAACAACCCCCCCCCCCCCCCCCCCCAAAGCAAGCAAATAAAAGAAAACCCTAAAATACCCCCCCCCCCCCCCCCACCCCAAAAAAAGAAAAAAAAAAACCCTAACCAAAACAAACAAACAAACAAAAGAGAAAGAAAACCCAAACCAACAGAAGAAGATAAAAAAGAGAAAAACAGACAAACAACAACAACAAGAACAACAACAGAGCCAAGAAAAAAATAACACAACCAAACTTAATAAGTCATAAAGATAAACATCTACACAATGTCAAATGGTACACATACTTGTTACACATAACTATAAGATATTGAAATAGGGCAATGAGAGAGAGAGAGAGAGAGAGAGAGAGAGAGAGAGAGAGAGAGAGAGAGAGAAGGGGAGACAGAGAGAGACAGAGAGAGACAGAGACAGACAGGCAAGCAGACAGACAGGTAGCAGACAAGACAGACAGACAGACAGAGTCAGGAGTCAGCAGCTGCAGTGACACACACCAGACAGACAGAGAACAAGACAGACACAGAACAAGATAGAACAGAACAGAAGACAAGACAGACAGAGAACAAAGACAGACAAGAACAAGAAAGAACAGACACAGAACAAGACAGACACAGAAACAAGACAACAGAGAACAAGACAGACAGACAAGAACAAGACAAGAAAAGAGAACAAGACAGACAGAGAACAAGACAAGAGTCCAACACAAGAACAAGACAGAGTCACACAACAAGACAGACAAGAACAAGACAGAGTCAAACAGACAAGACAGACAGAGAACAAGACAGACACACAGAACAAGACAGACACAGAACAAGACAAGACACAGAACAAGACAGACAGAGAACAAGTCAGACAGAGAACAAGACAGAGCACACAGAAACAAGACAACAAGAACAAGACAAAAGAGTCACACAGAACAAGACAGAAACAAGAGAACAAGTCAGACAGAGAACAAGACAGAGTCACACAGAACAAGACAGAGTCACACAGAACAAGACAACAGAGAAACAAGACAGAGACACAGAACAAGACACGAGTCACACAGAACAAGACAGACAGAGAACAAGTCAGACAGAGAACAAGACAGAGTCACACAGAACAAGACAGAGTCACACAGAACAAGACAGAGTCACACAGAACAAGACAGACAGAGAACAAGACAGAGTCACACAGAACAAGACACAGAGAACAAGACAGAGTCGCACAGAACAAGACAGACAGAGAACAAGACAGAGTCACACAGAACAAGACACGATCACAAGAACAAGACAGACAGAGAACAAGACAGAGTCACACAGAACAAACAAGCACCAGACAAGACAAGAACAAGACATCAGAGAACAAGACAGTCAGAAACAAGACAGAGTCACCACAGAAACAAGACAGACAGAGAACAAGACAGAGTCACCCAGAACAAGACAGACAGAAAACAGAGACAGAGAACAAGACAGAGTCCACAAACAGCAACAGAGAACAAGACAGACAGAAACAAGACAGAGTCACCCAGAACAAGACAGAGTCACCAGAACAAGACAGACAAGGAAGACAAGAAGAGAACAAGACAGAGTCACCCAGAACAAGACAGACAGAGAAGACAGAGAGAGAACAAGACAGAGTCACACAGACAGTCACACAGAACAAGACAGAGTCACACAAAACAAGACAGAGTCACAAAGAACAAGACAGACACAGAACAAGACAGACTCACAGGGAGGCTGACACAGAACAAGACACAAAGAGAGTCAGTCACAGAACAAGAGAGAGAGAGGGGGAGAGAGAGGGGGGGGGGAGAGGAGAGGGGGGGAGGGAGGGAGAGACAGACAGACAGAGACAGAAGGGAGTCAGCAGCTGCAGTGCCACACAACAGACAGACCGACACACACACAGAGCAAGACAGAGACAGACACGGAACAAGAGTGAGAGGCAGAAAAAGAGCGAGAGACAGAGAACAAGAGTGAGAGACAGAGTACAAGAGAGAAAAACAGAGAGTGTACAAGACAGACAAACACAGAATTATATATATATATATGTAATATATATAATATATATATATATATATAATATATATATATATAATATATATATAATACAGAGACAAACAGACACAGATGCAACTGCACACACCAGAGAGACTGACAGAAGAAAACAGACAGACAAACAGAAGAAAACAGACAGAGACAGGCAGACACATGGAGAAATAACAGGGAGATGAAAGACAAGCCTAGCTAAGATTGATACTTTGGAGAAGATGGCTGGGTAAAACAAAAGAAACAGAGGGGGGAGGGGAGAGAAGGGTACAAGGAAGAAAGGTAGAGTGGGGGGGGGGGGGGGGGTGGAGAGAGAAAGAGAGACAGACAGACAGAAAGAGAGGGAGAGAAGGTGGGGGAGTGGGGGGGGGGGGGGGGGGGGTGATGAGAGTAATGAGTTGAAAGAGAAAAAGAGGAGTAGCTCTAAAGTTTAATTTTGAATTTTTTTGGGGGAGCAAGCAAGCAAGCAAGCGAGAGAGAAAGAGAAGGGGGGGGGGGGGGGGGTGAAAGGGCACTATCACTTGCTCTTCATTCTGATACTGAGGCCTTGGATAAAGCTGATAATCTCTCAAAGTTTTCAGCCTTTTGAAGATTTTAAAAAAAAATCCTTTATCAAATGCTTTGAGATAAAAATCAAAATAGCTGGAAAGAATGGCTTGTAGGCTTTGCTGGAAATTTATTTCCTGTTCCATGTTTTTCTCTTTTTTTCACTCATGTTTAGTGTATCTAAACAGTTCATGTGCATAATACATCTACATCATACTGGGGTTTTTTTTTAATGTGTGCGTGTGTGCGAGCGTGCGTGTATGTGTGTGTGTATGCGCATGTGTTCGTACCATATGTGTTTCTCGTTGTTAGGCTAGGCCACTATGTAAAATATTAATGAGGAAAGAAAATACACGTGTAGTTCTAAGTACTACACTTTCCAACTTCCCAGCCTTTCATTCTGTGACAACACATCATCATGAACTTGCACTTTTCCCATTCATACTGTCAACGGTCACCCCTCCCCTTTCTAACCCCCCTCCCCCTTCCAACCCCCCATGATATGGACGAGATGGACTGGAAACCAAGTTTTGAGTTCACCGAGGCAGTCCACTTAATTAACATAAACAAACATAAACACACCCAGTACAGCATTAGTCAGAGCCAAACACGAGTGCCTGCACTGTTTAACGCCAACACCCAAAACGGAACTTTAACTGCTGCAGATTTTTTTTTTTTTTTTTTTTTTGGGGGGGGGGGGGGGGAGGGAGGAGAGGTCCACTCAGATTATTTTCACAAATCTGTATTTCGTGGGGTCTCTGTCCCGATCTTTACTTGCCCAGCTAAGTGCACGATTGGGTGTTACGTTCTCAATTACACAATTCTAGTGTCACTCTTCATCTTCAATGCTCAGACAGCAACTATTGTTGTCCCTTATATGAGCCAAAATGCGTCACGCTGCCGTCACCAGCCTGACAAGTCAATCCCAGGGCATCCCACTTCAGCATAAGAGAGAATTGTTATGTTTTAAGTCTTTCTGGAAAAAGGCAGGAGATCCATCCAAGAAGGCAGAAAATAGACAAGTAGGAGGTGACCGGAAGAAAAGGAACATAGGAAATTTCTAGCACAGAATTTCCAGAAGGTGGGGATGCTATTTATACTGACAATCCCCCCCCCCCCCCCCCCCCCCCCCCCCCCCCCTGGAGCTTGTGATGTGACAGCCTGGGGTGAGCTACCACTGAGGGGCCTGTTTCAAGGAATTTTACCCGGAAGATAACATTAGGTTTAGTACAGACTCCACTCCCTCAAAAATCCATGGATGAGATTAGGCCTGTAAACCGAGACCCCTTGTGGGTACGCAAGCAAAATATTATCTTTCGCACACCTTACAAACCTGTTCCATCTGTCGGAAAAGTAGGCCGTTTCGTGCAGCTAGGAACGGATGACAAACTAAACCGTAAACGCATACACACGTGTGTGTTTTGACACAATGCTCGAAGTCAGAATGCGGCTACCTTAACGAGGGTAAAAACAGTTGCACACCCAAAAATCTCACTACTGGTGAACCCCGGAGGGGGGAAAAAGTAACATATGAATAATGTTGTTAGGCAAGGGGAGGGTGTGGGTGGCATGGGTAAGTTGTTAGAGCGTCAGATTCGAGGAAGAAATTCATGACCAGTGGGCCTAACTAACGGCACAGGTTCAAATCTGTGCTGAAAAGTCTTTTATAATAATAATAATAATAATGATAATAAAGCAACAAATCAAAGCGCTCAGATGCCCTTTTTTTTTATATCGAGGATAATGGAATAAACACTCATGTGCTTGTTTACATCCAGTCCCCGTGTGTATGCGGTTTTGTAAATTTTGTCATCTGTTCCCACCGGCACACAATGGCCTACTCTTTCGAAAAGCGGAACAGGATTTAACGTGTGCGCAAGATGTTCTGCATGCGTTCGCACACGGAGCCTCGGTTTATAGTTTCATCCGAAGGACTTTTCGGGGATTGTTTGAGGGTTGGGTTGTTTTTTTTCACCCTGTTGCTAACATCGATACTGACTTCACTTCCTGGTAGTCCTTGGGATAAAAAGTCGACAAAGTGATTGGGGGTTTTTTTGTTGTTGTTTTTTCGTTCCTCGGCTTGAACTCGGAGGTTCACCATTGGTGAGATTTTGGTAAGCAAACGTTTTTACCTTCTGTTAGAGTAGCCGCATTCCGACTTCAGAGACAGTGTCTAAACCTGACATATGTATGCATTCGGTTTTAAATTTTGTCATCTGTTTTGTTTGGGAGACAAAACTGTGGCATGGACACAATCACTCATCATACCTCTGCCCAAGAAGGGGAATTTACGCCAATGCCAAACGATAGAACAATCAGCCTCATCAGCCACGCCAGCAAGATCATGCTCAAAGTTATTTTGAATCAACTCAAGAAGGAGGCAGAAGAACACCTTGCAGAGGAACAAGCTGGGTTCAGGGCAGGCAGGAGCACAATCGAACAGATTTTTAACTGCCACATCCTGATGGAAAAACATCTTCAACATCAGAGAGACCTGTTCCACAACTTCGTCGACTTCAAGAAGGCTTTCGACAGAGTATGGCACGAAGGCCTGTGGCAGGTCCTCAGAATGTTTGGCATTGAAGAAGGACTAGTGCAAACCATTCAAGCACTATACAACACCGCAAGCAGTGCAGTCCTTCTGAACAATCAGGTCGGAGACTACTTCAAAACCATAGTTGGGGTCCGACAAGGATGCCTGTTATCTCCAGTCCTGTTTAATCTGTTCTTGGAAAACATTATGAAAGAGACCCTCCATGACTTCCACTCTACCATCTCCATTGGCGGCAGACCCCTCAACAATTTGCGGTTTGCCGATGACATTGACCTCATGGGCGGAAGTAACACAGAGCTGCAAGATCTTACGACCAGACTTGAGAACAGAGCTGGAGCATTTGGGATGGGGGTGAGCTGGGAGAAAAGTAAAGTACTTGTGAACAGCACGAGCAACGCCACTGCTAAAATTTACATGAAAGGCCAACAAGTGGAGGAGGTAGACGCTTTTAAATACCTTGGCGCTACACTCACAAAGGACGGGCGATCGACGACAGAAATCAAAGTCAGACTAGCCATGGCAACATCTTCAATGACAAAACTCACCACCAAATGGAAAAGTAAAGAGATCAGTTTCCCAATCAAACTAAAGCTCTACAAAGCCCTAATTCAGACTATCCTGCGGTACGGAAGTGAAACCTGGACATTGACTGCTGAAACAGCAAAGCCAATCCAGTCATTTGAAACAAAATGCCACAGAAAACTGCTGGGCATATCCTGGAGAGAACGAAAGGCCAATGAATTTGTCAAGAGCCAAATAACACGGCTGGCAGGTCCACAGGAACCCCGTCTCACCATTGTCAAGAAGAAAAAGCTGACATGGTTCGGCCACGTCACCCGCCACAACACTCTGCCAAAAAAGATACTGCAGGGAACACTCAAGGTGGCAGAAAGAGGGGAAGACAGAACAAGTCATGGATGGACAACATCAGAGAATGACTACTGCCCAGAGCCGAGGACGAGGTGGATGGAGGAGGCTTACCACGGCATCGTCTTTCGAGGAGGCTTACCACGGCATCGTCTTTCGTGTCTCCTCCACGACCGCCAAGGTCACGGGACTGATGATGATTCTACAGGCACAAAAGGGCCTCCTCTTCCGAAAAGGTGGTGCAGGTTTTTACCATGTATCGAAGATGTTCTGCGTTCCTGCGTTCCCACATGGAAAAAAAGTATGTTCTTTCGAGCCAGAAGGCCCATAGAGCCGGAGCTTATCCCTGTTTCTGTAGTGTTAAGCGCGAACTGATGGTTTTTTCACCACCCCTGTGACAGGACGCTAGTCTGTCGCCAGATACTTCCCCAGCAGAGCTGGTACCCACTTGTACACCTGGGTGGAGTGAGGAAAATAGGAGTAAAGTGTCTTTCCCAAGGACACAACACCGAGCCGAGCGGGGATCGAACCCGCGACCTCTGGATCACGAGTCGACCGCCTAAACCACTCGACCACGGTGCCTCCTTGTTCCCACATGGGGCCTCGGGGTATTAACTCATCCTAAGGACTCGGGGAGTTGGAGCCAGTACTGAATTTAACTCCTGAGTAAAATCCTCTAAAACATGTTCCTCCGAAGTGGCTCGATCCCCCCTCCCCCAGGATGGGTACATGACCTGAACACTCAACTCAGTATGCACTCTTCCCCCTGGAGCAGGGGGGGATGGGGTCTACAAGGTTCAAACCGCCCACCAAAAATCTGCCTGAAAAGTTCAGGGAAACTGCACCCAACAACTCCCTAAGAAGTGAGGAGAGAAGTCACCAGCTACTTACTCTAGAGTCTGCTTTACTGTACATTTCTGTGTTTGTGGAGAGCTGAAGTCAGGGAGGGCCTTTGGGGTTGGACATTCACAGGAGAAAGTTGTTGGAGAGGCTTGGTGGTGGTCACCACCCCAGGCGAGTGCCTCACTCAGTCATGGCTCCATGGTGAAGCCATTTATTATCTTCAATAGGGGCCTTTAAAAGGTGGTGCCTTGTAGACATTTAGGCTCAGAACAGGCACCCCTGAACACTACTGAAGTGATTCAGTAGCAGTGCAGGGCCCTTTTGATTGGTTGCCTGATGGCAGCTTAACATTGATTTCTGTTTGTCCATTCCTCAGCTAGAGCTGAAAAGTTTAAGATCTTTAATATATTATATATCATATATATATATATATATATATATATATATATATATATATATATATATATATATATATATATATAGGACTACCGTTTTGACCCACCATTAAGGTAGCCCATTCTGACATCAGGGATAACGTCATTGATATGTTCCTCATGGACTTCCATAATCAAGGCAAATAAACATTGTCATAGCAAAATATCTCTAGCACATCTACTTGTGCTCTTAATAATGGAGCAGATCTATACAAAATTAAATAACAACAAACCCAAACAAACAAATCCCAAAATCCTAGATACTATCTGCAGCAAATAAGTGAAGTGAAGCTGATTGGGGAGGGGGGGGGTATGCTCCAAGAGGGAGGGAATTCTTCAACAGAGCAAACAACAGAAACAAACCAGAGAAGTTCCCTTTCTGCTTCTCTCACCCAGTCATCTGCTGTAGAGCACACACTGAGATGAAGAACTTTACACAGCCCATGTCAATGGCCCAAAGAGATTCTGCTGGATGTATCTTTTTCTTTTCTTTTTTGTTGTTTGTTGCTTTTCCTGTTTTGGTTTGGCTTCAGTTTTAAATTTTAAATATCTGTTTTAATCATTGAATGAACAGGTTACATATTCATATTCATTCTCTCTCTCTCTCTTACATACACACTGTATCTTTTGTCATCTTTCATGCATAAACAATGCTTCTTTTCATTGAACAATACTTCAATAGCCCCCTTTCCAGAATACACTGAAATTCACACACTCACTCTTTCTGTGTACAAACTACAACTAGTAACAATAACATCATTTTATGGTCTCTTTATTTTCCCCTGCCCTAGTGCAAGTTAACACAAATTTAACCCTCTTTTGAGCCAGACAGAAACCAAGGAAGTGCGACCAGTAAGGAAACATGAAGGGAAGATTGCTGAATTATTCATGAAGGTAAATGCCACTAAAGCTACCCATCAATAGTTATTACAAAGTTCATACCTTACCTTCACTGTTCTTTATTATATATATTCACTTATTTCTAAGCCGTGAATTTGCCAGACCAACAGTTAGCTGTTTAATGCAAAGATCTAGATGCCAATTTGCCAGACCAACAGTTAGCTGTTTAATGCAAAGATCTAGATCTTTATTCCACACTAACTGGCACTTTCACTAATTCAATCAAAATTGTGACTTTTTCCATAGGCTGGGCCCTGTGAAATTAAATGTGAAAATATGCTTCAGAAAATAGAGACTGCAATACCCATAGTGACTGAGTGAGTGTTGGCATTTTTTGCTTCACAAAGAATGTGCCTGAAAGACCTCCATGGTGTATGGATTGGGAGGGGGAAGGGGGGTGAGGTATCAAAATATCAATCTTCTTTCTTTACAAAGCATAAAAAACAACAACTTTCTTTACAAAGCATAAAAAACAACAACAAAACTGGGTTTGCGAGAACTATAATTCAGCAGAAAGAAGGATGTATAAAGCTACATTCATTTTCCTCATGGGGATGCTGGCGGCCTGTCAGTATAAATAGCATTGTGTGTGTGTGTGTGTGTGTGTGTGCGCGCGTGTGTTGGGGGTTATGCATAGGTTTGCACACAGAAAGGAACATTTTGTTTCAAATCCCTGTTCAGCTAATGTGCTTCCCATATAATGCTGAGATAGTCTGGAGTCCCCAGTCTGTCAGACAACTGATTTGTTCAGGACTGTGAGAGGTAAGGTTGTTTTCAGGCTTTAACTTCAACTGGTCAACCAATCAAGAGGTTTGCTCTTCCTGACAGAACCCTGTTGGGGCATGTCCTTGGTTCCTGTATAAGGCCCCCCTCTGAGCCTATGGCTGTATGGCAGGACATGTAGTTCTAGATCCAGCTGGTGGTACCTTGTAAATACAGGTTTGTCTTCTTCCCCTCCTTGGAGTAATATGCTTGTGCATGTATGTGTGTGTGTGTTTGTGTTGTGTGTGTGTGTGTGTGTTTGTGTGTGTGGTGTGTGTCTGTGTGTGTGTATATAAATGTCTGTGTGTATGTGTGCATATATAAATGTGTATAAGTATGTGTGTCTGCCTTAAGTACTTAAACAAGTTAAAGGAAGGGTGGAGGCCTTTTTTTCTCTATCAAAAAATAATAAGTAACATGGTTATATACATGCGTGTCAAACTAAGTATAAATTATAGATTATAAAAAAAAAATATGTGAAGACAACATAACTTAACAAAGTCAGTTACATCCTCTTTACACTATCTCTTTTTTACACACACACACACATTTTACACACACACATGCACTCTCTCTTGATTTTAACTGATAGCCCAGTATTCATACTCCTCACAGGATGTATGGGATTTTTTTATGACATGCTATTTATATCACTGCCAGGTCACAGAGGGAGAGGGAGAGAGAGAGAGAGAGAGAGAGAGGGTGTAACTGAAAACTTCAAGTCTTCATCCTGCTCACAATTTCCTTTTTCTACCTTCCTTTTTTATTTCCAGGCTACAGATCTGACACTCTGTGATAAAAGCAGCACTACTGATAAGCAACATCCACGCCCATGATAAAATATTGATCTCATGCTTGGTAAACTTGTCATATCAACCATCACATCAGCTGTAGTGATTTGGGTTAATCATATTAATATACATTGCTCTTTCTCTTTAGCTATAGAGTACTCAGGTCAGGGTGTGTTCTTGTAATGTATTTGGGGACACAAAACATACATGTTTGGAAAATTCTGTGTGTTGTCTTCGATTTTACGTCTGTTCACTCTCAGTGATATTAGAGGAGGAAAAAAAATATATATACAAGGGGTGTATGAGAATTGAGGTGGTGGTTGAGGCCCTACTGAAAAATGCCAGGGGGAAAAAGTAGTCTAATCATTAAAAGAAACGCCCAAAGCAAAAGATACAGTTAAAAAAACACCAAAAAGCACACATACACACAAGCAAACAAAAAACATGAAAAGTGATTAAGGTCAATGAAACTATAACAGATGTCCTATAGGACTATGCCAGAGACCTTTTGCAATATTAAATGCCAAATTCAAATTATTGAATATGCTTCTAAGGGAGTTTTCAGAAAATTGAGGTAAAAAAGCTTTTGTATTCTTACATTCAAATATTATATGAGTATTAGAAATATTCTCACCACATAGACATTTACTATTTCTACTGAATTTGGTTACAAATGCATTAAGTTTTATTCTCTAAAACAAACTATTCACTCTTCTTGCTGTGGAGATATTTGAGCAAGCCTTAGAATGGCTCACGACTTGCTTTATCAGTTTTGAAGACAGATCTGTTTAGAAATCTCTCTTTTAGGTGATACGTTTCTGTGACCTTTTTCCATGATGTTTGTTCTAATAAGTGGTAGCCCTCTTGTAATGATAAAGGCACGTGCAATGTTGCTGATTCCCGTTTATGCTCTGCACCTCTGAAAATTTCATTTCTGAGGAAGTAGAAGTAAAATCTGAACTACAGTTTCCTAAAAGAGCAAAAGATATATCTTCCTTAATGCCCATTAATTAATACATATGTTTCCGATCTAGTGGAAAATTCTAATGTCAATCAATACAGAATGGACAAACGAGAGGCGATATTACCTTGCCCATCGTGGGAGATGAATAGAGCACACTTCGACATAGAGGTAACTAATGTAAAAAAGAATGAGAATCTGAATATTATGGTTTCTGTGTGTGTGTGTGTTTGTGTGTGTGTGTGTGTGTGTGTGTGTGTGTGTGAAGTCGAGTCAAATTTTTATTTCCAGACGGTACATTGAATAAGCAATACATTTGCTTTTTTTCATCAAGCCATCTATCTAGGCGCGTGCACATATGCTATACAATATAAAGTACTCAAGAGTCAGATCAGGGTGTATTCTTGCATGGATATAAAATATATATGTGTGTGTGTTTGCACATGCATGCACATATATGTTTGTGTGTGTTTTGATATAATTTCTTCACAAATTGTGATATCAGACCAAAATTATCTTGATCTTGGAAGGGAGAGGGTCAAAGTTACACAACATGAATAATGATGAAAATCAAAATTAACTTACTGACCTAAAATGTATAGTTAGGAAAATGTAAAGTTTCTTTAAGCAACGGATTTTTTCAAAATCAACAACACAATAATTCCACATTCCTAACAATGTCTAACAAATGAACAATAAACCCATATCTTGAGTTAACTCTAAATAACCAGAAATCTAATACACTGTAGGATAATGGTGTCTTTAATTTAAGTCTATACATGTACAATAATCATGGTTTTGAACCAACCTGACTGTGAAGTAATGATTTGAAAAATATTACACATCACTGATTAATTCAGGAAAGGATTTATAAAATTTATAACTGAATATCACCAATGACAGTAAAACAGCCCAAGATATCTCCATTCCAGAGAAACAATCTATTTTCTGTGGGGAAGATAAGTATTTTCAGTAACAGATGACTCAAATTTTACCATTGTTGTGTGGTTGAGACAGAGTGTGTGTGACTGAGATAGTGAGTGTGTGTGTGTGTGTGCGTGTGTGCTGTGTGTAGTGTGTGTGTGTGTGTGTGTGCATGCGCATGCATGAGTGAGTGTATGCTTGTGACTGTGAGGAAGGAGTGGAGGTCACTTTGACCAAGTCACACATGGGAACGGAAAACCACACACACACAGGGACCGGATATAATGAAAAAGCACAAGAGTGCTTATTCTAAAATTAGTCCTTGAAATTAAAGAATTAAGTTGTTTTTTTTAAGCACACACAAAGTGACAAACTGTGGCGAGCACACACACACATTCCACTTAATGATACACTGATTTAAAGTATTAAAATGTTCTTTGCTGGACATGTTCTTTTTGTAGAGCAATCTGCCATATTGAGGGCAAAATGAAATGGGAACAAAACAAGATTATTAATAATATCTTACAAATTATATTTTAACACAATCTACAGTGGCTTCAGTATTTTCACCTTCTCCATTACCCCCCTCCCCCACCCCCCAAAATCCCCCTTCCAAGCACTTGTGTGATAACAGCAGCACTACAGATAAGTTGAGAACAAAAACATCCACACTGGTCACATAGCTCTAAGTTACTGAGTCTTCCACCCTGACTTCATCATGGTTGATTAATATGATTGTTCCATCAGCTGTCATCGCTTGGGTCAATTAATGCATCGTTTAAATAACTCTGCTACACAGTAATATCTGGGTATGTGCAAGTTTGTTTTCAAGAACATAAAATGCTTACAGATGAGGTGAGATGATGGCATGTGCATGTGCGAGCATACATCATGAGTGTGTGTGCGCATCACTCTTTGTGTCAGTGTGTGCAAGTGAATATATTTATAGTGTGTGTGCACGCATGTGAACATGCATGCATACAATCATGCATGCCTGCATTGCATGTTAAGGAAGGGGTAAGCTGTTTCAAACTGAATCACACACCCATACACCTTTGGTCATAAACAGATAAAAGTGTGTTTCTATAGACTGATCCATGCAAAGCATCCTTTTCTGGGAACAAGCTTTTTTTCAGTACTGTTTAGCCAAGGACAACCCCCCCACAAAAACCCCAACCAAGAACAACACACACACAAAAACAACAAAGAAAACAAACAAAACCAAAACAAACAAAAAAAAGGAAAAAAAAGGGGGGGGGAGAAGAGGCAGATTTTTATTTTAACACATCTCACTCAGTGAGTTACGGGGGTTGCGCGCTTCTTTCTCCCTACAGCTCCCTGCTAACACTTGTGAGACAACAGCAGCTCTACTGGTAACCTGAGAACATCCACATCCCTATCACAGTTCTCTACTTCATCAAGATCATGGCCGATTCACATGATGTAGTGATGTACTGTAGTTTTATTGATCATATTGATCTCAGCGCTATATAAATTCCATACATTATTATTATCATTATTATTATTGATCAACCACCAGATCAGCTATACTTGCATGGGTATGCCTATATATAAAGTACATTAATTTCAAATTTTCATGTACTGTCTCTCTCTCTAAAGAGTAGGCCATTGTGTGCTGGTGGGAACAGATGACAAAATTGACAAAACCGCATATACACACGGGGACTGGATGTAAAAAAAGCACATGAGTGCTTATTCCATTATCCTCGATATAAAAAAAAAATTATAAAAAAAAGAAGTCATCTGAGCGCTTTGATTTGTTGCTTTACAAGATTCAGCGCTTTATAAATTCCATACATTATTAAAGTACACTATGATCAATGTTTGTGCTTGTTTGACCATGAAAATTGAAATGCATATATTTCAAGGCACTCCTAGCACCCCACATACCTACAGAGAACTTGTCACAGTACTTTTTGCAAAGCTTTCAAAGGGGAATCAGTCGAATTAATTGTGAATTTATAGTCCAAGCAACCTAGAAGGCCACTTCAGGGCTGTGAGTGTCATGAATGCTAAATTCAAACTCAAAGGGGACAAAGTGCCAAAAAAGAAAAACAATACAAATAAAGTCAAATTTTAACTTTTTTTAGTTTTTAAGCCTAACAATTATAATAATATCAATAATCAGAGAGCTTGTTGCACATTATAAGTTACAATGTGATTATGGCTATCATTATCATTCATTATTATTATATATCAGATAAATATTAATTTGTAATCATTATTATTATACTGCTTTAAACGACGGATGCTACCCTTTGGTTGAGACCGTTCAACTTCAATCCCATGGGTCCATGAAGTCACAGATATCTTCAAATTCCATATATTATTATTATTATTATTAAATCTCAGTGGTGCCCAGTGAATCAAGGGTGGGGATTATTACAATCTCCCAGGTCAACTTCAAGTGCAGACCTGCTAGTGCCTTCATTCCCTTCATGTACAATGATACAAGTGTGCAGAAGATCAAATATGCAAGTTAAACTTAAAAGATCCCATAATTCATGTCAGCCTTCAATGGGTCACAGAAACACTAACAATTCATTCCCAAAGATGAATGCAGCTACCCTCATGGTGGGGAAAAACAGTAACATATTAAATACGCAAAATCTCACCATTGCCGCATTGGTAAACCTTTGAGCTCTAACCATGGAACACAAAAAACCTGCTTGAAAAAAAACAGAGAGAAAATACTGAGATCTATCTAGTATCTTTTTAAAAAGTTTATAAAGAACGCTATTAACAGTCTAGAAAATGCAGTCAGACTCAGAAGTCAAATGCAGTCAGACTCAGAAGTCTTCTTTCAAAACTTCTGTTTTTGTCAACAACAAAAATGTGAAACTGAAAGGATGCCCTCATTGAGAGGGTCTTATGTATTGCAATACTAATTCTAATATTATTAGCAATTTTTACCAAACAATGTATTTTTACACACCAAAAAACACCTTTACAAGGCCAAGTACAACCTACACCCTACACCAATGAGAATCTTAAGTTATCATATCATTGATATGCATACATGTAAACATTTTTTCACTCTAAAGAACTGGTAAAAGGGATGCACAATACCAGACCTTGTTGATGCAATTTCTTAGGCTATTCACTGTATAATGTATTCATTTATTGATATGAATAATAAATTTATTCCAATGTAGGCAATGGGACACAATTCCTTACAGTTAGTAGTTACAAATCCTGCAGAGTCCATACTATAGCAGCAAAGACTAATTTTATGTATAATATATTTTTTCAATTTTATTCATCCAAATTAAATAGCTGCAGGCATTCAACTTTCAAGTCTTTACTTCATTTTTTACAAACTATTTTGCAAATTGGTGGATGGCCCTATGCAGCATAGCCATATATAATTTTATATATACATATATATATATCATATACAACTAAATTTAATTATCCCTGACTAAGTTTAAACCAAGTCATACATCTCCTAGGCCTACAGATCTATAGATAGGTTTTATCTCTGTGTGCATGAACACAAAGTTCATACTTTGGCCTATTTCAGATGCTTGGTTACACAATTTTGTATTATATACACTGTATACATGTAGGCCTATGTACTGATGTAGTGTTGGCACTTCAGTGTTGAACCCCCACACCTGCTGCCTATCAAATGTTAGGGTCCATCAAGTTATGCTTAACTTCCAAATCATTTGTTCACCATAACCTATATTAATTTAAACCCTTTGTAAAAATACAGTCCATAAAATCACAGTCATATTGGTACATATGTGACAAACTAAACCATATTGTAACTGTGGTTAAAACATTTTTTTTTAAGACACACAAAGAACTTGGCAAAGCCTAGGCTAAGTCTAAACTTTACAAGAAGTCCCTAGCATACGGCTAGTGTCAGTTTGGTCTTCATGGGAAAACTCTTAGCAGTAACCGAATGAATTATTACCTTGTTGTCATCGTTTCTTTTCAGCCAGGTAACACTATAATTTCTATCTGCAAGGAAAACATTTGCCAGAGGCAAAACTCTACAAGCAGATTTCCTTTCGAACAGGATGTAAAACAGAAAGCATTTGCTGATCACCGTGCACTCGGCAAGCAAGAGGCGAAGAAGTAGATTTACATGAACACAACTTTGCAGCTTCACAACCAGACTACAGGGGGCTTTCCCCACTTTGTACCAATGTGTATGTCCACAATACGCATAATTATAAGAAATACACAACAAAACATGCAAAAAGTTCAATTGTATTCCGTAATTCTGTCGATTTTTTCTCGCGACCTTGCCCCCACCGCGCCGTGTATTTATACTGACAGCCATTTTGACTGAATCGCGTCAAATACCAAAGGGGTTTCTCGCCGATTGGCTGAAGTTGACCAATGAAATTATTTATTGCCTCATTAATGTTTGTTGTAAGAGCAACTTTTACAAAATAAGAAATGAAAAGATTGGGCTTTCACATGGGCTCTTTAAATAAATCTTTATTTATCAATGTTATAAGATAGACAAAACATTATGAACAATATGGACACATAAACACAAAAAGAAGTCGTGAATGACAACTTTTTGTCACGACTTCCATTAGCCTAGTGGGCCGAATCTACAGATGCAAAAGAAGGCAAAGCATTTTACATGGTCTATAGGCCTATCTTCTTGAATCGGTTATTATAAACCAGCTGTGGAATCGAATAATTATGACTTTACTTATGTCAAGAGAGATTGATGAAAACACACACACACACACACAAACACACACACATGCACGCTGGTGGTTAGGGTGATGTATTCGTGATCTGCTGACCCGGGTTCGAACCTCGTTCAAGAGGATTTCTCCTCTAGAGTTAACATCAGTGCCGACTCCACTCTTCCCCAAAAGTCCTTCGGATGAGACTATAAACCGAGGTCCCGTGTGCGAACGCACGCTAAAGATCTTGGCACACGTTAGAACCCGTTCCGCTTTACGGAAGAGTAGGCCAGTGTGTGCCGGTGGGAACGGATGACAAAATTTACAAAACTGCATACACACGGGGACTGGATGAAAAAAGCACACGAATACTTATTCCATTATTCTTGAAATAAAAGAATAAATACATAAATAAAGCACTCTCTCTCTCTCTCTCTCTCTCTCTCTCTCTCTCTCTCTCTCTCTCTCTCTCATACACACACACTCACTCACCTACACACACACAAACTAATGTACACACACACGCATACTCACACACGTACATACATACATACATACATACACACACACGCATACACCCCACGCACACTCACACGCCTGATATCATTATTTAGTGGAAGGACGTTAAGATAAAGAACTAACAAGATTCAAGATTTTATTTCAAGAAAACCCCCCAAGGGGTACATGAAATTTAACAAAACCACAACCACACACCAACAGTGGCTGGATAGTTTTGACTTATATGAACTGGAAATAAACATGCCATTGATATTTGTGTCATCATAAGCGAAGCACATCTGCTCTGTTTTTTCATTGTCATGTAGCACAAAAATGTCTGATAGTGTTGGCTGTGGGTTTCATCACAGTTTGTAACCTCAAACACTGGCACTGATTCAGTGTGTGTGTCTTAAATCAAGAAGTGTCAAAGGGATCTTTATAGAAGATAAAAGATTAAGTTTACATAAGTGTGCGTGTGTGTGCACATGCCCTTGTGCGTATGCATACATGCGTTTATTTTAAATGATTTTATTTTATTTTGAGGATTAATAAGCACTCATGTGCTCTTTTACATTGAGTCCCTGTGTGCATGCAGTTTTGTGAATTTTGTAATCTGTTCCCATAGGCACACAATGACCTACTCTTCTAAGAGGTGGAACAGGTATTAACATGTGCCCAAGATGTTCTGTATGTATTCAAACATGTACATGTGTGCATGCACACTAGTGCATTTGTGTGTGTGTGCTTGTGAACACACACACTTGTGCATGTACATCTTTGCATTTATGTATAATTATGACATTAATGCAGTTAGTGTGGGCAGGTGTACCTGTTAATAGATGGGAATGCTAAGGATGGAACTGAAAATTATATGTAACAAAAAACTGGCACGTTGCTAATAGTGCAGCTGAATGGTCAAGTCACCTCATTGATCATCATCATCACTGATAGTCTACATGGCTGGTTGGCCCCTCATTATGATGATGATGATCATTATCATCAGTGACATCTACATGTAAACAGTGGGTTACCAACACACAGACATGGCAGCAGGGCAAGTTGCTTCAGTAGGTGGTTGATCTACCAGTAAGCCAGGAAAAGTGCAGGGTTTATGACAACTCTGGGAGACGTCTTAGAGATTGCATGTTGAGATAGCCTGAGATTGTTCCAGTAATTTGATGAATTCATGACAACTCTGGGAGACATCTTAGAGATTGCATGTTGAGATAGCCTGAGATTGTTCCAGTAATTTGATAAATTCTCACCTAAATGCTCACTGCTATGTTTTCAAAGCTTTGACCCTCTCTGAATGACCTTGGCTCATTACTGCACCATTTAAAAAATAATCTCTTCTAGGGTTTTGAACATACTTCTTCCTTTTTTGTCATGCTTCTCCCAGGGGAGGTTTGACATTGACGAGCCTTCTCCATCTCTCTCTGTTTTGAGCTTCCCCCTTATTTATGCTCCTTTCTCTAAGATCATCTGCAATACATGTAGCCCAGGTTTTGCTAGGTCTACCCTTTGGTCTCTTTCCATCCATTACGAAGTTCACTGCTCTTTTTATGATGTGGTGGTCTGCTTTCTGTTGGATGTGCCCAAAGCAGCGCAGTCTATTGCTACTAGCTACAGACTTTAGATCATACTGATAGTGTAAAAAATAACCCTTCAGTCACTGTGTGATTTGACCTGTCGACAGATTTAGTGACCTTGGCTCAATGTGCAGTCCAAAATGTGTGTTACTTTTATTTTGGTTTTAGTTTACTATACTTTTGTTTTTGTCGTTTTTAATTAAAATTTTGTGTAATCAAGCCCTTGTTTTGGTAGTACTTGCACTTAAAAACCTGACATCAGCTTCAGGAATGCGCTGCACATGGTGGTCCTGATTGTCTTAACACTGATTGATGCACTCAGTTATCAACATATGTGAAAAATCTGTTTCAACCGAATGAGTGATTTTATTGATTATGGCAATGCTACATTGTCAAGATCAGAAATAAGTGGATTCATTATCTTGATGCTTGTATTTTGGATGTGATGTTAAATAGAGATTCCTAATGGAACAGTATTTAGAACTTGTTAAAGATCTCAAGGCAATGAAAGAGTTGACAAAAGGCAAAGTTAAACAGAAGTCTGACCCTTATAGAGAATGGTCCAAACTTGCTCAAAGGAGAGTGGAAGGAGGGGGGGGGGGGAGAACAACCAACCTAGAATACAATATATTTGGACATGCACTTCTGAAATCTGTCTGAATTTCAATCTTTAAAAACATGTTTTGATTGAACAACTGTTCAATATTTTGACTCAAAGATTAAAAAAGAAGAAAGAAGATGTGACAAGAGAAAAAAAAGACTTCTTCTTCATCGTCAGATGCTCAAACAGCAACTGATGTTGTCTTTCTTATGATTGAAAATGCATTGTACCACCGTTAAGAGCCTGACTAGTCGGGCCCAGCACATCCGACTTTGGTGTGGGAGAAAATTGTTAATTTTGAAGTCTTTCTGAAAAAAAGGCAAAACAAAAGGGCAGAAACTAGACAAGGAAAAAGACCAAAACAAAGCGAGGGATACAAAGGAGGGAATTCCTATCACAGAATTTCCAGAAGGTGGAGATGCTATTTATAGTGACAGGCCCTTGGCATCCCCACAGGGGAGGTGTATATGGTTCGTTTGAATTGTGCCAAACGTTCCATAAATGTCTAACAATTTTTATTTGACACGGGTGTCTTTTTCAAAGTTATCTTCATGAAGTCACCAAGTACTCTCAATACCTAGATTTGTTCTGTCACATTCCCATACAATGCTAGGGTCATCACTCAGTCAACACACTCTCACATTTCACTCCAAAAACCTCACAGAGTAAGATTGTTCATATCTTTATTCACCAGACATTCACCTCCCATACTGTCGTTTATTCAGTATACTGTACACCAGCATACTTTGCATCCACTTACACTCTGCAAATCCTTCTTTCACATCCACTCGTTTTTTCTTTTCCTACCGCCAGCACACATCTTTCTTTCTTTGCATGCACTATCAGTTGCTCTCATTCATTCAATGCACACTTCAATACCATAACTGCAATTAAAAACGATTCTGATACATAGCAAAAACACAAGTCACTCATACAAACATGAGGAAACTAAAAACTGATATGCACTTGCATTGGGGCTTGTGTATACACACACACACATGGACCCCATACAAGTCAGACATATACATTTACACACACAAGCAGCAGAGTGTGTGCATGCATGCTTATTCCAAACATTCAAATGAAAAAGAGACCAGAGAAAAGCAGTGGAAAAACACATTTTAGTTCTGATAGTCTCTCTCTCTCTTCTCTGCATTCCTTTATCAGGTACAATGCATAGTGCCTGGACTTGTCCTACGCCTGTGACTCTGAAGGACATACTGGCATATCTATCTACTTTTAAGTTGACCAGGGAGACGTAAAAATCCCTACCCTTTCTTCACCCGACGCCGCTGCTGACCCATGACTGATGGACACCACAGCCAGTGGTGAAGACTGTTCAACTTCAATCCCATGGGTCCATAAAAACATGGGTTCAAATCTTGGCATTATCTGGTGAATTTAGGGTGGTGATTTTTATGATCTCCCAGGTCAACTTCAAGTGCAGACCTGCCAGTGCCTTAATGCCCTTCATGTACATACACATGCAGAAGATCAAACATGTACGTTAAAGATCCTGTAATACATCTCAGTGTTTGGTGGGTTATGGAAACACAAATATACCCAGCATACATTCCTGAAGTTGGAATACGGCTACCTCCATGGTGGGAAAAAATGGTCATATACGCAAAATCTAACCATTGGTGAATCTTGGAGATGTTGCTTAGGAATGCCCCCCCCCCCAAAAAAAAAACCCAAAACAAACCACCAAAAAAACCCAAACCCATTACTTCATGGATCCATAGGATTGCAGTCAAACAGTCCTAAAACACTCGGCCGCACGTTCAATGAATTATCTAATGTTTTGAATTATCTAGCTGCCTGGAGCATTAGCTGCAGATGGTCAAGCCAGATTGTAGCCACCCTCTTTCAGCCTGACATCTGTCCGGCTGGCCTGAGGATGACTCTGTCCACAGAACGACAACTCCGGGTCCTGGGAACAGTGGCCAGCTGTGCAGCAGGGGTCTGGCTGAGGCATCCTGGCCGAGGTCTGACAAAAAACCATACACAAAACCACAATGAAATCATTCACATACAGAAGAGAGAAGATGTTAATGTGGATTCTTATGTCAGCACTGATGGCTTCAAGACTGCTCATACAATTACCAGAAAAGACACAGCAAGTCCTGTCCTTTTTTCGACTTCCTGTTGGTCCTGCATGATCCTTTTTAGCTTGTCCAATATTTCAAACCAGCTTTATTTCTTCCCCTCATGTTTCTTACTTACTCCCTCCTTTCTGAGCATATCTTAAAAAAAAAATTCTTGTTAAAAATGGGATTTTTGAAGACAATTTAAGTGTGGATGAATTACACTGTTTTTAAAAGTAAGAAGTGTAGGTATATGTGTGGGTACATATATGCATATAGACATATTTGGACATACACATGCACAGAAACACAGGCAGATATGGAGCTCATTCCACTCCAGTTGCATGATAATTCTTGGTACACCTTCTTCCCCTTTAGCTCACGTGTGCGCATTCTTCTCACACCGCAACACTATTCAAACCTGGCTTGTTCTCACTTTGCATTGTTAGCCCTTTAGCTGAATTAAGGGCAGATAAAATTGCCCTGCTGACTTTATCTGGCCATTCAAATACATTAGCTTTCATTGATTTTCATCATAGTTTTGGGGGTTGGGAGGTTGGGAGTTGGAGGTGGGAGATGAAATAATATTGCTATCAGACTAGCCACTGAAATATGGCACTGAAAACCATATGCGGCAGAGGAGCTGAATGGTTAAATTTCCAGTGAATTCCATGGCAATGAATATGATATAAAAAATTCCAGAAGAATACAAACCTTTTTAGTGGGATGACAACTTCTTTCTTTTCAGAGCCTTCACTTCGCCTTCTTGGTTCGAGAGCTCGCTGTAAATACGCTTGAGCTTCATCTGTCGCTCAGCATCCCTGAAACGAAACAAACAGGACGTCAGTTAAAAACTCAACATGAAAAATATTTTGTTACTTTTGTACACAAAACCAAACCATGTTAGTAGAAATTATTCCGAAGAAACTGTTCACATTATCAAGAGCAGAAAAGAACAAGCCAACACTCTGAGAATCCCTTTCAAATATGTAAGCAGTACTGTTAGTTATCCATGACATCTGTTTTGGGCTCCCATAATTACCACCACCTATCACAGACTCACTATTCATATTTTAACAACAAAGAAACATACTGATGTTACCCATTTTTATGTTGTGGATCTTAGAATCTCACATTTTATGAGGACAAAAGTTATAAACACTCATCATGGGTTTAACAAACCAACATTTTATGAAGCATTACTGTCATGTACAACTAACAAGACAATAGCGGTCATACTGTTATGAGATCACATTAAAAAAATTTTCATCTGAATACACCTTTCTTCAGACATAATATTTCTGTTCAACCTTCTGCCACAGATAGGACAGACAAATAGAGCCAATAATGAACAAGGGAGAAGTTTAGAGTAAGAAACAATTTCTGTTAAAACCTCCTGATATCAAACATAAAGTCGTTCAAAATTAAACTTCCTTTTTATGCTTGGCATATTTTACTGTACCTATAAATCAAGAACAATATAAGTCTACTGTGATGCACTGTTAGTCATGTAAACATGGACACTCTTTCCTGCTGTTGTGATCATATTTACATCCTAGCAGAGATTTCCGATTTAGGGACAGACGCTCTTGGTAGAAAGACGCTCACATACACCAGCAATGTGTCTGTACACTGACTTCCACTGTTACCCCTGATTTACCATTTTTCCTGACACAATTTTCTAAAGCCTCCTGAAACAAATTTTCCAGAATTTTTTTTAGTCTCCTGATAATTAACATACAAAGTGACTGAAACTGTTGACTCCCAATATACCAAGCATACTATATGAAACTTTTTTTTGTCTTCCTCATATCAAACCTATCAAACCCAACATCTCCCCACGAGAATGCTGGGGGCCTGTCGGTATACATAGCATCCCCACCTTCTGGAAATTCTGTGTTAGGTATTCCCTGTTTCTATCCCCCTCTTTGCTTCAGCCTTTTTTTTACATCCTGTCACCTCTTCCTTGTCTATTTTTTGCCTTCTTGGTCCATTCTCTGGCTTTTTTCCAGAAAGTCTTTAAATATAACAATTCTCTCCCAGGCCAAAAGACTGTGCTCACATGACAGACGCCAACAGTTGCTGTCTGAGCATTTGACGGAAAAGAACAAATCCAACAGAATGATACCAATAAATGGAGCTGGACACAAACACATAAACCATGGCAAGAACTGTCCACGACTGACTGTTTTTTCATGTCCACCAGCTTCTGGGAGGCGAGGAAGTGGGAGTCTTTGCGGATCTCCCTCAGGGCGCCCTTGAACTCCTTCTTCACGTGGTGCTTCAGCCGCTCTCGCTCCAGCTGTTGCCGCGTCCCCTTCCTCTTCTTCCTTCCGTCAAACCTGCAACCAACCAGTCAACTGCCATTCCCTTCCCATTCCTCAATGCTCCATTTTTCCCCACCACAGATCATTTTCTATGCATATGGTGATGAACAGGGTCCACTTACTTCGTTTTAAAGTTGCACTTTACCACTGGCACACTTTTTCTTTTGGAATGAATCCCACTACATCTATATCACTATGCCGACAACGGGTGTTGATCATGTGACAATGAAAGCTCAGTATTAGAGATAATATTTTTCTTGTCTTCATGGTGATAATGATGAATGCACCTTTCTTTTTTTCTTCTTTTTATAAACAATTCTTTGGCTAGAACTTACAGGTTCACCACCAAAGGTAAGGGTTTTGCATATGCACCTGTATTTTCCCTACCATTAAGGTAGCGGGATTCCAACTTCTGGGATTAATGCACCTATCTTAATTAAAACAGGTGTAACTGTTCAAAATCAACAAGTGAAAAACACCACTTCTATCTTTATCCATTATTTTACAATACTTTATAAACAAAAAAGAAACAAAAAAAACCCTTACACACAAAAAAAACAATATAAAAAAAAACTATAAACAAATCCTGACTGTAGGTAAAGCAGGACTGTGAAAAAACAAGACATGTCCCCCAAACCACAAACCACGGCTAACACATATTCCCAGTCTTTGTATTGAACTAAAAATCAGTAAGAGAAAACCTGAAAACTGATTATCATGAAACAGACAAATACTTACACTTCGTCAAATTTGACGTCGATCAATTTCAGTGGCTGAACCTTTTCTTTCTCCTGCATGAGGGCTGGCACAGGGTCCCTGTCCTTCTGCAGAGTGTGTGTCAGCTTGTCGATACACTCCTGCACATAACAACAACATATCACTGACCGTATGATCGTCAACGGTACTGCCAAAGTGATTCATTCCAGGTTGATCAACACAGTCACAGAACCAAAAGATTTTCTTTCCCAATAACTACCACATAAGAACACACAGACAGACAGACACACACACACACTTTTATGGGAGAGGAAACGAAACTTTACAAATTAAAAAGATATGTTTCATTACCATCCAAAGCATTAGACTTTGTAACTGATCAATTACATAATTATATTCATTTACATCAATGCCCTAATACTTCCTTGTCATTTTGCCCCCAAACATTACACTAAAGATCTCCACAGGCATTTGAAACAAGCATACAGTTCTAAAATATTTTTGATGATGATGGTGATGACAATTCTAAACATTTTTGATGATGATGGTGATGGTGTGGTGACAATTCTAAACATTTTTAATAATGATGGTGATTAGCTGTGGTGACAGAAATGATGATGGTGGTTATGATAATGATGTGAAGATAAGTCAAGTCAAAGTCAAAAACACTTTAATCATCCCATGAAGGGCAATTACAATGATACTGATACTGATAATGATACATGGGAAAAATGTTCACTTCCTAAATTCCTCAGATGGCACCAAGTTTGACAGTTACAGGCATTACCTGCAAGCCTTGAGGGTAGTATGTAGAGGGCAACTTCTGCAGCATGTTGGCCACAGGGGCAAAGGCAGCCGCGCAGGCAGGCAGGGAGCAGTACAGCTCGTAGAACTCGTCTATCAGCGCCACACATGTGCTGATGCAGGACACTCTGCACAACAACCAGTCCACAAAACATTCCATCAAAATGTGTAGACTACACTACTCTGTGTGTGTGTGTGTGTGCGTGCGTGTGAGAGAGAGAGAGAGAGAGAGAGAGAGAGAGGAGAGAGAGAGAGAGAGAGAGAGAGAGAGATTCGGATTCGGATTCGGATTCGGAATGTTTATTCATGTAAAGGCCATTGCCCCTAATGAAGGGTAGAGTACACAGGTAATATTAATGAAATCACTCAACATACACACACATTAACAAACTTAACTAAGTCAGCACTGATCGTAATTTGAATGCCTTATATAAGTAGATCGATACATTTCGACAATATTTTCGTTCATAGGTGACAAAAGTAAACACAGACGAAACTGGCAAGGGTATTTGTAAAATTTCAATGGTATATACCGTGCTCTTAGCTTACTGAGAATAGGGCAACACAACATGAAATGTATTTCATCCTCATTTCCAGTTTTACACAATGGACAAGTCAAATCCAATTCAGAATATGTTTTGTAGCGATTTTGGTGTGTACTAATTTCTGAAATGCCAAATCTAAACCTGGTCATAATAAATTTCAAATGTTTGTCTAGATCCATTTTCAGATATGTTTTCCTGTCATGAACACCGCAAAAAGTTCTATAGATGCTAAACCTCTCACTGTTGTTAACGTGGAAGTCCCATTCTTGCCATCTGCATAAGATCAATCTTTCTTTAAACTGGTATAAAAACTCTTTAACATTTTGAACACCTCCATTTTCCCATACACACCCAAAACCATTTTCATATAATCTACAACGGATATTTGATACCCAGTTTCTTTTGCCTCTTACATCCAACTCATATAGCATTTTATAAGCTTTCTTTGGTAATCTAACATCTTCCATCACTACTAATTTTAACCAATAACGAATACAGCGTATAACAGAGTTGATATAAATAGGATATCTGTTTGTTTCACCATAAACGAAGTCATTTGGGGTTCTCCTTTCAACCCCGAGAGAGAGAGAGAGAGAGAGAGAGAGAGAGAGAGAGAGAGAGAGAGAGGAGAGAGAGAGAGAGACAGACAGACAGACAGACAGACAGAATGCAGTAATACAAAATTCATAACGCACACACTCATCAGTCCAGTGAAGAACTTCTGACTTATTTTCATGCTGACATGAGATTTCCTTAAACTTTATAAACAATTTTTCATCTGTGTGTTGTAAGCAACTGAACCTTGCAGAGCTCATTCCTCTCCAGGTAGCAGGATGCATGCTGGGTATGTCTGTGTCATCATCCACCAGGCCATACCTGGCCTCTTTATGAAAGGTGTTTTCTTTATTCACCTGCATGCTACAGCCAATGGAATCATATGCAGCCATGGCTCTAATTACGGCCCTATATTTGACACAAAAGTTAACTGTTCTAAGTTTCTTTTAAACGGATATCGGTTTTTCACGTTATGTAGTGCAGTCAAGAAACATTTTTCCATAATTATGTAAACGGGCAATAAAGATTGTATCTTGTAGCACAACGAACCAAAAACTTTACTTAAAAAAAGTCAAAATTTGTGCAAAATCAGTGCAGTCAAGAAACATTTTTCCATAATTATGTAAACGGGCAATAAAGATTGTATCTTGTAGCACAACGAACCAAAAACTTTACTTCAAAAAAGTCAAAATTTGTGCAAAATCAGCCTCCCCTTCCCCAAACATAGGCATGAAGAAGTAATACTGAAACCCCTGCATAATACATACCTCACTTTTAGTCTAAAAAAGAATAAGATCATTAATTAAAACTACATATGATGTACAGTATTGGATTTAGCAAGGGAGAAAAATTGATGATAATCTCAAGAGACAGTTGTAGGGACACAGACCTGTCACATCAGGGCTTACAGCACTGTTACTATCAGCTGCTGTAGCTTATACAGCAGTGTTTCTGATAACCCAGAAAATATGTGTACACGTATGCATCCTTATGATGTGTGCATATATGTCTGTGTACCATCTCTAAGGCCCAGAAGCTCAACACCTGAAGATTTGGTAGAGAAGCAACTGGCATGTCTGATGTTTAAAACACAACAAGACAAAACAAAAGCAGCTGACAGTAAGTACACAACACACAAGAATTATTTCAGTGCAAACTAAATACTAAAAATTGTTGTTTCATGTCAAATAACCATATGCATATTTAACAGTGCACATACATGGATGTGCACGCACATGCGCGCACACACACACACATGTACACTACACAACACACACATTAAGACACACACCACACAAGCCAACATGTACATGATCATAAACACAGCTTTAACTCTCGACATCTCACTTGAACTCATCTGTGTCAGACTCTTGGTTCTCTGCTGCAAGCATCTTCTCTATAGACAAGCCAGGAACTTCTTGTCTGCAAAACAGAACAGGAAAAAATGCAAACTTGAGAGACAGCAAAAAGACCAAAAAAATCTGAATAAGATGTATTTACAACAAAGCCAATACAGTTTGCATGCTGACTATCTAAGAAAAATAATGTTTAAATTATCTGGCATGGCTTCAAGCAGATTGCTTTCCTTTTTCTCCACTGACTTAGGCTCTGATTTCAATTAATTAAATATCTAGCTGAAGATGGAATGTGGCTATCTTAGTGGTGGGCAAATGGTTGTAGACGCAAAATCCACCATGGATACACCTCGGAGCTCTAGGAAGGAAAGTTTTTAAAAAAATTGAATAAAGTAATTACACAGCTTAAAACTGAATATGATTTTAAACAGATTGATGGTGTTCATGTCCAAGCCTTTCCCTATCAATGTAAAATGGACATACACGTACATACGTGTGCCCATCACAAATTATAGACATACACATACATACATGTGTCCATCATATGTGTTACTCACACACACACCTCACATGCACTTTTTCTACACACACACACACATACACACGAACACACACACACGCACGCACGCACACACACTCATGCACTATCACACACTATATAATTTCAATATGAAAAAAAAGAGAGGTAACTTACACCTTTTTGTTGACTTTGAGCAAGTTGATGTTTTTTCCCACAGGTCTAAAGGGTGGAAACACTTTCTCCACTGGAACAACAGAAAGACACATTATCAGTCATCCTTTCATGTCATTTCCCTTGGAGTCAACATCAGTACCCACTCCACACCCTTGAAAGTCCTTTGGATAAGACAATAAGCCAAGCTCCCATGTACAAATACATGCAGATCATCTTGCACACATGTTAAAACCCGTTCAGCTTTCAGAGGAGTAGGCTATTGCATGTAGGTAGGAACAGATATCAAGTTAAGATTTTTAAAATACATGCACACTCACAAGGTGAAGTCGAACACATGGATCTCAAAATCTAATAACTGAAATGATAAGCCGGCATTATAATGTCTATTTTCAGCAACTCCACTCCAAACACAAGCCCCCATGACTAAGTTTTAGTGGTTAGTGCCTTAGGTTACAGGCTGGAAGGTTGTGGATTTGAATCCCATAAGTCATTGAGATTTTTTTAACTTTGGCTGGCTCCTACCCAGAGTGAGTTTGCTATGGGCTCATTGGGAAGACTGTGACCACACAGTTGAGCTTCATCCACTTTATGGATGCAATTTTGAGAGTGTTGCTCAAATTACCTGACCAACACTGCAGGTGTCTGTATCTCTAGTACCCTGTCGATGCAGTATAAATTATGATAGTAAGCGTACAGTACAGCCTTGCCAAGTAGTCTTAAAGAAAGTTCACTTCCATAGCACCATCATGGCATCATTCTCATTATCACTGATCATCATGCAAAGCAAGAAAATTGCCTCTGATTTGGTGACTCCAACTGCACAGGTCTCATGGTGACCCGAGTTTTGGTTTCCCATTGCACTTCTGTGCTGAGTTAGTATCAAAGCCTTCAGGGTTGGAGGTTCCTGGGAGGAGGCCACTGAAAGGATGTTGTGGGCGTTGCTTCCCAGGGTGTGCATTTCTCTCAGTCTGGCTCTGTGACTGAACTATTATTGCTATCAACAGTGGCCTTAGTAGGTGGTGTCCTGCATATGATGCCTCAGAACAAGCACCAATGAACACCACCACAGTGACCCAGCAGCACCGCAGGGCACCTCAGGCTCGTGGCCCTGTGGCTGCCTGACACTGATAGGCTCCCTACAGGCTTCTGACCATAAGGATGCGCATGACAAATCTAGGCACTGCTGGGGCAGAGAAATTGAAATGAATGGCATGGGAACAGTAAGAAGGGAACATCACAGAAGATAAGGCAGCAAAAAAACCAAACAAAATACAAAAAAACAAACAAACAAAAGAAAGAAACTCCACTCCAAACAGCTGCGGTACGCACTGTCCCGTCGTCTCACCTTTCTTCTCACTTTTGGTTGCAGCTAGGAAGAGGACCCCATGGAGGAAGTTGATGGCTTCAGGGACGAATCGCTTCGACAAGGACACATACTGCAAAAACAAAACAACACAGTGCTAAGACCACAAGAAAGAAACACATCACTGAAAGACTCTGAAGATGCTGAAGATGATATCATCAACAGCAATACAGGATGCTAATACTGCTTAAGAAAAGACAAAAAAACACACCACTACACAAATGAGATATATACTAAGGACTCTTGTCCAAACATTGCAGAAAAAAAGAAGAAAAACCATGAACAACATTACCACAAACAAAAATACAAAGGAAAAAGAGCAAATTAAAAAAAAATGCATCCACACAGTTGTCAAGTTTAGATATCACCTCTGAAATTGGAATGCAGCTACCTAAATGGTGGGGAATAAAAACAGTCACTTACGCAAAAATCTCACCATTGATGAACCTCTAATGTCTAGCCAAGGAACAACACTCACAAAAACAAGAAAAACAAAACAAACCCATCAATCCAAATATCATCTTCTGGTGAAGAGATGATCTTCAACAAGGCGAAGAAAATTTGTTCACAAATGAGGGCATTTTTTTCAAAGTTGATTTGAATTATGATTTAAATGGACTTTTCCTTTTCAAAACTTTATGAACATTATTTGAGCACATAAGTGTCACTTCCCTACAACACAGCTCACTCTTTTACTTTTCAACACGATTAGTTTTGATCTCTGGTGGAAAAGAATACATACATCGATATAAGAGCCCAGCAGAGTGGGCATAATGATGATGATATGAACTGACCGGTCTTTTGTGCGATGGTGACAGTCAGTGTAAGAGACATACCTCTGTAACCAAAGCACACAAGAACAGGCCCGCTGCAACGTCTCTGCCTGATTGAACAGGGCTCTGCAACAGACAGACAGACACACTCTTCATAGTTCTGACAGTGTCAGCATCACTACCACTTTCTTTCAGCTATAGAAGCTGCAAGAGAGAAAGAAACCAAAACGTGCACCCCCACCCCCCTCCAAACCCCCCCCCCCAAAAAAAAATCCCCACAACCCTATCAAACACAAGATGAGATGAAAAAGAATACAAGATTTTTTTTAAAAAAATGGGATTACTGGTAACTTTTCAAAACACATCTACAATGAAAATAATGGTGACAAAGAGTTATCCTAAAGACTCGTGTACTTTTGGACCAAAGCGCACGTAAAAGAACCCATAGCGATTACAATGTCGAAAAGAGTAGGGGCAGTGTCCCGGTTGGTATGGTCAGAATTGTTAGGCCCTGTTCCCTGATCCTTTGTGCTGAAACTATGAAAGAAATAAACATGCAATTCAAACACACACTCTGCATACTGACATGCATACGCACTGCACAGTCTATAAATCAGTTGTAAATTCTAGTATCTATTCCCTTACGTGTATAACTCTGCAGAGGTATGGCAGAGGAAGATGTGTACCTCAGCTGTATCCAGACGAAATCAAGATCAGTGTATCCAGATGTAATCAAGATCAGTGTATCCAGACGTAATCAAGATCAGTGTATCCAGATGTAATCAATATCAGTGTATCCAGACGTAATCAAGATCAGTGTATCCAGACGTAATCAAGATCAGTGTATCCAGACGTAATCAAGATCAGTGTATCCAGATGTAATCAAGATCAGTGTATCCAGACGTAATCAAGATCAGTGTATCCAGACAAAATCAAGATCAGTGTATCCAGACGAAATCAAGATCAGTGTATCCAGAGATAATCAAGATCAGTGTATCCAGACAAAATCAAGATCAGTGTACCCAGACGAAATCAAGATCAGTGTATCCAGAGATAATCAAGATCAGTGTATCCAGACGTAATCAAGATCAATATATCCAGACGTAATCAAGATCAGTGTATCCAGAGATAATCAAGATCAGTGTATCCAGACGTAATCAAGATAAGTGTATCCAGGCATAATCAAGATCAGTGTATCCAGAGATAATCAATGTCAGTGTATCCAGACGAAATCAAGATCAGTGTATCCAGACGTAATCAAGATCAGTGTATCCAGACGTAATCAAGATCAGTGTATCCACTTTTGACAGAAAGTCTATTTGTGAACTGCAGTGCCATACATCAGTTGCTTTGGTTCTCAAGATGAGATAGACAGCGGCTTGATGCTCAGCGCTGTGTGGAGAACATAGCTAGCTGTAATCTCACAGAATGGAAACAATGACAACCAGACCTTCAGTTGTTGCTGAACACTCCAAGTAAGGTAGTTATAGTATCACCGAAAAAAAGGGTGGCGCTGCTCTTGTGGCGACGCTCTCTTCCCGGGGAGAGCAGCCCGAATTTCACGTACAGAAATCTCGTGACTTAAAGTGGTATAAAATCAAAAAATCAAAAAAAATCATGGACATGTTCACAAGATACTGACAGGAAAAAGACGTCACAAAAATAGGTTTTAACCGAATACAGTTTTGAAGTCTACATTAAAAATGCAAGAGCTGAATAAACGGCAATCAAAGGAAAATCCAACCAAAAAACTAACACAATAGTACTGCTGTTTGGTGTACAAAGCTTTCTTTTCTGCTTAAGAGAATGAAAATATTCTTTTTTGCAGGTTAAACTTTTTTTAAACAACATACAGGTACTTTGGATTAAGAAAAACAGTCAATCACTTCTACTACTACTACCAAAACGAAAAAACAACAACAAAGAAAGATTTGTGCTAAAAACCAACTGAGGCATTCATTTCTTCAGAAAACAAAACAATACAATACGTAAGACTAGGCCCTACCTGAGCCAACATATCTGTCATAAAGTAAAATGCTGGTGTCACCACAGGATGCTGGAAATCGGAGGTGGGGAACAGTGCGTACACTAGCTTCAACAGCAGCATCTGAAAGTGAAACCCATTCCATTCAACGTCCATACTGCTGAACACCCATTCCATTCCTGTTCAACGTCCATACTGCTGAACACCCATTCCATTCCTGTTCAACATCCATACTGCTTAATTAAACCCATTCCATTCCTGTTCAACGTCCATACTGCTTAATTAACCCATTCCATTCCTGTTCAACATCCATACTGCTTAATTAACCCATTCCATTCCTGTTCAATGTCCAGCTTAATTAAACCCATTCCATTCCTGTTCAACATCCATACTGCTTAATTAAACCCATTCCATTCCTGTTCAATGTCCATACTGCTGAATTAAACCCATTGCATCCCTGTTCAACATCCATACTGCTCAAACCCATTCCATTCCTGTTCAATGTCCATATTGTTCAAACCCATTCCATTCATGGTTAATGTCCATACTGCTTAATTAAATCCATTCCGTTCCTGTTCAAAGTCCATACTGCTTAATTAAATCCATTCCATTCAAAGTCCATACTGCTTAATTAAATCCATTCCATTCCTGTTCAATACCTATACTGCTGAATCAATTAAAGCCCATTCCATTCATATTCAATGTCCATACAGCTGAAACACAAACTGAATGACTTGTTCAACAGTCTCACAACATGCAGAACTGCAGAAGAGCTTCCACATGACCAAAGCCCTGAATCAGATCGCCTATAGTGCATTAATGACACTGGGTCAATGACAGTGATACTTCTTTGGACAAACACCTCACATGGTAAGTCTGTCTGACTTACAGCTGTAATTATCAGCACTATGCACTGGGGAGAAGAAGCAATTTAAATACACACACACACGTGAGCACTTTCTACACACACACACACATCCTACTATGTAGAAAACATACGTCACTGAGCCCTAACTGCTGTTGTTATTGTTGTGATTATATTTACATCCCAGCCGAGCCCTAAATGAATAATCTTTTCCTAGAAAAAAGTGACAGGCAAAAAACAAAAAACGGTCATTGTTTTCCATAAAACTCCATGAAAGTCAGCCTTAAATCAACAAGGTAAAAATTGATGACAAAGTAAGAAATCACCCGTCCTAACTGACAATAAAGACACCAAAAAACACACCACTACATCAGCCAATCCACTCACAGTATCAAGGCCCATGTAGCGTCCCCGACCACCTCGGCGCTGACAAATTTGCTGGAACTCGTTGTAGGAGTTCATCATCAACTGCAAGATGAACTTTGCGGCGCTGTCTGTGTCATGCTTGAAGAGCTGATAAAGCAAGGGAGTCAGACTGTCCATCAGCTGAACAGGGGGGTTCTCCTCCTGACTCATTGCGTCCATCAGGTACTGCAGGAGCAGCTTAAACAGCAGCTGCCACAACAAACAGGAGCCATAAATATAATGGTGTCTCATAACCTATAAGGTTGTAGGGGAGCGAGGCATCAGAGACCTCACTTCTCCAGGGACCAGCATATTGAGGACGGCGCCCATCTCCTCTCCCTCGCTGCATTACCTTCCCTGACCCTAAAGAGGCAGGTACCCATTTACAGCTGGGTGAGCTGGGGGAACTGTAATGAAGCCAAAGCGCATTAACGGTCACCCATCGAACTGGTAACCACGCTTGACACTGCTTAACTTGGCTGGGGGAAAGTGAGTGCTCTGACCACTGAGCTATCCCGTATTCATATACTTTATTGTATGCTACAACAGGAGTTTTCAATGTGTACATTTATTTCAATATACTCTGCGGTATGCCGCAACAAACAGGATTCATCAATTAAGCCTAGTGGTTAGAGTGATGCATTCATGATCTGCTGACCCAGGTTCGAATCTCGTTCAAGAGGATTTTTCCTTTGGAGTTGACATCAGTACCGACTCCACTCTCCCCAAAAGTCCTTCGGATGAGACTATACACAGAGGTCCCAGCAGAACATCTTGCGCACACATTAAAACCCATTCCGCTTTTCGGAAGAGTAGGCCATAGGTGCTGGTGGGAACGGATGACAAAATTTACAAAACTGCATATACACGGGGACTAGATGAAAAAAAGCACTGCTTATTCCATTATCCTTGAAATAAAAAAATAATAATAAAATAAAATAAATACATATGTACACTCATTTCAATATACTCCGCTGTATGCTGCAACAAACTGAAGTTATCAATGTGTACATTTATTTCAATATACTCCACTGTATGCCGCAACAAACATGAGTTATCAATGTGTACATTTATTTCAATATACTCCACTGTATGCCGCAACAAACATGAGTTATCAATGTGTACATTTATTTCAATATACTCCACTGTATGCCGCAACAAACATGAGTTATCAATGTGTACATTTATTTCAATATACTCCACTGTATGCCGCAACAAACATGAGTTATCAATGTGTACATTTATTTCAATATACTCCACTGTATGCCGCAACAAACATGAGGTATCAATGTGTACATTTATTTCAATATACTCCACTGTATGCCGCAACAAACATGAGTTATCAATGTGTACATTTATTTCAATATACTCCACTGTATGCCGCAACAAACATGAGTTATCAATGTGTACATTTATTTCAATATACTCCACTGTATGCTGCAACAAACTGAAGTTATCAATGTGTTCATTTATTTCAATATAAATATGTTTGTTTCTCGTGTTCAACGATGACCTCCAAAACAGTAGAGTAGGCAGCTGCTGTTTTGGAAATTGGGCAGAGATTTGATTGTAGTGGAGATGCCTTGCCCATTGCACATCCCCACTCTCTCGGCCAAGAGGGCATACGGACAGTCAGCATTGGAGATGTTCTCCAAAGGCCAATTAGCCCTCAGGGCTGCAGCACATAAGGACTGTGCCAGTCAAGCCTCCTAGTTGGAGAGTCATAGTTGATCAGTAAAGACTAAGCTGTAAAGTCAAATTCCTTGAGTGCAAAAGCCACTGATCATACAGCCTCTCACTTTGCTGTTGCCCCCAGCGTCAATGGTTTAATCAAGAACTGTGATAAAACACAGGCGCTGAAGGCAATTGCAAATAACTGTGTCAATAGAGACACAGAGCAGCCAAGACAGATAGATCTATGGCCAAATAACTGTGTCAATAGAAAGACAGAGATGGACAGATAGATGTATGGCCAAATAACTGTGTCAATAGAAAGACAGAGACAGACAGATAGATCTATGGCCAAATAACTGTGTCAATAGAAAGACAGAGATGGACAGATAGATCTATGGGGACAGATAGATCTATGGCCAAATAACTGTGTCAATAGAAAGACAGAGACGGACAGATAGACCTATGGCCAAATAACTGTGTCAATAGAAAGACAGAGACGGACAGAAGGTAAGAAACCTGCTGACCTGCAGTTTTTCCTTGTTGCCCTCTGCTAGGCTGGGGTGGTGACAGGCCACCAGCCTCTGCAGAACCTCCAGCTGGTCGTCTGCACTGTAGGGCTGCAACAGGGACACCAGCTCCTCCTGGTCCTTAGGGGCTGGGTGTGACATGACCACAGACAGCATTGAATAATAATCCTACATATACATATGTATGGAATTTATATAGCGCTATACTTTGTGAAAACAAATCAAAGCACATTGGCAGATAAATGTAATCAATATTAACCAAAAGAAAAAAAATAGCACAAACAAACAAAAAACCACAAAAGAAAACAAACAAAAAACAACAACCAAAAATAATCTCTCAACCACAAAAATTGTCCAAAACAATTTCACTTACTTCAATGGTTAGTTAGGTAAGGAGATTAAAAAGCCCCCAAAAAATCCAAAGCAAAGGAATTTAAAAGATATTTTTAAAAACTCTTCAGCGCCCTTTGGCAGTTTTTGCTGTCGTATTTCTGAATGCCTGTGGGGGGGGGTGGGGGGGGGGGGAGCAGTCATCTCTATGGCAGGCATGTTCTTTTTTGTATAGCGGAGCTTGTCAACAGGCTCAGTGACATACCGGCATGCAGAACTCTGGAGCAGCAGGATTCCATCATAACTCATCTGTCCACGTTTGCTTGTGGTGGATTATCACCCCACCTTCCATCCCCGGATTAAAATCCCCACGGCAAACGCCTGTTGCTGAGCCTTCTTTCTCCTCATTCCTTGGTTAAAGCTCAGAGGTTCACCAATGGTGATATTTTGCGTATGCAACCATTTTTGCCCACCATGCAGATAGCCACATTCCGACTTCAGGGATGTATGCTGGGTATGTTTGTGTTTTCGTAACCCACCGAACGCTGATATGAATTACTGGATCTTTAATGAGCTTATTTGATCTTCTGAATATGTATATACATGAAGGCACTGGCAGGTCTGCACTGGAAGATGACCTAGGAGATTGTAAAAACCCCCACCCTCATTTCACCAGATGCTGTCGAGATTTGAACCCACGACTTCATGGACCCATCAGATTTAAGTCAAACAGTCGTAATCATTCGGCTATAGCATCAGTCATTGCTGAGCTTGAAATGGGTACAGTAATGTAGAGTTTAAAGCTTTGAAAATGCATATATACAAAAAAACATTCACGTTATTCTAAAAGTCTGATTAAAGACATCTGTTGTTACATCATTTTTCCCCCCCGAGTTTAGTCAGTATAAAAAAAAGGTGAAAATACCTACATCTGCAGGTAATGTCAAATGGGCTTTTGTTCTGTAACCATCTTCAACACAAAAATGTATTTTCAGTGAGGAGCATATTTACCTGTGAATGTGTATGGAATTTCCTTTTCAGCTTTCTCTCGTTCCTGAAACAAATGCATCCAAACATGCATGTCAACACACTAGGATAAAACACATTAAAACACAAAACACAGACACATGATGGAATTCACCAGAAAACATCTGTTTCCCTACCCTGTCTATCATGACAAATCTTTTTTTTTCTGACCGCACTAAGAATAGTCAGCAACAAACAACAACAAAAGCAATAAATGGCCACAACAGAATATTCACAGGATCTACTGATCTAAATTAAGTTTTTGGTTTTTATAGAATTTAGAGATTAAAGCCCATTTTTTGTTGTTGAATGGACCTTAACTTTGTCAATGTGATTTGAACATACTGGCAATCTACACGAACCTTCTTTCTTCAAAATAGGGCAAAGTTTGGTTCTACAAATCTGTTTCTGTTACTGGAATAAACCCTTGCCTGAAAAACTTCATGAGACAGACTTTTTGAAAAAAAACTTGAATTTTAGCAACATTGTATGAATCCTGTCCTTTCATGCTCAGAATGAAATCTGATATAAAAAACCCCAGTAAAACCACACACAGCAGCCCCTTGACACTGAGGTTTTATCTATGAAAAAGGAATAGTCTTTTTCTTGCGAAAAGACTAAAGCTTCAGTTACAAACTACACAACAAACCCTACATGTTGGAAGCAGAGCGGTAGTTGTTGAAACAAGTCAGGAAGAAATCTTGGCCTAAAATGGGTGAAAATGTTCTTCAATTTTATGGCATATCTGTTTGGTTCTATGCATTTTGTGCATTACCACCAGACTCGCTCTCCTACAGAACACTTACTCAAAATCTCTCTAAACTGCATAAATAAGAAGATGAACAAATAGTACAAGTCAGAACAAGGGAGAGATAATACAAGCAATTCCTATACTCACTTCACTTTGGTATGTTTGAATATTACTTTCTCGCTCTGCGACTGTTTTCCTCTTTTTTGACGATGTAACTTTTCAGATTTATTTACCTGTGTATTCATTTACTCATTTTTTTTAAAGAAAAGCAACTGTAGTACATAATTACTACCAAAAAAAGCTATATGATTGTAACAAAACACACACACACAAACATCAAACTGAACTAGTTAGAAATGTACATACTTTGCCATTTCATCCTTTTCTTTCTTCTTCTTTTTCAAGGAGAAGGTGGGGGGGGGGGGGGGGGGGGGGGGAGAAGGGGAATTTGCAATTTCACCCTTGTGAAGAAACACACATCTCAGTAAATCCATGTTAAAATGTGAAGAATCTACCTACCTCTGGACTGATGACAGGAACTTCTGACTTCTTCAGAATGGACTTGGGGGCACTTTTCTTTGCCTCCATCCATTTCTGCAACACTCCATCTACCGCCTTTTCCGCTTCTTCTTCATCTTCATCCTCATCCAGGTCACTGTCATCAGACTCTTCTTCTTCTTCTTCTTCTTCATCATCGTCATCATCCTCCTCTCCACTGTTGTCTTCATCTTCACTGTTGTCTTTCCCTGCACTGTTGTCGCCGTCATTGTCTTCCTCACCACTGTTATCATTGTCTTCTTTTCCACTGCCATCACTGTCTTTCTCTTTCTCATCGTCCTCATCACCATCCTCACGGTTTTCTTTGGCCTTCCTGGTCTCTATGGGCGCTTGATAATAACTGAACCTGAAAGACATGTCAACCAAAATAACTGATTAATAACCAAGCACAGGACTGTAACTAAAAGCAAAACCTGAATGACATAATAAAGGGAGTCACTGATTTACACAATCACAGATGTTTTCTTACGACTGATTTTGAATAGTACACCAATGTTTCAAATCACTTTTTGCCCATCCCAGCATTTCAACCTTTACTGAACCTAAATGATGCACCAATGATTAAAGACAAGAGTTTTTGGGGAAGAAACAAAAACAAAATGCGAAAAAAGAATAAAAATGACTGACATACATTTTTTCTGTTCCTTGGCTAGAGCTCCGATGTTCACGAACAGTGAGATTTTGCGTATGTGACTGGTTTTTAGTTTTGTTATTTGCCCACTATGAAGGTAGCCACATTCCACCTTTGGGGATGTATGCTGGGTATGTTCACGTTTCCATAACCCACCGAATGCCAACATGGATTACAGGTCTTTATAGTGCATATTTGATCTTCTGTATGTGCATATACATGGCAGGTCTGCTCTGTAAGTTGATCTGGGAGATCATAAAAATTCAGCGCAGTACCCAAACGACTCCTCAAGGAGCTAAGACAAGAAGTCAAGTCAGTCTAACTCCACTTGCATTACGTTTAGAGTGTGTCAAAGTCTGCACAAGTCATACCCATCTTCCAAACTGTCAGCTGACATATGTGCAGGTCTGTCCGGTGACATCAACTCCCCTCTCATTCTTCTTTGGCGGTCTTCCTGCAAGATCAGTCACAACAAATCAGGGTTTACATCTGTTTGTATGGAATATGCAACTATAACAACACTGACAAGGACAATGTCAACACCAACAGCAGAAGAAGACATTAATTTAGCCTGCTCAAGCCTATCAAAAGATTTGACATTGGTAAAACGTGCATACTACACACTTTAGTACCTGTGCTCATACAAAAACACTTACATCCAAAATTGAATACATTCCAATTTTGTCCACACAATAGCGAAGATACATTTTTCTCCACATAATTTTTCAGGTGCATGCATGCATGCACATTCACACACACACAAAATTTACTATGTGCTGCAGGAACACAAGTTTAGTAATTTTCCTTTAGAACAAGCCAACAACAAAGCAAGCAAAACAAAACAAAAAAAACCCTTTGTACAAACCATAAAGAGTTGTACCATTGTATCCAAAGCATTTTTTAATTTAAAATATTTTCAAGATAGATATTCAAATTACAAAATTACATCAAATCCTGTATCCCTTGAGCAAACAATTTTCTAAAACCATGGAATATCAAAACTTCTCATAAAAAAAAGTCACGCAGTTGCTTAGATTTCCATGCACTGTGCACACCACAAATGTCATCATACATCCAACAGAGAAAGAGAGGAGGCATGAGTCTCCTTACTGGCCTAAAGCCTGAAAGGTATTGATGCGCCTCTATGAAGACAATGTCAGGCTTGGAAATATTAATAATGTTGAGACTGTCTTCTGCATCCATGACAAGCTCCTAGCATAACAACCTGTATTCTCTAAAGTCTAACATCCTCTGAAGTCAAAGTATGACTGTCAACATGGTGAGGTACTTGAAAACTGCCATTTACAGAACTTGTGCCCCAGTGTGTGCTTACAATCAATGATTCCCAGATGAGTTGATGAAGACAGTGTGCATGTTTTGAGTGACCTCCAACCCTCCCCCCCCCTCCCCCAGTGTACATCATCATGTTTTAAGCCACCCCCACCCCACCCCCGGCATGTTTTGAGTGACCCTCAGAGTGCACGTTTTAAGACACCCCCCTCCCTGGGCCACCTCCACAGTGGACATTTGGAACTACATCCAGAGAGCATGTTTGGGGGGGGGGACCCTCCAGAATGGACATTTCTAGTACATCCAGAATGTACGATTTAAAGCCCCCCCCCTTCCACGTTTCGAGTTACCCACAGAGTGCATGTTTTAAGACTCCCACGGCCATCTCCAGAGTGCCTGTTTTGAGGTACCGCCAGAAAACATGCCCCCCCCCCCCCCCCCCCAAAATGATAAAAACTGCAGAACATTCAACAACTTGATTCATGCAGAAAATCAAAACCATTCATCATAATGCGCGATGACAGAAAATTGTAACGCATCTCACAAGCTATACAATTATTCGTAACATTTAAGTAAAAAAGAAAGAGAGAGGAGAGGAGAGATGATTCTTCTCACCTCTAGTTTCTTCAGCCTTTCTGCTTCTTCTTTCGCCAGTTCTTCTTCGGTCTTCAGTCTGTCTGAAGGCTGAATGGAGGAAAAGGTTTGTATTTTACAGTCCTATGTTTTATCGAACAACAAAAATCAACATGAGAATGTTTACACACACACACAGACACACACACAGAGGGACCGGATAGCCTGGTGGTTAGAGTGATGTATTCGTGATCTGCTGACCTGGGTTTGAATCTCATTCAATAAGATTTTTCTGCTGGAGTTGACATCAGTGCAAACTCCACTCTCCCCAAAAGACTATAAACCGAGGTCCTGTGTGCGAACGCATGCTGAACGTCTTGCGCACAGGTTAAAACCCATTTCACTTTTCAGAAGAGTAGTCCATTGTGTGCCAGTGGGAACGGATGACAACATTTACAAAACTGCATATACATGGGGACTGGGTGAAAAAAAGATCACGAGTGCTTATTCCATTATCCTTGAAATGGAAGAAAAGAAAAAGAAAAGACATACACATTTGAAAACATGCACATATATATAAATGGATGTATGTATGCATGCATACACACACATATGCACACACACACATATGCACACACAAACACACCAACCAATCAACCAGTGTCTACACATAGCTAAAAACATCTCCCACAGCATGTTTTATTTTTTCAAGTTTCACAATCCACTTTTCCTTAGCTGTGCAGAATCTGTTTTAAAGAGTTTTCCTATAAAACCTACTGTTTTATCACAAGTTCATCATCATTCCTCACGTATCTTTTAACAGCATGTAGCATTATGAACAATTTTTTACTTTTCTGTGAGTCTGTTTTATATGTTGGATCAGCTCATCTCTCATTGTGTACTGTTAAAGTCAAATGGATGGAAATAATTATTATTCAACTTGTCATATAAGAAAAACTGTTCTACTGCACGACATATTTACATATATCAACTACACCTTTATGAAAATGACCAGCTACAGTGAATCAGTCTGGGTCTCCTCTCACTCCCCTTCTCCACCTAAACCCCACTCCCTTTTGGTTCAACTCTAGCATAATTATATGTTCATTCACATTTCTGCTTATAAATGCTTGTTCACTTTTCTGTACATGTTAACTCCCCATCTTCCACACCCTTAAGACCAAAAAAACAAACAAAAAGCCGAAAATCTACAATTTAACTTCAACTGTAATTTTGTTCCAATCTTACCATTGCTTTTTTGGCAAACTGCTGCATGTGCATTCTGATGACGTAGTCGTCTGCTTTGGGTTTGGGCTTCTCTGCTGCCTCAGACTTCTTACCATCAGGATTCTGGCATAGAAAAAAGAGGAAAGATAATGGCACAACAATCTGTAAACACATGTATGGCTATAAAAACTAAGACTTAGAAATGTGGGTACATTCTTGTGGACAGAAAGAATATATATGACTTAAATTTTTTTTTTTTTAAGGAACATGAATAAGAACTGGTAAACACACTTGTTTGCCATTCATACCTGCAGACAAAGGATTCTAACTTTCATACATTTTATCACAAAAATAAATCATAGTCTAAAACAAACAAAACTTGAGGGACAGGTTTTAAAAAAAACCAAAAATAAACCCAGAAACAAAGAAAGGACAAAACAGAAAGGACTGAAAACTTCACTCCCCTTGCCCTCAAATGGTGCTTTAACCACTAGACTAACTCAAATCCTTATCACCACTATCCCTTCACTAAGGAACATAAAGCGTGTATTACTATCACACTGTTTCATTTACATCATCTTACTTACTCACCTTGCACATCAGGCGTAAACCATTGTTTCGGAATTCTGAGTCCACATCCTCTATTTTCTTCTGAGTCTCGTCTTTCTTTGCTTGTCGTTCGTACTGGAGACAAGATGCATCAAATACAGAAAATTCAACAAACCACCATAAATTAATGTTATAAAACTATTCAAATAAGATGAGAAAAAACATGAAACTCACAGAGCTGCTATTATGCTAATACTGAGGTCAACTATTATTCAATGAGTGAAAGAAACATTATGCATATTCATTCATTCAGTTCTCACAAAGCACACATTACACAACACTGTATCAAGCACCTTTGTTTCAATGGTGATGACTGATGATGGGGAGAAGGATAAAGTCGGCAGAGAAGCTGGATGTAAACAAACTATTTCAGTTAAGCTTAGCACTATCAATCACACTGTTACTGGAACAAACTGACCAGGAAAAAAGGAATAAACATACTTCAGTGTCCAGTATGGTGATTATCACCTCACCACCATAGATCTTTACGCTCTTTCAGTTAGCCTGAATTAGGACATGAAGTGAAAAAAATCTACTTCGGCTGAGCCATGAGTGGGTTTTTATTTTCTAAACTCTATTCATTCTTTTTTTAAAATTTACTTATTCTCTCTCTGTCTCTTTTTGTTTTGGGGATCCCCCCCCAAAATTGTTTAGTACTGCTTTGCTGCTGTTTAGCAGTTCAGGTCACCAAGACTGTTCACACTCATTCACTCATCCCACCTGGGAATCACTGTGAGCGAGATTGAAATTGCACACTGGATGAGAAGTTTGTGTGCATGATTGTTTTTAAGTACCTTGCCATAAGCAGCCATACTCCAACTTCAGAAGATTTATTTTCTCCCTTGAAGGACACAGCAGGTTTGTGCCACTCTATGGTTATTGATTTCCAGTGGCCACATTTCTGACATGAGCCTCAGAACCTGACAGACATCACAGCCACTGACTGAGTCAGCAACACTTCCCAATAAAAACAAACACATAAATTAAAAAAGCTTTTAATCTCAACTGTTTTACCGCAGCGAGACTGAATTCACAACAAATGCTTTCCAAAAATCATGATCCCACCCACAAAAGCATAACAATTGATACCAAAACAACCCCAAAACAAACAAAAAAAAAACCCTTAACATTTTTGTATCCTTTTCCGAGGTTTCCTCCTTCAGATTAAAAAATATATATATAAGAAACAGACCTAATCTGTATATCAAAAGTATTGCAATTGCATCTGTGGGAAAAAAAGTTATCCATTTTCTTATTTACTTTTCCTTTTTCCTTCCACTTGTACTCTGTGGCGTCGCGGGGAGATATAACTGTCTGTCTGCTGCAAGGGTAGCTAGGAGGAGGGACAATCCATGGACTTTCAGAGTTTCTGCCACAGAATCACTCCAGCGTCTCCTAGGTCTACTTCTGCCAGAGTACCTCAAGTTGTAAGCACGCAAGGCTGTCTGGTTTGGTGGCATTCGTGTGAGGTGCCCGAACCACTTGGTTCGTTGTTGTTCAATATGGTATAGGACGGGTGTGGCTCCTACAATGTCTCTGATTACCTCGTTTCTTATCTTGTCTCTCCTGGTCTTGTTGATGGCTTTCCTCAAGCACTTCGTCTCACACGTTACCAGTTTCTGCTCCAAGGCTTTTGTCAGGGGCCATTATCCATTTTCATTGTAGCAAAAAGCGGTAAAATTTTGACTGAAATTTTTACTTAGAAAAACAATGAAGATCTGATGACGACATGATTGATAATGACATAATAACAATATGTAAGTTTCGCCCCCCCCACCCCAAAAAAAAAAGGGGGAAAAGGGCGTTAAGGTACCTTCTCTTTTTTGGTGTTGGCGATCAGTTCCGCCATTCGGTCTTTCCAGTTTTTCTCTGGCTCTTTCCCCTTCAGGTGTCCTCCAAAAAACTCTTTGGCAACATCACCTGCAAACAACCACGTCCAAAATTTACTGTCAATGTCGTTCTGGAGTTGTGGTAACTCTGGTGGTTTTCCGCCAGGCTTTAGCTAACAGAACAATTCCAAGATGGAGTTAAGAGCACGGTTCTGCATGAGACTACCTTTCTCAAGTTTCTGCAGTTTGAATTATAAACGAGTCAGGTAACTTTTGAAATGATTTTCAAACCGTCATTCTTGTTGAGAAATGATTCCTGCAATGAATGAGGAAGATTTAAGACTATGCCAATGTAATTTGATAAAAAACTGGCTTTACATAAAATCTTCTCCCACTTCAGCTAAGAAATGAAGGCTCTCCCATGTTCTCTAGACCAAGCACATGCTGAAAAAATGCTGCAATACTAAATGACTATTGCTCCAAGTCAAGACGGTCAATTTCCATCTCAAAGGCCAAAACTTAATGTTGTCTTTGTTTTTTGTGTGTTTTTTTTGTTTCTCTGGTAGAGCAAATCAGGTTCCCCGATGCTGAGTTACGATAATTGAGTTTCATCTAAATCAAGATACGCATTCCAACTCGGGATGCATGCTGGTACGTTCAGTTTCGTAACCCGCTGAATGTGACATGGTCATGAGTTCCTTAACATATGCATATGATCTTTTTGGTAATTCCCTGAAGGGAATTAAGGCATGGCAGGTCTGTACTTGAAGTGACAGAATTGAAAATCCCACCCTTGATATACCAGATGGCGCAGAGATTCGAACCCATGACTTCATGGACCTATGGGATTGGAGATGAACGGTCTTAACCACACAACTATCACATCCAATCTGTGCTGTCTTAATCTGCAAAAGCTCTGGACAACATACCTCCAAGTCTGCCATCCTCCTCTTCAGAGTCACTATCCATGGGATCATCAAACTTTTCAATTTCTGACACAGATTTTCCCAAGTGAGTCAACTCCACCTCCTCCACTTCCTCCTCCAGTGAAAACATCGTCTGATGCGCCACCTGCACATCAGTTAAACATTAATACATATAATGTCACAAAAAATGGTGAGAGGTGTAGTTGCTATGGATCTGAAATGCTGAGAGACAAATGTCTGTTATTGAAAGAAATATCTATGTCCTTAACCCTTCCACTGCTGGATATAATTATTGGCGCTCACAGGAATTGCACTTAAAACCAAGAATGTTTAGCAGTGGCTACCTTGTTCTGTTTTAGGGTTTTTACACGCTTATGATTAACACTAGATAGGTAAACCTATACATTTTTGGAAAGTAGAAACAATGTAGAATGTGATACAAAAAAACAAAAAAGACATTACCTAGTATGTAGCAGGAGATATCCCACAAATTGTATTGAAAAAACTCCCTGACAGGTAAGCCACCTCACCCTCTACTTTTCATCAACTACACCCCTTTCTGGCAGAGACACAGAACAGAATGAACAACAAGGCAAAGCAACATGTTTTTAAAGGCATTAGAAGTGTGAGATAAGACCCACTTCAGTCAGCGTCTTATTGGTCACTAGCCTATCACTATCCACAACTGACTCCTTTAGGGTATTTGTCAACAACATTCCTTTCCAGATCATCATCACTCCTAGTAACCCTAATCACACAAAGGACTGGAAGTTAGACACTTGAGGGACCCTACCAAGTGAAAAGGAGGCACTTTTCCCTAAAGTTACAATAATATGAACCTGATGTTGAACCTGACTTATGCAAGGCCATGATCGTGGCCCATAGCAGTCTACCAGGAAGCCACAATCGTGGCCGATCGTGGCCCATCGCACTGTACACTGTACGGGTTAAGATCAAGGAAAACTTATCGTAACCACTAGACTGCCCCACCCCAGAAATTTTCCAGGGCTAAATGTGCACTCTATACGCCTACAACCCGCAAAATTTCCGGGGTTTCAAAACAAGGTAAACAAGCCAGCTTCCTTGACTACAGTTAAAGGGAAATAACTCTAAAACAGCGGAGATCACTCTCCTGTTGCTTGGCAACATCCAGCTGCAAAAATCGTGGCAAAAACGATCGTTTTTTAGCTCGTATTTTGTAATTATGCTTGACTGCTTGGGCAGTTCTTGTTCGAAATGGCTGACACTTCTCGTTGAAGGTATCAATAACTTTACACAGCTGAAAAAGTGGCAAATAAAACTTTAGATATACCTGACAGTGATGAAAATGATTGTGTATGATTCAGGAGATAGTGCATTTAATTATATATAAAAAAGAATAAGATTTTGCCTGGACTTATGTTTGACGTTATTGAGAATGACAGTGGTGATGAAGAAAGTGTATTTTTTGTCGATATTTTACATTTTAAATATATTTTCGTAGTGATATATCATGCTAACTAATTTGAGCTTACCTCAATCTTCTTCTTCTTCTTCTTCTCCTTTTTTGTCATGTTTCTCCCAGGGGAGGTTTGACTACCTCAAAGCAATCTAAGATATATATATATATACTGTCATTGGCCAAACTATCAGGATTATTCATGTAGTAATTTCTGAGTAAGAGGGACATGAACATAGCAAGTGGTACATAGGATTTTATTCCCCGGCATATACGGTGCATTTGCTCTTGGCAGTTAAGAGGTTAAAGATGCTGTTTCTTTACCAGTTTTAAAATATGACTATTGAGTGAGCACTCTGCTCAGCAACATACAATGCAGTATTCATGTATTTTTTAAAATTCTAATCTGATTATCAATATAATTCTTTAACTAATATCAAGTGATACAAAGAGTCAACTGTCCACACACACACAAACTTTATCATCATCATCATCAAGAAATGTATGACATACCTTCCTCTCCAGAGCAAGTCTGTCGGTTGATTCTGCCACTCTCTTGTCTTTGAAGACATTGCTTTTCCGTGCATTCTTGTACTCCTTCAGCAATGTGTTTTGACGCTGCCAGCAGAAATCATGAAAACAAAAATCTCAATATTTGTACAACAGTATTATTAGAAACACCTTAAATAAACAAAAACTGTTAAGTGATAAACTGTCCCGATGGTGTATCACCTTGTCGTGGTGGGATGGCTTGCGTGCTTCAATGACCCCCAGAGCTATGTGGGCAGGGGCTTCGGCCTCTGGCAGGTTCAACCATGCTCAACAGGTCTGTGGGGGAGGAGCCAGACTAAACGATGCACCCTGGTCCTCCAGGTTGGGGGTTGTGCATTGGGCTAACGACCCATTCACTAAAAAACCAGTCTGTTACGGAAACTGCAACAGTACCTCTTACGAGCGACATGGTTGGGGAAGAGTCCTCTCTGGTAGAGCCTATGACGCGTGCTGGTGAAAGCCTTCGGGAAGCCAGTGCGCTGACAACTCTTCTAACAGCCAAGTCAACAACCAGGATAGGGACCTGGACCATCAGAACCCTGTACGAAACTGGTAAAACAGCACAGGTAAGTAGAGAAATGCATAGGTACAACCTAAAGATCCTTGGCCTGTGCGAGACCAGATGGAATGGAACCGGGCAGACAAAACTTGCGAGTGGAGACACTATCATCTACTCTGGACAGAAAGAAGGCCAGCCCCACACACATGGAGTAGCGCTGCTGATGAGACCCGAAGCAACGCAAGCACTGGGTGTCTTGGGAACCAGTGTCACCACGGATCCTCACAGCACGTTTCAACTCAAAAGGCAGAAAGGTTACTATCCTTCAGTGCTACGCTCCAACAAATGCAGCAGAGTTAGAAGATAAAGAAAACTTCTTTGAACAAGTCCAGACCATCATGGACAAAGCACCAAAGAGGGACCTAAAAATACTAATGGGAGACATGAATGCCAAAGTGGGGACAGACAACACAAACAGAGAATTGATCGTGAGCAGACATGGCACTGGAGAACAAAATGAAAATGGAGAACTTTTAACAGAATTTTGCATCATTGGAGGCACCATCTTTCCCCACAAGAAAGTCCACAAGACCACATGGACTTCCCCCGATGGCAAGACAGAAAACCAGATTGACCACATCACCATCGGGCGAAAGTGGAGAAGGAGCCTGCATGATGTCAGGGTGAAGCGCAGAGCAGATGCAGCATCCGACCATCATCTTGTTGTTGCCATCCTCAAGACCAAGCTCAAAGCCTACATCGACCGGGCAGGAAGGCCATCACACAAGTTCAACGTGCAAAGCCTGAAGGAAAGAGAAAAAATAGAAGAATTCAGGCTCGAACTGAGGAACAACTTCATTTTGCTTTCCCAGCTGCCAGAGGAAAAAAGTCGAAGAGCAATGGCAGAGTCTGCGTGAGACCGGAAGACAACATGCCAAACAGTACTAGGAAAGAAAACAAGAAAATACAAGGAGTGGCTGACAACAGAAACATGGGCACTGATCACCGAGAGAAAACAGCTGAAAGATCAGATCAACCAAACACAAATCAAGAAAAGAAACAGGAACGCAAGCATGCTACTGGGACAAAAACCAGGAGTAAAGAGAAATGCAAGAAGAGACAAGAGAAAAATTCATTGAGGAACTGACTCAAAAGCAGAGACTGCAGCAGGCCAAAGAAATATGAAGAGACTTACGAGATCACGAGAACTCTCTCAGGAAAAAACAGCAAACCCAGTTTCCCTGTCAAAAATAAGAATGGCAATACCATTCCCGTGAGGAGGACCAGAGAGCAAGATGGGCAAAGCACTTCAAAGAAAACGCTCAACAGACCTCACCACCCAGCCGCCAGACATCCCCCCACCTACTGAAATCCTTGGGATCAACACCGGCCCCCCTACCAAGAATGAGATCACCAAAGCCATCAAGTCACTCAAAAACAGGCAAAGCAGCGGCCCAGAACGGTATACCACCTGAAGCACTGAAGGCAGACATCCAAACTTCCACTGAGATGTTTATACCCACTCCTATACAAGATCTGGGAGCAAGAGAGAGTACCAGAAAAACTGGAAGAAAGGGCCCTCTTGTAAAGCTGCCAAAGAAAGGGGACCTGTCCCCATGCAAAAACTGGGAGGAAATCATGCTACTGACCATCCCAGGGAAAGTTGCTGACAAAGATCTGCTAGACAGACTGAAGACAGCACTGGACAAGACACTTCGGGGTGAACAGGGAGGCTTTAGGCAAGATAGATCATGCACAGATCAAATCGCCACAATGCGCATCATCATTGAGCAGTCCCCGGAGTGGGAGACCCCCCTATATTCTCTTTGTCGACTTCCAGAAGGCATTTTTACAGCGTTGACAGAGATGTCATTTGGAAACTGATGCATCACTATGGGTTTCCACCAAAATTCATCACCATCATCCAGCAGCTATATGAAGATGCCACCTGTTTAAGTCATCCATGAAGGGAAACTGACGAAGCCTTCTCCATACAGACCGGTGTTTGTCAGGGCTATCTGTTGTCACCAACTATCTTCCTGTTGGTGGTTGACTGGATAATGCGGCAAGCCCCAGCAGGCAGGAGAACCGGCATACAGTGGGCCCCTCAGAAGCAGCTGGAAGACCTGGACTTCGCAGACGACATCAGTCTTCTCTCCTACAGGCAACAAGACGCACAAAAGAAGCTTTGTCGTGTTGCTGACGAAGCTGAAAAGACTGGCCCCCAAATCAACATCGGGAAGACGGAGGTCATGAGGGTGAACAACAAAACCAGACCCAGTGCGACTGCAGCAAGAAACCATCAAAAAAGTCACCAAGTTTATTTACCAGGGCAGTGTCGTCAGTAAAGATGGGGGAACAGATGAAGACATCAAGTGCCAATCAACAAAAACCCGTCACGCCCTTCAACACCCTTCGCCGATTTGGAGGTCAACAGACCTCTCATTTCAAAAAAAGATTCGATCTACAACACCAAATTCAAATCGGTCCTACTTTATGTGGCTCAAAAACCTGGCGGGTAACAAAAACCAACACCCATAAACTCCAGTCTTTTTACCAACAAATGCCTCAGGTACATCCTCAACATCAGGTGGCCGGAAGTCATATCCAACAAACAACTGTGGGGCAAGACCAACAAACCCCAATCGAGTCCATTATTAAACAAAGGAAGTGGGGATGGATCGGCCATACACTCCGCAAGCCTGCGTCAAATGTCACCAGGCAGGCCCTTGACTGGAATCCACAAGGGAAGCAGAAAGTTGGTCGACCAAAACAGACCTGGCGCAGAAGTGTTGACGAAGAAACGAAGGCAGCCGGAATGACATGGGCCGAGCTGAAAAGGATCTCCCAAAACCGAGTTCGTTGGAGGGGTGTTGTTGCAGCCCTATGTTCTCCAAGGAACCAAGAGGCATAAGTCAAGTAAGTCAAGTTAAGTGATGAAACCCAAAACCAAAACAAAGAAATGAATAGCCTAATCTAATCAAAATATCAAAAAATGAGCAAACTGTACTCAATCAAGTTTCCATAGTGTTAAATTTCTATCACCCCCCCCCCCCCACCCCCCCTTTTCATCCTTGGAATGGACTGGCAAAGGAATGGAGTCCAAACCAAAGTGAAGTCCAGGAGGAAAATCCCTTCACAATGACAGTGTGACACTGAGACAGCTATGCCAAGAGATGTACCAAGCACTTCAGATCACAGCATTGAGTATTGATAACATTAAAAAGGGTAAATGGTGTCCCATAACCTATAAGGTTGTAGGGGAGCAAGGCGTCAGAGACCTCACTTCTCTGGGGGCCAGCATATTGAGGGCGGTGCCCATCTCAAGACAAGTCAGGTCAAGTCAAAAACACTTTAATCATCCCATGAAGGGCAAATACTATACTGACAGGTACATTGAATGATTGATACATAATTATCTCGAAAGACACAAGAAAAATACATTTCAAATTGGTATGAACAGTCCAAGATAGCTTATAAAAATAACACTCCCTTGCTGCTTTACCTTCCCTAACCATACAGAGGGTAGGTACCTATTTACAGCTGGGTGAACTGGGGGAACTGTGCTGAAGTCAAGGCACACAAACAGTCACCCATCCAACTGGTAACCACGCTCGATGCTGCTTAACCTGGCTGGGGGAAATTGAGTGCTCCGACTACTGAGCTATCCCATCCCCATTAACGAATTAACATTAACAAATTCAAATTATCCCTGAAACCGCTGAACTAGATCTCAGTATCTTCCCCTTCTCCCCAAACTGGCTATGTATCTATCTATCTATCTGACCCGTAGTCTGACGACCGTGGGGGCACCCTCAAAGACTCAACAACCAGTTCCCTCCATTCCTCTCTCTGTTCTGCCTTTCTCAGGGTTTTGTTGAGTTCTAGGCCTGTCCATTCGCTGTTGTTATCCTCCCAGCTCTTCCTTGGTCTGCCTCTTCTTCTTCCTCCTTGGACAGTGCCTTGTAAAACTGTCTTTGCAAGTCCTTTGGATCTTGTGACATGCCCATACCATTTAAGTTTACGCTTTTTCATGATCGTTAGAAGGTTCTCATAGGGTCCAATGGTTTGCTGTATTCTGTTATGCACGCTTTCGTTGCTTATGTGGTCTTTGTAGGAGATGCCAAGGAGTCTCCGAAAGCATCTCATCTCCACCTATGTATACGTATGTATATAATACACACGTGTGTGTGTGTGCGCACGCATGTTATTTATTTATTCTTTTATATTGAGGATAATGGAATAAGCACTCATGTGCTTTTCTACATCCAGTGCCCCTGTGTATTCGGTTTTGTAAATTTTGTCATCTCTTTCCACCAGCACAAAATGGCCTACTCTTCCGAAAAGCGGAACAGGATTTAATGTGTTCGCAAGATGTTCTGCATGTGTTTAAACATGGGGCCTTGGTTTATACACATCGGAAGGACTTTTGACATTCAGTTCGATTTTTTGTCAAACTGGGAAGAAAGATCGAGGCTGGGAATCGAACCCACAACCTCACGGTTTACTTGTTGGCTGGCGAACATCTTAACCATCCTGCCACCTTCCTTCCTTCCGTGTGTGCATGCATGCGTGCGCGCATGAATTAATTCATGGACGTTGAAAGATAAATCCAATGTCATCTGGATATATATCCTGTGGAAAACATATGTCTAATATAGTAGTAGTAAGTATGTTCTTTCGAGCCAGAAGGCCCATAGAGCCGGAGCTTATCCCTGTTTCTGTAGCGTTAAGCGAACTGATGGTTTTTCACCACCCCTGTGACAGGACGCTAGTCTGTCGCCAGATACTTCCCCAGCAGAGCTGGTACCCACTTGTCCACCTGGGTGGAGTGAGGAAAATAGGAGTAAAGTGTCTTTCCCAAGGACACAACACCGAGCCGAGCGGGGATCGAACCCGCGACCCCTGGATCACGAGTTGACCGCCTAAACCACTCGACCACGGTGCCTCCTATATGTCTAATATGTGTTTAAAAATGGTAATTCAGGGGTAACAAAGGAATGAAACATGCTTTGTAGTTTTGCTATCATTTGTAAATTTCCTTTCTTATTCTTATTTTAAAAGACATGTGACCGACTTGAACAGTAAAGTCCATTCTTCTCCAGTTTACTAACCTGTTTTATCGCTTTGGTTCTTGATTGTACTGGATTGCCACTTCTCCACGGATCGCGTTATTTCGCCCCAAAATATTATGTTTCTGCTTGTTTATATGCAGATCAAAAACCGAAGGAGTCTTGGATGGCTTAGCTGATCTAGCATTTCGGACTTTGTCCGCTATATTCTTTTTTTCTTTGATGTTTTGCCCATTTTTCTCAGTTTAACTTCGCTACACGTGCGCCGAATGTAGATATTTTGCCCAGCACTGACAGGAAATAGAGTAACAGTTATTTCCCTTAGGTTTGCTATGTCGTTTTACTGTAAACTTCCAAAAGACTAAAGATTTCATAGTGAACACTGAGTTTCAGCAGTTAAACTAAGTATGGTTAATCAATCCAGACAAGATGGTGGAAAGCTGTGTTGCGAAATAAAATCTAGTGATCCATTTCACACAAAAGTTAAGTTGATTTTCTAAGAGTCTGTAGTAGATTTTAGAGAGAAAATCCACACTTCCCCATCTTTAAAAACAAAAACAATTTGGTAAATGATTATTTATTCAAATTTGCAGGGGGTGTTTGCAGTTTGTTTGATTTTCTTCACATAACGTAACAGAAGTTTGTGAACTACCGGGCCGCTTTCAAATAGCATCCCACCTTCTGGAAATTCTGTGACATAAATGTTCCCTTTTCTATCACTCTTTTTGTTTCTGGCTTTTATCCTACCTTTCTACCATCTCTCTTGCTTATTTTTCTGCTTTCCCTGTCAATTCTCTCCCCCCCCCCCCCTTTTTACATAAAAGCAAGAAAAAAAGCAATAAAAGCAATACTTTTGCCATGTTGCCCGTATTGTTTTGGTCTGGTGACCAGGTGGTGATATTGTAAATACCAGAATGTGCACAGGATGAGCAGTTTGCCGTGTTATTTGCCCATAAGATAGAATTATTCCTATTCTTGCTCTTATTTGTACATGGATTGTGTGTGGTGTGTGTGTTGGTGTGTGTTTCTTTGGGTTTTTGTGTGTGGGTTTTTGTGTTTTTTTGTTGTTGTGTTTTTTTTTTTGGGGGGGGAGTAACCTGGGGGTGATGAAATTAAGCAGAATGGCAGGCGTTCTAAGCACAGCCTGGTTTCATTGGCCTTAAAGAATAAAATACTGAAGGCATTTAGTCACGTAAACTGTTTGTTCAGGTTTGTGGTGTTTTGCATTTGAAGGGATTAGAAGGTTGTTGATTTTTAACTTGATGTGAATGCTATTAGAGTCATTGATGCCAAGCCCTGGTGTGGCCTTTGTGGTCAGTGGGCTGCAGGCCTAAAAAGGTCAAGGTGTCCGTAACCTAGAAGATCGTAGGGGAGCGAGGCGTCCCAGACCTCACTTCTCTAGGGGCCAGCATGTTGAGGGCGGCGCCCATCTCCTCTCCCTCGTTGCTTTACCTTCCCTGACCCTAAAGAGGCAGGTACCCATTTAAAGCTGGGTAAACTGGGGGACTGTACTGAAGCCAAGGTGTGCAAGGCCGCTGCTGTGTTCGATGGGTTCGAAAGTCTAAAGAGGTGGAGTGAAAACAGCTAGAGGTGTTGGTTTATTTTTTCTATTCCCGGATTGCTTCCGTAAAGAGAGAGAGAGCGAATTGAATTGAATGAATTTTATTTAATTAAAGAGGGTTATGGCATAAGCAAACATGCTTCTTCTTCTGCTTTTTTCCCTATTTTACAACCAGCCCCCTGAGCAAAAGAGCACAAATAACCCAACCAAAAATATCTCAAATAAACAACAAACAATAACATTTTGTTCAAAGAAAAATCAAGACAAAATATCAAATTTCCAACATGTAAAGTACATAATTATTGTAAGCATACAACTTTAAAAAACCTGAATGGAGAGAATTGAATTTAACTGAATTGAATTGAATTGAATGAATTTTATTTAAAGAGGGTTATGGCCTAAGCAAACATACTTTTTTTTTTTTACAACAAGCCCCCTGGCAAAAGAACACACACACACACACACACACACACACACACACACACACACACACACACACACACACACACACACACACACACACAACCAACAAAAAACCTCTCAAGAAAACAACGAAGAACAAAATTTTGTTCGAAAAAAAAGAAGAAAAAAAAAAAATCCAAAATGTAAAAGTACATAATTATTGTAAACATACAACTTTAAAAACGTGATTGGAAGAGAGAGAGAGAGAGAGAGAAGAGAGAAGAGAGAGAGAGAGAGAGAGAGAGAGAGAGAGAGAGAGAGTAATTTTGCAAATATTATTAACAACATTTCTAAAAAGCATCCAACCCTCTGATCATATAAATAATCATACTGATAATAAGAAGAAGAATGATGAGAGAGAGAGAGAGAGAGAGAGAGAGAGAGAGAGAGAGAGAGAGAGAGAGAGAGAGAGAGAGAGAGAGAGAGAGAGAGAATAAATGAATGAATGAATGAATGAATGAGTAATTTTTATTTTCCAAGGGTTACAGAGTAGGTATTCACATACTTTTTTTTTCTCCATCCAGCCCTTGCCCTGATGATTTAATTAAAGAAAGAGATAAATGTGTATTTAACAAACACATAATCCCTATTTGACCTGATCGTTAATGTCAAAGAAATACATCGATTACAATGATTTTGAGAAAGAAGGTAGATATGTGTTCAATGAACACACAATCCCCAACTGGCTCGAACATGAATATCAAAGTAGATACATTGGTTACAATTAAACAATTGAGAGAGAGAGAGAGAGAGAGGAGAGAAGAGAGAGAGAGAGGAGAGAGAGAGAGAGAGACAGAGACAGAGACAGAGAAGAGAAGACAGAAAGAAAGAGAGAGAGAGAGAGAGAGAGAGAGAGAGAGACAGACAGACAGACAGACAGACAGACAGAGACAGATACAGAGAGAGAGAGAGAATGACTGACTGACTGAATGAATGAATCTGTATTTTTCAAGGGTAACACAATAAGCATATGCATACTTTTTTCATCCGACCCTTGCCGGTTAGGGACTATCAACAAAACAAGGGAAAACCCTACTACAACAACGACAACATGATTTTAAAAAAAGAAAAAGAAGATAAGTGTACATTTAACAATACATAATCCCCAACTGCCCTGAACATTAACGTTAAGAGATGCACAGATTATATAATATTTTTTAGAGAAGAGATATGCGTTCAATAAACACATAATTATCAAATGAATCGAACGTTAACATGATAAACTGATACACTGAAGAGAGAGAGAGAGAAGAGAGAGAGGAGAAGAGAGAGAGAGAGAGAGAGGAGAGAGGAGGGGGGGGGGGGGGGGAGGGGGGGGGGGGGGGGGGGGTGGGGGGGAGGGGGGGGGGGGGGGGGGGGGGGGGGGGGGGGAGAGATGGAGAGAGAGAGGGGGGGTGGAGAGAGAGGGAGAGAGAGAGAGATCTTCATATTACATCAATATCAAGCAAACCAAGCAAAAACAAAAACAACAGAGAGAGAGAGAGAGGGGGAGAAGAGAGAGAGAGAGAGAGAGAGAGAGAGAGAGAGAGAGAGAGGAGAGAGAGAGAGAGAGAGAGAGAGGAGAGAGTTACCCAAACACTTACACAAGTTTTTTTTTTACTTTAAAAATAATATGAATATGGAAAAAATCGAATAAAAAAACCCAAAAAAAATCATACAACAACCCAAACACCCCACCCCCCCCCCCCCCCACCAAAACAACAACATACACCATTGTTGTTTTCAAAATCAACAACACTGATGTGCCCCATAAAATGTCCTCAGAGAGAGAGAGAGAGAGAGAGAGAGAGAGAGAGTCTACCCAGTTCCATTAGGCTAAGTCTAGGTCCATTTCACTGGTGTATGTGACTTACTTACTAGGCCTACAGGGGGCGGTCTATTAGGCCTACAAGACTAGCCTACTTGCTGCCTTCCCATGTGTCCTCATCTTTGTGTCTGCTACCACATCACAGCAGCCAGCGTGGGGGGTGTGTGTGTGTGTGTTTTTTTGTGTGGGTTAGGGGGGGGGGGGGGATGTTGTGTGTGTGTGCATATGCGCGCGCGCACTAGTTCGCACTGGCGGTTGCTTTGTCAGTCATGTTGTCTGCCAATGGTTTGCGGTGAGAGCGCTCAATAGCAGCAGATCTCACCCCCTCCCCCCCCCTCCCCCTCCTCCCCCCTTCCTGCTTCTTTCCCGCTCGGCCCAAAACAACGGCAGCATCCTTTTCTTGCCATCACTCCAACC
>CM054134.1:10912471-10915864 GCA_028751875.1 Rapana venosa | reverse complement strand
GGAGGACCAGAGCAATGGGCAGAGCACTTCAAAGAAACGCTCAACAGACCTGCACCCCCCCATGCCGCCAGACATCCCCCACCTACTGAAATCCTTGGCATAAACACCGGCCCCCCTACCAAGAATGAGATCACCAAAGCCATCAAGTCACTCAAATCAGGCAAAGCAGCAGGCCCAGACGGTATAACCCCCTGAAGCACTGAAGGCAGACATCCAAACTTCCACTGAGATGTTAAAACCCACTCCTATACAAATCTGGGAGCAAGAGAGAGTACCAGAAGACTGGAAGAAAGGCCATCTTGTAAAGCTGCCAAAGAAAGGGGACCTGTCCTCATGCAACAACTGGAGAGGAATCATGCTACTGCCCATCCCAGGGAAAGTGTTTGACAAAGATCATGTAGACAGATGAAGACAGCACTGGACAAGACCTTCGGGATGAACAGGCAGGCTTTAGGCAAGATAGATCATGCACAGATCAAATCGCCACAATGCGCATCATCATTGAGCAGTCCCTGGAGGGGCAGACCCCCCTATATTCAGTCTTTGTCGACTTCCAGAAGGCATTTGACAGCGTTGACAGAGATGTCTTTTGGAAACTGATGCATCACTAGGGCTTTCCACCAAAGTTCATCACCATCATCCAGCAGCTATATAAAAGATCCCAAACTGTAAAAGTCATCCATAAAGGGGAAAACTGACGGAAGCCTTCTCCATACAGGACCGGTGTTTGTCGGGGCTATCTGTTGTCACCCAACTATCTTCCCTGTTGGTGGTTGAGGGATAATGCGGCAAGCCACAGCAGGCGGGAAAACCCGGGCATACAGTGGACCCTCATGAAGCAGCTGGAAGACCTGGACTTCGCAGAGACATCAGTCTTCCTCCCCTACAGGCAACAAGACGCACAAGAGAAGCTTTGTCGTGTTGCTGACAAGCTGAAAAGACTGGCCTCCAAATCAACATCGGAAGACGGAGGTCATGAGGGTAAACAACAAAACACATGACCAGTGCGACTGCAGCAAGAAACCATCAAAGAAGTCACCAAGTTTATTTTTCCAGGGCAGTGTCGTCAGTAAAGATGGGGAACAGATGAAGACATCAAGTGCCGAATCAAAAGCCCGTCACGGGCCCTTCAACACCCCTTTGGCCGATTTGGAGGTCAACAGCCCTCTCATTTCAAAACAAGATTCGGGTCTACAACACCAATGTCAAATCGGTCCTACTTATGGCTCAAAAACCCGGCGGGTAACAAAAACCAACACCCATAAACTCCAGTCTTTACCAACAAATGCCTCAGGTACATCCTCAACATCAGGGGGCCGGAAGTCATATCCAACAAACAAAATGTGGGACAGACCAGACAAACCCCAATCGAGTCCATTATTAAACAAAGGAAGTGGGGATGGATCGGCCATACACTCCGCAAGCCTGCGTCAAATGTCACCCGGCAGGCCCTTGACTGGAATCCACAAGGGGAAACAGAAAGTTGGTCGACCAAAACAGACCCGGCGCGAAGTGTTTACGAAGAAACGAAGGCACCGGAATGACATGGGCCGAGCTGAAGAGGATCTCCCAAAACCGAGTTCGTTGGAGGGGTGTGTTGCAGCCCTATGTTCTCCAAGGAACCAGAGGCATAAGTCAAGTAAGTCAAGTTAAGTGATGAAACCCAAAACCAAAAAAAGAAATGAATAGCCTAATCTAATCAAAATATCAAAAAATGAGCAAACTGTACTCAATCAAGTTTCCATAGTGTTAAATTTCTATCACCCCCCCCCCCCCCACCCCCCCTTTTCATCCTTGGAATGGACTGGGAAAGGAATGGAGTCCAACCAAAGTGAAGTCCAGGAGGAAAATCCCTTCACAATGACAGTGTGACACGAGACAGCTATGCCAAGAGATGTACCAAGCACTTCAGATCACAGCATTGAGTATTGATAACATTAAAAAGGGTAAATGGTGTCCCATAACCTATAAGGTTGTAGGGGAGCAAGGCGTCAGAGACCTCACTTCTCTGGGGGCCAGCATATTGAGGGCGTGCCCATCTCAAGACAAGTCAGGTCAAGTCAAAAACACTTTAATCATCCCATGAAGGGCAAATACTATACTGACAGGTACATTGAATGATTGATACATAATTATCTCGAAAGACACAAGAAAAATACATTTCAAATTGGTATGAACAGTCCAAGATAGCTTATAAAAATAACACTCCCTTGCTGCTTTACCTTCCCTAACCATACAGAGGGTAGGGTACCTATTTACAGCTGGGTGAACTGGGGGAACTGTGCTGAAGTCAAGGCACACAAACAGTCACCCATCCAACTGGTAACCACGCTCGATGCTGCTTAACCTGGCTGGGGGAAATTGAGTGCTCCGACTACTGAGCTATCCCATCCCCATTAACGAATTAACATTAACAAATTCAAATTATCCCTGAAACCGCTGAACTAGATCTCAGTATCTTCCCCTTCTCCCCAAACTGGCTATGTATCTATCTATCTATCTATCTATCTGACCCGTAGTCTGACGACCGTGGGGGCACCCTCAAAGACTCAACAACCAGTTCCCTCCATTCCTCTCTCTGTTCTGCCTTTCTCAGGGTTTTGTTGAGTTCTAGGCCTGTCCATTCGCTGTTGTTATCCTCCCAGCTCTTCCTTGGTCTGCCTCTTCTTCTTCCTCCTTGGACAGTGCCTTGTAAAACTGTCTTTGCAAGTCCTTTGGATCTTGTGACATGCCCATACCATTTAAGTTTACGCTTTTTCACGATCGTTAGAAGGTTCTCATAGGGTCCAATGGTTTGCTGGATTCTGTTATGCACGCTTTCGTTGCTTATGTGGTCTTTGTAGGAGATGCCAAGGAGTCTCCGAAAGCATCTCATCTCCACCTATGTATACGTATGTATATACACACGTGTGTGTGTGTGCGCACGCATGTTATTTATTTATTCTTTTATATTGAGGATAATGGAATAAGCACTCATGTGCTTTTCTACATCCAGTGCCCCTGTGTATTCGGTTTTGTAAATTTTGTCATCTCTTTCCACCAGCACAAAATGGCCTACTCTTCCGAAAAGCGGAACAGGATTTAATGTGTTCGCAAGATGTTCTGCATGTGTTTAAACATGGGGCCTTGGTTTATACACATCGGAAGGACTTTTGACATTCAGTTCGATTTTTTGTCAAACTGGGAAGAAAGATCGAGGCTGGGAATCGAACCCACAACCTCACGGTTTACTTGTTGGCTGGCGAACATCTTAACCATCCTGCCACCTTCCTTCCTTCCGTGTGTGCATGCATTGCGTAGCGCGATGAATTAATTCATGGACGTTGAAAGATAAATCCAATGTCATCTGGATATATATCCTGTGGAAAACATATGTCTAATATAGTAGTAGTA